>CM061558.1:132386696-132850687 GCA_030864225.1 Capsicum baccatum var. pendulum
TTTTGCTCGAAAATACCCCATTCACGCCATTCAACCCGTTTGTCTACCCAAATAGCTACAAAAAATTAAACGGAACTTACTAGGATGATTCTCAACCTTCCTGTCACGCCTCGGTCAATTTTTGGGCCACAGCACACCCGAACCCCATGCCCAACCCCCAAAACCGTGGGTTATACGACACCGATTTAGCCAAAAAACACACTGTTCGTGCCGTTTCGCCCGTTTGTCCACCTAAGTAGCCACAAACGATCCCCAACCTCCTTAGCATACCCCTATTGATATTCAGCCCACAGCATGCCCATACCTCGTCCCCCCGAAACCATGGGCTATATCACATCAATTTACATCAAAAATGCCCCGTTCGCGCCGTTTTGCCTATTTGTCCACCGTAATGGCAACAAAAAATTAAACGGACCACACTGGGATGATCCCCAATCTCTCTGGCACGCCCAAGTTGATTTTTGGCCTACAACACGCCCGAACCTCGAGCCCACCCCCAAAATCGTGGGCTATAGCACATCGATTTGGCCTAAAAACACCTTGATTGTGCAGTTTTGCCCGTTTGTCCGTGCAAATGGCCATAAAAAATTAAACGAACCATACTGGAACGATCCTCAACCTCCTTGGCATGGCGCGGTCAATTTTTGGCCCACTGCACGCCCGGACCTTGGGCCCAACCCTAAAACCGTGGGCTATAGCACATCGATTTGGCACGAAAATACCCCGTTCGTGTTGTTTTGCCCGTTTGTCCACCCAAATGGCCATGAAAAATTAAACAAACCATATTGGGCTGATACCCAACCTCCCTGACATGCCCTGATCAATTTTTGACCAAAAGCATGCCCGAACCCCGAGCCCAACCCCAAAACTGTGGGCTATAGCACACCAATTTAGCCCAAAAATGACTCGTTCGCGCCGTTTCACCTGTTTGTCCACCCAAATGTCCACAAAAATTAAACGGACCATACTGGGATGATATCCAACCTCCTTGGCATGCATCGGTTGATTTTTGGCTGTAGCACACCCGAACCCTGGGCCCACCCCCAAAACCGTGGGCTATAGCACACCGATTTGGCCTAAAAGTGCACCATTCGTGTCGTTCCACCTGTTTTAAACCCAAATAGCCGTAAAACATTATACGGAGCAGACTGGAATAATCCCCAAACTCCTGGCATGCCTCAATCGATTTTCAGCCAACAGGATGCCCGGACCCCAGGCCCACCTCTAAAACCGTAGACTATAGCACACCAATTTGGCTCGAAAATGCCTAATTCGCGCCGTTTAGCCCGTTTGTCCACCTAAATGGACACAAAAAATTAAACGGACCACACTGAGACAATATTCAACCTCCCCGACATGCCTCGATCGATATTTGTCCCACAGCTCGCATGAATCCCTGGCCCACCCCTGAAACCGTGGGCTATATAGTATGCTTATTTGGCTTGAAAATGCCCCGTTCACTTTGTTTTGCCCATTTTTGCAAACAAATGGCGACAAAAAATTAAATGGACCACACTGGGACAATCCTCAATCCCCCCGGCATGCCTCGGTCAATTCTTTGACCACAGCACGCCCAAACCTGTGGCCCACCCCCAAAACTGTGGGCTATAGCACACCGATTTATCCCTAAAATGCTCCATTCATGATGTTTTGCCTGTTTGTCTAGGAAAATTTAAACGAAATACACTAGGATGATTCCCAACCTCCCTAGCACACGCCGTCGAACTTTGGCACACAGCATGCCCGAATCGTGGGTCCACTTCAAAAAACGTGGGCTTTAGCACACCGATTTGGCACAAAAATGCCCTGTTCGCGCCGTTTCGCCTGTTTGTCCACCCAAATGACCAAGAAAAATTAAAGGGACCTTACTAGGATGATCTCCAACCTCCCTGGCATGCCCCGTTCAATTTTTGACCCATAGAAAGTTTGGACCCTGGGCCCACTACCAAAACCGTGGCCTATAGCACACTAATTTTGCCCGAAAATGCCTTGTCCAAGCCATTTCGTCCATTTATCCTCCCAAATCTCCAGAAAAAATTAAATAGAATATACTGAGATGATCCCTAATCTCCCTGGCAAATCTCAGTCGATTTTCGGTCCACAGAACACCTATATCCCGAGCCCATCCCCAAAATAGTGGGCTATAGCACTCTAATTTGGCCCGAAAATACCCCGTTAGCGCCATTTTTCCCCGTTGTCCACCCAAATGACCACGAAAAATTAAACGGACCACACTGGGATGATTCCCAACCTCATTGGCATACCCCGGTCGATTTACGACCTATATCACTCCCGAAACCCAGGCCCACCCCCAATACCGTGGGCTATAGCACACCGAATTGGACCAAAAAAACCCCGTTCGTGCCGTTTCATCCATTTGTCCACCTAAATGTCGACAAAAAATTAAAAGGACCACAATGGGATGATCCTCAACCTCCCAAGCATTCCCTGGCAAATTTTTGGCCCACAACACACCCGAACCCCAGGCCCACCCCCAAAACCGTTGGCTATAACAATCCGATTTGGCCAAAAAATACCCCGTTAGCGCTGTTTCGCCCCTTTGTCCACCCAAATGGCCATGAAAAATTAAATGGAATGATCTGGTATGATCCCCAACCTCACTGGTATGCCTCAGTTATTTTTTGACCCACAACACTCCCGAACCCCAGGTCCACCCCCAAAACCGTGGGTTATAGCACATCGAATTGGATCAAAAATGCCCCGTTAGCGCCATTTCATCCATTTGTCCACTTAAAGGGACACTAAAAATTAAACGGACCACACTGGGACAATCCCCATCCTCCCTGGAATACTCCAGTAAATTTTTGACATACAGAATGCCCGAACCCCAGGCCCACCCCTAAAATCATGGGCTATAGCACTCTGATTTGGACCAAAAATACCCCGTTAGTGCTGTTTTGCCCCTTTGTCCACCCAAATGGCCACAAAAAATTAAACAGAAAACTCTGGTATGATCCCCAACTTCATTGCCATGCCCTGATTAATTTTCGACTCACAGCACTCCCGGACCCTAGGCCCTCCCCCAAAACAGTGGGCTATAGCACACCGATTTGGCCCGAAAATGCCCCGTTCGCACTGTTTTGCCCGTTTGTCAACATAAATGACCACGAAAAATTAAACGGACAATACTAGGATGATCCCCAACCTACCTGGCATGCCCTGGTCAATTTTTGGACCACAGTACGCCCAAAAACATGGGCCCACTACCAAAATCGTGGGCTATAGCACACTAATTTGGCCCAAAAATGCCCCGTTCGTGCTGTTTTGCCAGTTAATCCACCCAAATGGCCACAAAAAATTAAACGGACCATATTGATTTGATTCCCAACATCCCTGGTATACCCCGATCAATTTTTGCCCAATAACACGTTCGAACCTCCGGCCCACCCCCAAAACCGTGGGCTATAGCACACCGATTTGGCGCAAAAATGCCCTGTTAGCGCTGTTTCGCCTGTTTGTCCACTCAAATGGCCATAAAAAATTAAACGGACCACAATGGGATAATCCCCAACTTCCCAAGCACACCTCGGTTGATTTTCAGCCCACAGCACACCCGGACCCCGAGCCCAACCTCAAAACCATGGGGTATAGCACATCGATTTGGCCTTAAAATGCCTCGATTGCACAGTTTTGCCTGTTTGTCCGCCCAAATGGCCATGAAAATTAAACGAACCACACTGGGACGATCCTCCACATCCCTGGCATTCCTCGGTCAATTTTTGGCCCACAGAAAGCCCACCCCTAAAACTATGGGCTATAGCACATCGATTAGGCCCGAAAATACCCCATTCGCATTGTTTTGCCCGTTTATCCACCCAAATGGCCATGAAAAATTAAACAGACCACACTGGGATAATCCCCAACCTCCCTAGCATGCCCCGATAAATTTTTGGCCCACACCAAGCCCGGACCCCGAGCTCACCCTCAAAACCATGGGCGATACCATACCAATTTGGCTCGAAAATACCCTATTGGCACCATTCTGCCCGTTTGTCCACCCAAATAGCTACGAAAAACTAAAACAGACCATACTAGGATGATCCTCAACCTCTCTGGCATGCCTCGGTCAGTTTTTCGCCCACCGCACACCCGAACCACGGGCCTACCCCCAAAACTGTGGGTTATAGCACACTGATTTAGCGAAAAAACACACCGTTCATGTTGTTTCACCCATTTGTCCACTCAAATGACCACAAACGATCCCCAACCTCCCTAGCATGCCCCTATTGATATTCAGCACACAACACGCCCAAACACCAACCCCCTGAAACCATGGGCTATAGTACACCAATTTTTCTCAAAAATGCCCCGTTGATTTTTTGCTTACAGCACGCCCGAACCCCGATCCCACCCCTGAAACCATGGGCTATAGCACATCGATTTGGCCTGAAAATACCCCAACTGTGTAGTTTTGCCCATTTATCTGCCCAAATGGCCACAAAAAATTAAATGAACCATAGTGGAATGATCCTCAACCTCCCTGGTATGCCCCGGTCAATTTTTGGCACACTGCACACCCGAACCCTTGGTCCACCCTTGAAACCGTGGGCTATAGCACATCAATTTGGCTCGAAAACACCCTGTTCACGTTGTTTTGTCCGTTTGTCCACCCAAATGGCCATGAAAAATTAAACAGACCACACTAGGATGATCCCCAACCTCCCTGGCATGCCCCAATAAATTTTATCCAACACCATGCCCGAACCCCAGGCCCAACCCCAAAACTGTGGGCTATAGCACACCAATTTGGCCTGAAAATGACTCGTTTGCGCCGTTTTACCCGTTTGTTCACCCAAATGTCCACAAAAATTAAAAGGATAACACTGGGATGATCCCCAACCTCTCTGGCATTCCCCGATTGATTTTTGGCTGCAGCACGGTCGGACCCCGGGCCCACCACCAAAACCGTGGGTTATAGCACACCAATTTGGCCCAAAAAAGCACCATTCGTGCCATTCCACCTGTTTTAAACCCAAATAGCCACAAAAAATTATATGGAATACACTGGGATGATCCTCAACCTCCATGGCACGCCCCAATTGATTTTTGGCCAATAGAATGCTCGGACCCCAGGCCCACCTCCAAAACCGTAGACTATAGCACATCAATTTAGCCCAAAAATGCCTAATTCACGCCGTTTCCCCTGTTTGTCCACCCAAATAGCCACAAAAAATTAAATGGACCAAACTGGGATGATTCTCAACCATCCCGACATGCCCCGATTGATATTTGGCCCACATCACGCCCAAACCCCAGGCCTACCCCTAAAACCATAGGCTATAGTACACTAATTTGACCCGAAAATGCCCCGTTCGCATTGTTTTGCCTATTTGTCCACCCAAATGGTGACAAAAATTTAAATGGACCACACTGGGATGATCCTCAACCCCCCTGGAATGCCTCGGTCCATTTTTTTCCCACAGTATGCCGGAAACCTGGGCCCACCCCCAAAACTATGGGCTATAGCACACTGATTTATCCCAAAAATGCCCCATTCACGATGTTTTGCCTGTTTGTTTAGGAAAAATTAAACGAAACACACTGGGACGATTCTCAACCTCCCTGGCATGCGCTGTTGATTTTTGGCCCACAGCACACCCGAATCGTGGGTCCACTTAAGAAACCGTGGGCTTTAGCACACCAATATGGCCTAACAATTCCCTGTTCGCGCCATTTCGCCCATTTGTCCACCTAAATAACCAAGAAAAATTAAACGGACCCTACTAGGAGGATCTCCAACCTCCCTAGCAGGCCCCGTTCAATTTTTGGCCTACAGCACGCCCAAAACCCGGGCCCACTACCAAAACCGTTGCCTATAGCACACTAATTTTTCCCGAAAATGCCTCGTCCGGGCTGTTTCACCCGTTTATCCTCCCAAATCACCACAAAAAATTAAATAGAATATACTGGCAATATCCCTAACCTTCCTGGAAAGCCCTGATTGATTTTTCGTTCACAGAACACCCGGATCCTAAGCCCACCCCCAAAATCATGGGCTATAGCACTCTAATTTGGCCCGAAAATGCCCCGTTAGCACAATTTTACCCCTTTGTCCACCCAATTGGCCATGAAAAATTAAACGGACCACACTGGATGATTCCTAACCTCACTGTCCGGCCCCGGTCGATATACGGCCCATAGCACTCCCGAACCCTAGGCCCACCCCCAAAACCGTGGGCTATAGCACACCGAATTGGCCAAAAAATTCCCCGTTCATGCCGTTTCATCCATTTCTCTGCCTAAATGGCGACCAAAAATTAAAAGGACCATACTGGGACGATCCTCAACCTCCCAAGCATGCCCTGGTCAATTTTTGGCCCACAGCACGCCCGAACCCCGAGCCCACCCCCAAAACCGTTGGCTATAGCAATCCGATTTGGCCCAAAAATGCCTCGTTAGCGCCGTTTCTCCCCTTTGTCCACCCAAATGGCCATGAAAAATTAAACGGAACACTCTAGTATGATCCCCAACCTCACTGGTATGCGCCGATTTATTTTTGGCCCACAACATTCCTTAACCCCATGTCCACCCCCGAAACTGTGGGCTATAGCACACCAAATTTGACCAAAAATGCCCCGTTAGCGCCATTTCATCCGTTTGTCCACCTAAATGGCCACTAAAAATTAAATGTACCACACTGGGACAATCCCCAACCTCCCTACCATGCTCCGGTCAATTTTTAGCACACAGCACGCCCGAACCCCAGGCCCACCCCTAAAACCGTGGGTTATAGCACTCTGATTTGGCCCAAAAATACCCCGTTAGTGCCGTTTTGCCCCTTTGTCCACCCAAATGGCCATGAAAAATTAAACGGAAAAGACTGGTACAATCCCCAACCTCATTGCCTTGCCTCGATCAATTTTTGACTCACAGCACTCCCGGACCCCAGGCCCTCCCCCAAAATCGTGGGCTATAGCACACCGATTTGGCCCAAAAATGCCCCATTCGCACTGTTTCGCCCGTTTATCCACACAAATGGCCACGAAAAAATAAACGGACCACGCTAGGACAATTCCCAACCACCCTGGCAAGCCTTGGCCGATTTTTGGACCATAGCATGCCCAAAAACATGGGCCCACTACCGAAACCGTGGGCTATAGCACACTAATTTGGCTCAAAAATGCCTCATTTGGGCCGTTTTGCCAGTTAATCCACCCAAATGACCACAAAAAATTATGGAGACCACACTGGGACGATCTCCAACCTCCCTGGCATGCCCCGATCAAATTTTGTTCCGCAGAACGCTTGGAACCCGGGTCCACCACAAAAACTATGGGCTATAGCTCATCAATTTGGCCCAAAAATGCCCCGTTAGCGTCGTTTTTCCCGTTTGTCCACCCAAATGCCCATGAAAAATTAAATGAACCACACTGGGATGATCCCCAACCACCTTGGAATGCCTCGGTTGATTTTTACCTCACAGCACTCCCGGACCCAAGGCCCACCCCCGAAACCATGGGCTATAGTACACTGATTTGGCCCAAAAATGCCCTATTCACCCCATTTCACCTGTTTGTCCACCGAAATGGCCACAAAAAATTATGAAGAACATACTAGTATTATCCCCAACCTCTCTAACACTCCCCGATCGATTTTCGGTCCACATAACTCCCGAACCCCGGGTCCACCCTCAAAACCGTGGGCTATAACACACCGATTTGGCCCAAAAATGGCTCGTTAGCTCCGTTTCGCCCGTTTGTCCACCCAAATGGCCAAGAAAAAAATAAAAGGACCACACTAGATCGATCCCCAACCACCCTATCATGCCCCAATTGAGTTTTGGCCCATATCGCTCCCAAACCCTGGGCCCACCCTCAAATCCGTGGGCTATAGCAAATTGATTTGGCCCAAAAATGCCCCGTTCGCACCGTTTCACCCGTTTGTCCACCCAAATGGCCATGAAAAATTAAAAGAACCACACGATGATACCTAACCTCCCAGGCATGCCTCTATCGATTTTTAAGCCCACAGCATGCCCGGACCCCGGGCCCAACCTCAAAACCATGGGCTATAACACACCGATTTAGCTCGAAAATTCCCCGTTTGTGCCGTTTTGCCCGTTTGTCCACCCAAATTAAACGAACCATACTGGGAGCATCCCCAACCTCACTGGCATGTCCCAGTCGATTTTTGGGCCACAGCACGCCCGGACCCCAGGCCCACCCCCAAAACCGTGGGCTATTACACGTCGATTTGGCCTGAAAATGGCTCGTTTGCACTATTTTGCCTGTTTATCAAACCAAATGGCAACGAAAAATTAAACGAACCACACAAGGACAATCCCCAACTTCCCTGGCATGCCTCGGTTAATTTTTAACCCACAACACACCAAGACCTCGATCCAACCCCCGAAATCGTGGGCTATAAATCACCGATTGGTCCCAAAAATGCCCCATTCATGCTGTTTCGCCCGTTTTTCCACCCAAATGGCCACAAAAAATTAAACGCACCACACTGGGAGGATCCCCTAGCACGCCTCAGATGATTTTTAGCCCACATCACATCCGGACCCCAGGCCCACTCCTGAAACCATGGGCTATAGCACCCAGATTTGGCCCAAAAAAGCCTTGTTCGCACCGATTTGCCTGTTTATCCACCCAAATGGCCACCAAAAATTAAACAAACCACACTGGAATGATCCCCAACCTCACTGGTATGCCCTGGTCAATTTTTGGCCCACAACACAGTCGGACCTCAGGCCCACCCCCAAAATTATGGGATATAGCACACTGATTTGGAAAAAAAATGCCCCGTTCGCATAATTTAACCCATTTGTCCGCCCATATGGCCATAAAAAAATTAAACGGACCATAATGAGATGATCCCCAGCCTTCCTGTAATACCTTAGTTGATTTTTGGACCAAAACACGCCCGGACCTCAGGGCCACCCCAAAACCCATGGGCAATAGCACACCAATTTTGCCCAAAAATGCACCGTTTGTTCCGTTCCACCCGTTTGTCCACACAAAGAGCCACAAAAAATTAAACAGACCACACTGGGATGATCCCCAACCTCCATGGCATACCTCAATAGATTTTCAGCCCACAGAATGCCCAGAACTCGGGCCACTTCTGAAACCGTTGGCTATAGCACATCAATTTGGCCAAAAAATGCCCCATTCGCACCATTTCGCCTGTTTGTCCATCCAAATGGTAAAAAAAATGAAACGCACCACACTGGGACGATCCTCAACCTCCCTGGCATGGCCCGATCAATTTTTAACACACAGCAGGCCCGGACCCCAGCCCCACCCCCAAAATTGTGGGCTATAGCACATCGATTTGGCCCAAAAATGCCTCGTTTGCGCCGTTTTGCTCGTTTGTGCACCTAAATAGCCACGAAAAATTAAACGGACCATACTAGGGCGATCCCAACCTCCCTGGCTTGCCTAGGTTGTTTTTCGGCCCACATCACACCCGAACCCCGGGTACACCTCTGAAACCATGGGCTATAACACATTGAATTGGACCAAAAATGCCCCGTTCGTATTATTTTGCTCGTCTTTCCACCCAAATGGCCATAAAAAATTAAACGGACCATACTGGGATGATCCCCAACCTCCCTGGCACACTCTGCTCGATTTTTGGCCCACAGCATGCCCAGAATCCCAAGCACACCCCCGAAATCATGTGTTATAGCACACTGATTTGGCCCAAAAATGCACCCTTTGCGTTGTTCCCCCCGTTTGTCCACCCATATAGCCACAAAAAAATTAAATGGACAATACTGAGATGATCCCCAACCTCCCTGGTACGCCTCGATCGATTTTTAGGCAATGGAATGCCTGAACCTTGGGCCCACTACCCAAACCGTGGGCTATACAACACTTATTTAGCTCGAAAATGCCCCATTTGGGCAGTTTGGCCCGTTTGTCCACCCAAATGGCCATAAAAAATTAAACAGAACACACTGGGATGATCCCCAACCTCCCTGGCATGCCCCGATCTATTTTTGGTGCACATAACATCTGGACCCCAGGCCCACCCCCAAAATTGTGGGCTATAGCACATCGATTTGGCCCAAAAATGCCCCGTTAGCGCTGTTTCTCCCCTTAGTCCACCCAAATAGCCACAAAAAATTAAACAAACCATACTAGGACGATGCCAAACCTCACTGGCAAGATCTGGTCAATTTTTAGCCCACAACACTCCCGAACCCCAGGCCCACCCCAAAAACCGTTGGCTAAACATACCGATTTAGCCCAAAAATTCCCCGTTTGCGCCGTTTCGCCTGTTTGTCCACCCAAATGGCCACGAAAAATTAAAATGAGCACACTAGGATGATCCCCAACATCCCAAGCATACCCCGGTCAATTTTTGGCCCAAAGAACACCCGAACCCCAGGCCCACGCCCAAAACTGTGGGCTATAGCACATTGATTTAGCCCAAAAATACCCCATTTGTGACGTTTTGCCAGCTTATTCACCAAAATGGCCACGAAAAGTTAAATGCACCACACTAGGATGATCCCCAACTAACCTGGCCTAGCTCGGTCGATTTTCAGCCAACAGCACGTCTGGACCCCAAGCCCACTCCTGAAACCGTGGGCTATAGCACACTAATTTGGCCCGAAAATGCCCCGTTCACGTTGTTTTGCCTGTTTGTCCAACCAAATGGCCACAAAAAAATAAATGTACCACACTTGGACAATCCCTAACCTCCTTGACTCGCCCAGTCAATTTTTGGCCTCCAACACGCTCAGACCCCGAGCCCACCCCTAAAACCATGGGCTATAGATCATCGATTTGGCCTGAAAATACCCCGTTCGCTCCATTTCACTCGTTTATCCACCCAAATGGCCACGAAAATTTGATCGGACCATACTCGGATGATCCCCAACTTTCCTAGCACTCCCCGATCGATTTTTGGCCCATAACACGCCCGAACCATAGGCCCACCCCCAAAACCATGGGCTATAAATAACTGATTTGTCCCGAATATGCCCTGTTCGCGCCGTTTTGCTTGTTAGTCCACCCAAATGACCTAAAATATTAAACGGACCATACTAGGATAATCTCCAACCTCTCTAGCATGCCCCCCTCAATTTTTTGCCTACAACACGCCCGGACCCCGGGCCCACTATCAAAACCATAGGCTATAGCACATTGATCTGGCCCGAAAATGCCCCGTTCGGTCCATTTCACACGTTTGTCCACCAAAATGGCCACGAAAAATTAAGCAGAATGCACTGGGATAATCCTCAACATCCGTGGCACGCCTCGGTCGATTTTTGGTCCACAGAACGCCTGGACCCCGGGCCCACCACCAAAACCGTGGGATATAGCGCACCTAATTGTCCCGAAAATAGCCCGTTAGTGCCTTTTCAACTGTTTGTACACCTAAATGGCCACAAAAAATTAAACGGACCATACTGGGACGATCCCCAATCTCCCTGGCAAGCCTCGATCGATTTTCAACCCACAACACGCCCGGACCCTTGGTCCACTCCCGAAACCATGGGCTATATCACACCGATTTGGCCTAAATATGCCCCGTTCTCACCATTTTTCTTGTTTGTCCACCCAAATGGCCTGCAAAAATTAAACGGATCACACTCAGACGATCCCCAACTTCCCTGGAATGCCTCAGTTAATTTTTGGCCTGCACCACGCTCGGACCCTGGGCCCACGAACAAAACCGTGGGCTAAAGCACATCGATTTGGCTCAACAAATACCTCGTTCATGCCATTTTACCGATTTGTCCATGCAAATGGCCACAAAAAATTAAACAAACCACACTGGGATGATCCCTAACCTCCCTGCCACGCCATGGTTGATTTTTGACACAAAGAACGCTCGGACCCCTGTCCCACCCTCAAAACCGTGGGCTATAGCATATTAATTTGGCCTGAAAATGCCCCGTTCACGCCGTTTTGCCCGTTTGTCCAACCAAATAGCCACGAAAAAATAAATAGACCACACTCGGAAGATCTCCAACATCCCTAGCATACCCCGATTGATTTTGGGCCTACAGCACGCCCGGAACCTGGGCCCATCCACAAAACCATATACTATAGCACATCAATTTGCCCCGAAAATGCCCCGTTAGAGCCGTTTTGCTCATTTGTCAACCTAAATGGCCATAAAAAATTAAACGGACCACACTAGGACGATCCCCAACCTCCTTGGCCTACCCTGGTAAATTTTTAGCCCACAGCACGCCCGGATCCACCCCTAAAACCGTGGGCTATAGCACACCGATTTGGCCTAAAAATGCCTCGTTTGCGCTGTTTCACCCGTTTGTCCACCCAAATAGCCACGAAAAATTAAACGGACTATACTGGGATAATCCCCAACATCCCTGGTACGCCCCGATCAATTTATGACCCATATCTCGCCCGTATCCTGGACCCACTCCTGAAACTATTGGCTATAGATCACCCATTTGGCACAAAAATGCCTCATTCGCGCTGTTTCGCCCGTTTGCCTACCCAAATTGCTACAAAAATTAAACGGACCACACTGGGATGATACCTAACCTACCTGGCACACCCTGGTCAATTTTTAACCCATGGCACGCCCGAACACCAGGCCCATCCCCAAAACTATGGGTTATAGCACACCGATTTGGCTAGAAAATGCCCCCTTCACGCCGTTTTGCCAATTTGTCTACCCAAATGACCACGAAAAATTAAACGAACCATACTGGGATGATCCCTACCCTCCATGGCATACACCAGAATGCCCAAAACTTGGGCCCACCCCCAAAACCATTGGCTACAGCACACCAATTTTGCTCAAAAACATCCCGTTTGTGCTGTTTCACCCATTTGTCCAATCAAATGGCCATGAAAAATTAAACGAACCACACTGGGATGATACCCAAACTCCGAGTCATGCCCCAGTTAATTTTAGCCTACAGTACGCCGAACCCCGGGCCTACCCCCAAAATCGTGGGCTATAGCAAATCAATTTTGCCCAAAAATACTCCATTCGCACTGTTTCGCTCGTTTGTTAACCCAAATGGACACAAAAAATAAAACAGACCAAATTAGGATGATCTCCAACCTCCCTGGAATGCCTCAATTGATTTTGGAAAATAGAACGGCCGGGCCCCCAGCCCAACCCCAAAACCGTATGCTATAGAACACTGATTTTGTTCGAACATGCCCCGTTCGTGCTGTTTTGCCCATTTATCCAACCAAATAACCACGAAAAATTAAACAGACCATACTAGGATGATCCCTAACATCCTTGTCTTGCCTTAGTCAATTTTCGGCCAATAGAACTCCCAAACCTAGGGCCCACACCCAAAACCGTGGGCTATAGCACATTGATTTGCCCGAAAAAGCCCCGTCTGTGCCGTTTTGCCCGTTTGTCCACCCAAATGGCAAAAAAAAATTAAATGAACCACACTGGAATGATCCCCAATCTCCCTGGCATGCCCCAATAAATTTTTAGCCCATAACACACCCGGACCCCGAGGAAACCCTCAAAACCGTCGACTATAGCACACCAATTTGGCTCGAAAATGCCCCTTTCACGCCGTTTCGCCCGTCTGTCTACCCAAATGGCCACAACAAATAAAAATGACCATACTGGGACGATACCCAACCTCCCTGGTATTCCCCAATTGATTTTTGGTACACAGCACACCCAGACGTCGGGCCCACACCCGAAACTGTGGGCTATAGCACACTGATTTGGCCCAAAAATGCCCCATTTGCGCTGTTTCACTCGTTTGTCCACCCATATGGCCACAAAAATTAAACGGACCACACTGGGATAATCCCCAACCTACCTGGCATGCCTCGGTTGGTTTTTGGCCTACAGTACTCCCGAACCCGGGGCCTACCTCCAAAATCATGGGCTATAGCAACCGATTTGGCCCAAAAATACCCCGTTCTCATCGTTTAGCCCGTTTGTCCACCCAAATAGCCGCAAAAATTAAACGGACCATACTAAGATGATCCCCATCTACCCTGGCATGCCCCGGTCAATTTTTGGTCCACAGAATGCCTGAACCCCAGGCCCACCCCAAAAATCATGGGCTATAGCGCACCGATTTATCCCAAAAATGCCCCATTCACATAGTTTTCCCCATTTGTCTACCCAAATGGCCACAAAAAATTAAACAGACCACACTGGGATGATCCCCAACCTTCCTGGCATACCCCGATCAATTTCGACCTAAAGCACGCTTGGACCCAGGTCCCACCACTGAAATCGTGGGATATAGCACACCAATTTGGCCCGAAAATACCGTGTTCGAGCCGTTTTGCCCGTTTGTCCGCCAAATGGCCTCATAAAATAAAATGGACCATACTGGGACAATCCCCAACCTCCTTGGCACGGCTCAGTTGATTTTCGGCCAAAAGCACGCTCGGACCCCGGGTCCACCCTCAAAACCCTAGGCTATAACATGCCGATTTGACCCAAAAAAGCCCCATTCACACCATTTTACCCGTTTGACCACCCAAATAACCACAAAAAATTAAACGGACAATACTGGGATGATCCCCAACCTCCTTGGCATGCCCTGGTAAATTTTCGGCCTATAGCACGCTCGGACCCCGGGCTCACCCCATAAACCGTGGGCTATAGCACACTGCTTTGGCCTAAAACTGCGCCATCCGCACCGTTACGCCCTTTTGTCAACCCATATGGCCATAAAAAATTAAACAGACCACACTGGGATGATCCTCAACCTCCCTAGCATGCCCCAATTGATTTTCGGCACAAAGCACGCCCGGACCACAAGCCTACCACCGAATCCGCGGGCTATAGCACATCGATTTGACCCAAAAATGCCCCATTCACGCCGTTTCGCCCGTTTGTCCACCCAAATAGCCACAAAAAATAAAATGGACCAAACTGGGATGATCCCCAACCTCCCTGGCATGCCCTGATCGATTTCGGCCGATAACACGCTTGGACCCCGGGCCCACATCCAAAACCGTAGGCTATAACACACCGATTTAGTCTAAAAATGCCCCGTTCGTGCTATTTTGCCCATTTGTCCACCCAAATAGCCATGAAAATTAAAACAGACCATACTAGGACAATCCCCAACCTCCCTTGAATGCCCCAGTCGATTTTTGGCCTATAGCACACCCGAACCCCAGCCCCACCCTTGAAACCGTGGGCTATAGTACACCGATTTGGTCTAAAAATGTCCAGTTTTGCCCGTTTGTCCACCCAAATGGCCCTAAAAAATTAAACGGACCATATTGGGACTATCCGCAACCTCCCTAGCATACACTGGTCATTTTTCAGCCAACAGCATGGCTGAACCACGGCTCCACCCCTAAAACTGTGTCCTATAGCACACCGATTTGGCTCGAAAATGCCCCATTCACGCCGTTTCACCCATTTATCCACCCAAATTGCCACAAAAAATTAAACGGACCACACTAGGATGATCCTCAACCTTCCAGACATTCCTCGATCAATTTTATACCAATAGCATGCCCGGATCCCGAGCCCACCCCCGAAACCATAGGCTATAACTCACCAATTTGGCTCGAAAATGCCCAGTTCGCCAGGTTTTGCCTGTTTGTCCACCCAAATAGCCACAAAAAATTAAACAGACCATACTAGGATGATCCCCAACCTCCCTGGCATACCCCAACCAATTTTTGGCCCTTACCACATTCGGACCACGGGTCCACCCCCAAAATCGTGGGCTATAGCATACTGATTTGACCCCAAAATGCCCCGTTCATGCTTTTTTGCCCGTTTGTCCATCCAAATAGCCATGAAAATATTAACGAACCATACTGGGATGATCCCCAACCTCCCTATCATGCCTCGGTTGATTTTCAGCCCATAAAATACCCGAACCTCGGGCCCAACCCCAAAACTGTGGTCTATAGCACACCGATTTGGCATGAAAATGCCCCGTTCGTGCCCTTTCTCTTGTTTATCCACCTAAATAGCCAGGAAAAATTAAACGGATCACACTGGGATGATCCTTAACCCCCCTAGCATGCCCCGATTGATTTTCGACCCACAGCACGCCCGGACCTCGATCCCACCCCAAAAAACATGGGTTAGCACACCGATTTGGCCTGAAAATGCCCCATTCGTTCCGTTTCACCCATTTTTCCAGCCAAATGGCCACAAAAAATTAAACCGACTACACTGGGATAATCCCCAATCTCCTGGCACACCCTGGTCAATTTATGGCCTACAGCATGCCTGGACCCCGGGCCCACCCCCAAAATCCAAGGCTATAGCAAACCGATTTAGCCCAAAAATTCCCCGTTCGCGCTATTTAGTCTGTTTGTCCACCCAAATAGCCAAAAAAAATTAAACGGACCACACTGGGATGATCCCCAACTCCCCTGGCATGACCCGGTCGATTTTCGGCCCACAGCTTGATCGGATCCTGGGCACACCCCCAAAATCGTGGGCTATAGCTCACCTATTTATCCCGAAAATGCCCCGTTCTCGCCGTTTCATCCGTTTGTCCACCCAAATGGGCAAGAAAAATTTAATGGACCACACTGGGATGATCTCCAACCTCCCTGTCATGCCCTGGTCGATTATCGAGCCACAGCATGCCCAGATCCCTGGCCCACCCCCAAAACCGTGGGCTATAGCACATCTATTTGGCCTGAAAACACCCTATTCTCGCCGTTTTACCCGTTTGTCCCCCCAATTGGCCACGAAAAATTAAACGGACCATACTGGGACGATTCCTAACCTCCTTCGCATGCCTTGGTTGATTTTTGTCTAATAGAAAGCCCGAATCATGGGCCCACCCCCAAACCCGCGGGCTATAGCACACCGACTTAGCCCAAAAAGGCCCCGTTCGCACCGTCTCACCCGTTTGTCCACCCAAATAGCCACAAAAATTAAACGAATGACACTGGGATGATCCCCAACCTCCCTGGCATGCCCCAATTGATTTTTTTACCCACAGAATACCCATTTTCTGATCCCACCCTCGAAATCGTAGGTATAGCACACTGATTTAGCCTGAACATACCCCATTCGTGTTGTTTCGCCCGTTTGTCCATTCAAATGGCCACGAAAAATTTAACGAACCACACTAGGAAGATCCCCAACCTCTCTGGCATGCCCTGGTCATTTATCAAGCCACAGCATACCCTGATCCCTGGCCCACCCCCAAAATCGTGGGCTATAGCACATCGATTTAGCCCGAAAACACCTTGTTCGCCCCGTTTTACCCGTTTGTCCATCTAAATGGCAACGAAAAATTAAACGGACCAGACTAGAATGATCCCTAACCTCCCTCGCATGCCTCTGTTGATTTTTAGCCCACAGCAAGCTCGGATCTTGGGCCCACCCTGGAAACCGCGGGCTATAGCACAGCGACTTGGCCTAAAAATGCCCTGTTCACACCGTCTCGCCTGTTTGTCCAACCAAATGGCCACAAAAATTAAAAGGATGACACTGGGATGATCCCTAACCTCCCTGGCACGCCCCGATTGATTTTCAACCCACAGAATGCCCATATCCTGAGCCCACCCCCAAAACCGTAGGCTATAACACACCGATTTAGCCCGAACATACCTCGTTCGCGCCGTTTCGGCCGTTTGTCCACCCAAATGGCCACCAAAAATTAAACGGGCCACACTGAGATAATTCCCAACCTCCCAGGCATGCCTCAATCGATTTTTGGCCCACAGCACGCCCATACCACGGGCCCACCCCTAAAACCGTCGGCTATTGCCCATGAATTTGGCCCAAAAATGCCCTATTCACATTGTTTTGCCTGTTTTTCCACCCAAATGTCCACGAAAAATTAAATAGACCTTACTGGGATGATCCCCAACCTCCCTGGAATACCTCGATCAATTTTTGGCCCACAGCACGCCCGAACCCCGATTCTTTCACCCAAACCTGTGGCCTATAGCACACTGATTTTGCACGAAAATGCCCTGTTCACATTGTTTCATCCTTTTGTCTACCCAAATGGCCATGAAATTTTAAACGGACTATACTTAGACGATCCCCAACCTCCCTGGCATGCCTTGGTCAATTGTTGGCCCACAACACGCCCGTTTGGTCCGTTTGTCCACCCATATAACCACAAAAATTTAAAAAGACTACAGTGGGATGATCCCTAAACACCTTGGCATGCCCCGGTCAATTTTTGGCCCACAGAATTCCTGGAACCCTGGCCCACCCACATTCGCACCGTTTCGCCCATTTGTCCACTTAAATGGCCATGAAAATTTAAACGAACCATACTAGGACGATCCTCAACCTCCCTGGCATGCCCTGGTCAATTTTTGGCCGACAGCACACTCGAACCCAGGCCCACCCCCAAAACCGTGGGCTGTAGCACATAGATTTGGCCTGAAAATGCCTATTTTGCATTGTTTTACCCGTCTGTCCACCCAAATAGCTACAAAAAATTAAAAGGACCACACTGGGATGATGCCCAACCTCCCTGGCATGCATCGGTATATTTCAGCCCATATCATGCCCGAACCCCGTGCCTACCCCTAAAATCGTGGGCTATAGCACACTGATTTGGGCCAAAAATACCCCATTCACACTGTTTTGCCTGTTTGGAAACCCAAATGATCATGAAAACTAAAACGTACAACACTGGAAAGATCCTTAACCTCCATGGCATGGCCAAATTGATTTTCATCCCACAACACGCTTGGACCACGAGCCCACCTCCAAAACCATGGGCTATAGCATACCGATTTGGCCTGAAAATATCTCGTTCACGCCATTTTGGTCGTTTGTCCACCTAAATGGCCACAAAAATTTAAGCAAACCACACTGAGACGATCTCCAACCTCCCTGACATTCCCCGGATAATTTTTTACCAACAGCACACCCGAACCTCGAACGTACCCTCTAAATCGTGGACTATAGCATACCGATTTGGCCTGAAAACACTCCGTTTATGTCGTTTTACCCATTTGTCCATCGAAATGGCCATCAAAAATGAAATGAACTACACTTGGAAGACCCCCACCCTCCCCGGCACGCCCAGGTTGATTTTTGGCCTACAACACATACGAACCCCGAGCCCACCCCCAAAACTGTGGGCTATAGCACACCAATTTTCCTCAAAAATTCACTGCTCATGCCGTTTTGCCTGTTTGTCCACCCAAATGGTCACGAAAAATTAAACGGACCACACTGGGACAATCCCCAATCTCACTGGCAGGCCTCGATCAATTCTTGGCCCACAGTAAGCCCGGACCCCAGGCCCACCCCCAAAATAGTGGACTACAGCACACCGATTTGGTGGAAAAATGCCTTGTTCACTCCATTTCTCCCATTTGTCCACGCAAATGTCCATGAAAAATTAAACGTACAACACTAGGAAGATCCCCAAGCTCCTTGACAGTCTCGATCAATTTTTGGCCCACAGTACGCCCTGACCCCGTGCACAAATAGCCACAAAAAATTAAACAAACTACAATAGGATGATCCCCAACCTCTATGGCTTGTCCCGATCGATTTTCGACCCACAGCACGTTCGGACCCTGGGCCTACCCCAAAACCAAGGGCTATAGCACACCAATTATCTCGAAAATGCCCCATTCACGTTGTTTCGCTTGTTTGTCAACCCAAATGGCCACAAAAAATTAAACGGACCACACTGGGACAATACCCAACCTCCCTGGCATGCCCTTGTTGATTTTTGGCCCACAGCATGCCCTACCTCGGGCCCACCCCCGAAATCATTGGGTATAGCACAACAGTTTTACTCGAAAATGCCCCGTTCATGCCGTTTCGCCCGTTTGTCCACTAAAATGGCCATGAAAAATTAAACGGACATACTGGGATGATCCCCAATCTCCCCGACAAACTTTGATTGATTTTCAACCCATAGCTTGCCCGGAACCCGGTCTTACCCTGAAACCGTGAGCTATAGCACACCAATTTAGACCGAAAATGCCCCGTTCATGTCATTTCGTTCGTCTGTCCACCCAAATGGCAAAAAAAAATTTAAACGGACCACGCTGGGATAATCCCCAACCTCCCTGGCATGCCTGGGTCAATTTTCGGCCCACAGAATGCCTGAACCTTGGGCCCAACCCTAAAAATGTGGGCTATAGCACACCGATTTGGCACGAAAATGCCCCGTTCGTACCCTTTCTCTTGTTTGTCCGCTTAAATAGCCACGAAAAATTAAACGGACCACACTGGGATGATCCTCAACCCCCTGGCATGCCCCGATAGATTTTTGGTCCACAGCACGCCCGGACCCTGGTCCCACCCCAAAAACCGTGGACTATAGCACACCGATTTGGCTAGAAAATGCCCAATTCGTGTTGTTTCGCCCGTTTTTCCAGCCAAATGGCCATGAAAGATTAAACGGACTACACTGGGATAATCCCCAATCTCCTGGAACACCCCGTTCAATTTTCGGCCCACAGCACGCCCGGACCCCGGGCCCACCCTCAAAATCAAAGGCTATAGCAATCCAATTTAGCCCGAAAATTCCCCGTTCACGCTATTTTGTTTGTTTGTCCACCCAAATAGCTACAAAAAATTAAACGGACCTCACTGGGATGATCCCCAACTTCCCTGGAATGCCCCGGTCTATTTTCGGCCCACAGCTTTCTCGTATACCGGGCACACCCCCGAAATCGTGGTCTATAGCTCACCTATTTATCCTGAAAATGCCCTGTTCTGCTATTTCGTCCGTTTTTCCACCCAAATGGCCACAAAAAATTAAAAGATCACACTAGGATGATCCCCAACCTCTCTGGCATTCCCTAATCGATTATCAAGCCACAGCATGCTCGAATCCCTAGCCCACCCCAAAAACCGTGAGCTATAGCACATCTATTTGGCCCGAAAACACCCTGTTCTCGCCGTTTTACCCATTTGTCCACCCAAATCTCCATGAAAAATTAAATGGACCACACTGGGATGATCCCTAACCTCCCTCGCATGCCTCGGTTGATTTTTTTCCAACAGGAAGCCTGGATATTGGGCCCACCCCTGAAACCGCGGGCTATAGCACACCGACTTGGCCCAGAAAGGCCCCATTCACACCGTCGCACCCATTTGTCCACCCAAATGGCGACAAAAATTAAACGGAGGACATTGGGATGATGCCAAACCTCCATACCATGCCCCGATCAATTTTTGACCCACAGAATGCCCATATCCAGAGCCCACCCCCGAAACCGTAGGTTATAGCACACCAATTTAGCCCAAACATACCCCATTCGTGTTGTTTCGCCCGTTTGTCCACCCAAATGGCCACGAAAAATTTAATGGACCATACTAGGATGATCCCTAACCTCCCTGGCATGCCCAGGTCGATTATCAAGCCACAACATGCCCTGATCCCTGGCCCACCCCCGAAACCGTGGGCTAGCACATCGATTTGGCCTGAGAACACCCTGTTCTCCCTGTTTTACCCGTTTTCCCACCCAAATGGCCACGAAAAATTAAACGGACCACACTGGGATGATCCCTAACCTCCCTCGCATGCCTCGGTTGATTTTCATCCAACAACACGCTCGGATCTTGGGTCCACCCCTAAAACCGCAGGCTATAGCACACAGACTTAGCCCAAAAATGCCTCGTTTGCACCGTCTCACCCGTTTGTCCACCCAAATGGCCATAAAAATTAAACGGACGACACTGGGATGATCCACAACCTCCCTGGCATGCCCCTATCAATTTTTGACCCACAGAATGCCCATATCTTGAGCCCATCCCCAAAATCATTGGCTATAACACACCGATTTAGCTCGAACATACCTCGTTCGCGCCGTTTTGCACGTTTATCCACCGAATTGGCCACCAAAAATCAAACGGACCACACTGAGATGATTCCCAACCTCCCAGGCATGCCTCGATCGATTTTTGGCCCATAACATGCCCATACCCCGAGCCCACCCCCAAAACCGTTGGCTAGTGCCCATCGATTTGGCCCGAAAATGCCCCATTCACGTTGTTTTGCCAGTTTTTCCACCAAAATGGCCACAAAAAATTAAATAGAACTTATTGGGACGATCCCCAACCTCCCTGGCATGCCTCGGTCAATGTTTGGGCCACAGCACGCCCGAACCCCTGTCTCACACTCAAAACTGTGGCCTATAGCACACCAATTTTGCAGGAAAATACCCTGTTCACACTGTTTCATCCGTTTGTCCACTCAAATGGCCATGAAATATTAAACAGACCACACTCGGATGATCCCCAACCTTCTTGGCATGCCCTGGTCGATTTTTGGCCCACAACATGCCCGTTTCATCCGTTTGTCCACCCATATAACCATAAAAATTTAAAAAGACTACTGTGGGATGATCCCCAAACTCCTTGGCATGCCCCGGTCGATTTTTGGCCCATAGAATGCCTGGAACCCTGGCTCACCCACATTCGCACCGTTTCACCCATTTGTCCACATAAATGGCCATGAAAATTTAAACGGACAACACTAGGATGATCCTCAACCTCCCTGGCACGCCCCAGTCAATTTTTGACCGACAACACACTCGGACCTAGGCCCACCCCCAAAACCGTGGGCATTAGCACACCGATTTGGCCTGAAAATGCCCATTTTGCACTGTTTCGCCCGTCTGTCTACCAAAATAGCTAACAAAATTAAACGGACCACACTGGGATGATGCCTAACCTCCCTTACATGCCTCGGTATATTTTCAGCCCACATCATGCCCGAACCCCATGCCTACCCCCAAAATCGTGGGCAGTAGCACATCGATTTGGGCAAAAAATGCCCCATTCGTACTGTTTTGCCTGATTTTCAACCCAAATGATCATGAAGACTAAAACATACGACACTAGGAAGATCCTTAACCTTCATGGCATGCCCAAATTGATTTTCAGGCCACAACACGCCCGGACCCCAAGCCCACCCCAAAACCATGGGCTATAGCATACCGATTTGGCCCGAAAATATCTCGTTCGCGTCGTTTTGCTTGTTTGTCTACCTAAGTGGCCACAAAAATTTAAGAGAACCACACTGGGACGATCCCCAACCTCCCTGCCATGCCCCAGATAATTTTTGAACCACACACACCCGAACCCCAGACGTACCCTCTAAATCATGGACTATAGCATACCGATTTAGCCTGAAAATACCCCGTTTATGCCGTTTTACCTAGTTGTCCACCAAAATGGCCACGAAAAATTAAATGAACTACACTTGGAAGACCCCCAACCTCCCTGGCACGCCCAGCTCGATTTTTTGCCTACAACACACACGAACCCCGGGCTCACCCCCAAAACTGTGGGCTATAGCACACCGATTTTCCTCAAAAATGCACTATTTATGCCAATTCGCCCGTTTGTCACCCAAATGGCCACAAAAATTTGAACGGACCATGCTAGGACGATCCCCAACCTCCCTAACACGCCCCAATCAATTTTTGGCCCACAACACTCCTGGACCCCGAGCCCACCCCCAAAATAGTGGGCTATACCCAGGCATGCCCTGATCAATTTTCGGCCTACAACACACTCGAAAACTAGGCCCACCCCTTAAATTGTAGGCTATAGTACAGAAATTTGTCCCAAAAATGCCTTGTTCACGCCGTTTAGCCCATTTGTCCACCCAAATGGCCACAAAAATTTAAACGGACCACACTGGGATGATACCCAACCTTCCTAGCATGCCCAAGTTGATTTTTAACTAACAACATACCCAAACCCTGGGCTCACCCCCAATACCAGGGGCTATAGCACACCAATTTTGCCCGAATATGCACCGTTCGCCCATTCGTCCACCCAAATAGCCATGAAATATTAAACAAACCACACTAGGATGATCTCCAACCTTTCTACCACGCCCCAGTCAATATTTTGCCCATATCATGCTATCCCCCGAGCCCACCTCCTAAACCGTGGCCTATAGCAAATCGATTTGGCCTGAAAATGCCTTGTTCGCACCATTTTGTACGTTTGTCCACCCAAATGGCCGCAAAAAATTAAACGGACCACAATGGGATGATCCCCAACCTCCCTTGCATACGTCGATCTATTTTTGGCCCATAACACGCTCGAACCCCGGGCCCACCCCCAAAACCGTGGGCTATAACACACCAATTTGGCCAAAAAATGCCTCGTTCGTGCCGTTTTGCCGTTTGTTCACCCAAATAGCTAAGAAAATTTAAACGGATTACATTGGGATGATCCCCAACCTCCCTGGCATGCCCCGATCTATTTTTGGCCCACTGCACACCTATTTGGTGCGTGACATACACTTAGGTTCTTAGTTCTTGTAAGAGTTGATGTCTCACCACCTATCTTTATCTTCTTATAATCGTTTGTATTGTTTCTTTCTTGTTAAGTGAAAACCGTTTGGTTCTTTTTATCCTTATGTTGTTCTTCATCTTTTTGTTATAGTTGGTATTGTTTTCGTGTGATTACACCTTATTTATTTTGCCATTGTGTTGTATTCTCAGCTTGTGACTTGTGGCTGAGAGTGTGTGTTGTGGCACTCTCATTTTTCTCTTGCATTTTGAATCTTGTTTTCGTGTAGTGGGTTGACACCGTCATTATAAAGCATACCGATTTTGGCCAAAATGCCCCGTTTGCACCGTTTCACCCGTTTGTCCATCCAAATTGCCATGAAAAATGAAATGGACCACATTGGGATGATCCCCAACCTCCCTGGCATGCCCCAATTGATTTTCGGCCCACAGCAAACCCGAACCCCAAGCCCACCTCTAAAACCGTGGGCTATACACCGATTTAGCCTAAAAATGTCTCATTCGCGCCGTTTTGCCTATTTATCCACCCAAATGGCGATGAAAAATTAAACGGACCACACTTGGATGATCCCAAACCTCTCTAGAAAGCCCTACTCAATTTTCAGCCCATAGAACGCCCGGACCACGGGCTTACCCCTAAAATCGTAGGCTATAACACACAGATTTTGCCCAAAAATGCCCCGTTTGCGCTGTTTCACACATTTGTCTAGCCAAATAACCATGAAAAATTCAAAGGATCATATTGGGATGATACCCAACCTCCCTGGAATGCCTCGGTCAATTTTTGTCCCATATCACATCGGACCAGGGGGCCCACCCCCGACCCCATGTGCTATGACACATCGATTTAGCCCAAAAATGCCCCGTTTACCCTATTTCGCCCATTTGTCCATCCAAATAGCCACAAAAAATTAAACGGACCACACACTAACGATCCCCAACCTCCCTGGCACTCCTCGATTGATATTTGGCTCACAGCATGTCCGAACCACGGGCCCACCCCCGAAACCATGGGCTATAACACACTGAACTGGCCCGAAAATGCCCCATTCGTGCCGTTTACCCGTTTGTATGCCTAAATGGCCTCAAAAAATTAAATGTACCACACTGGGATGATACCAAACCTCCTTGGTACATCCCGATCAATTTTTGGCCCACAACACACCCGTACCCCGCACCCACCCCCAAAACAGTGAGCTATAGCACACTGATTTGACCCGAAAATACCCCATTCGCGCCTATTCACTCGCTTGTCCACCCAAATGGACACGAAAAATTAAACGGACCACATTGGGACGATCCCGAACTCCTTGGCACACCCCGGTTGATTTTCAACCGGACCCTGGGTCCATTCCCAAAGTCATGGGCTATAGCACACCGAGTTTGCCACCCAAATGGCCATGAAAAATTAAACGGACCATACTGGGATAATCACCAACCTCCCTGGTATGCCTCGATCAATTTTTGAACCCCATCACGCCCGAACCCCGGGCCCACCACCAAAACCATGGGCTATAGCACATTGATTTGTCTCGAAAATGCCCCGCTCGCACCGTTTTGCCTGATTGTCAACCCAAATGGCCACAAAAAATTAAATGAACTATACTAAGACTATCCCGAACCTCCCTGGCATAACCTGATCAATTTTTCATTAACAGCACACTTGAACCCTGGGCCCACCCCCAAAAATGTGGGGTAAAGCACTTTGATTTGGTCCGAAAGTGCCTCGTTCGCTCCGTTTTGCCTGTTTGTCAACCAAAATGGCCATGAAAAATTAAATGGACCACATTGGGATAATCCCCAACCTCTCTGGCATGCCCCGGTTGATTTTGGCACCACAGTACGCTGGAACCCAGGGCCCACCCCCAAAATCGTGGGCTATAGCACATTGATATAGCCCAAAAATGCCCCATTCGTGCCATTTTGCCCGTTTGTACACCCAAATGGCCACGAAAAATTAAACGGATCACACTGGGATGATCCCACCCTCCCTGGAACACCCCATTTGAGTTTTCAGCTTAAAGCACACCCGGACCCCGAGCCCACCCCCAAAACAGTTGGCTATAGCACCCCGATTTGGCCCGAAAATGCTCGTTCGTGCCGTTTCGCTTGTTTGTCCACCCGAATGATCACGAAAAATTAAACAAACTAAACTGGGATGATCCCCAACCTCCTTGGCATGCCCTGGTCTATTTTTCGCCAATAGCACGTTCGGATCCTGGGACCACCCATGAAACCGTGGGCTATGTCACACCGATTTGGCTCGAAAATTCCCCATTTACGTCGTTTCGCCTGTTTGTCTACCCAATTGGCCTAAAAAAATTAAATGGAAAATACTGAGAGGATCTCCAACCTATCTGGAATGCCCTGACCGATTTTTGTCAAACAGCACACTCGAACCCCAGGCCTACCCCCGAAACCATGGGAGATAGCACATCGATTTGGCACGAAAATGCCCCCGTTCGGGCGGTTTTGCCCTTTTGTCCACCCGAATGGCCACAAAAAATTAAACGGACCATACTTGGATGATATCCAATCTCCCAGGCATGGCCCGATCGATTTTTGGCCTACACTATGTCCGGACATCGTGCCCACCCCAAAACCGTGGGCTATAGCACCCAGATTAGGCCAAAAAATGCCCCATTTGTGCCGTTTCGCCCGTTTGTCCACCCAAATAGCCACAAAAAATTAAAAGGATCACACTTGGACGATACCCAACCTCCCTAAAACTATGGGCTATGTAGCACATCTATTTGGCCCTAAAATTCCCCTTTAGTGCCGTTTTGCCCGTTTATCCACACAAAGAGTCATACAAAATTAAAAAGAACACACTAGGACGAGCCCCAATATCCCTAGGATACTCTGGTCGATTCTCGTTCCACAACACGCCCGGACCCTGATCCCACCCTGAAACTGTGGGCTATAGCACATCGATTTGGCCCTAAAATGCCCCATACCCGCCGTTTCACCCGTTTGTCCACACAAATGGTCATGAAAAATTAAACGGAACACACTGAAATAAGACCCAACATCCTTGGCATGCCCCTATCAATTTTTGGCCCACAGCACGCCCGGAACCCGGGCCCATCCCTGAAACCATTGGGTATAACACACCGATTTGGCCCGAAAATGCCCCGTTCGCATTGCTTTGCTCGTTTGTCTACCCAAATGGTCACGACAAATTAAACGGACCACACTGGGACAATCCCCAATCTCCCTGGCAAGCTCCGATTGAATTTTGGCCCATAGTAAGCCTGGACCCGGGGCCCACCCCCAAAACCGTGGTCTATAGCACACCGATTTGGCAGGAAAATGCTTTGTTCGCTCCGTTTCTCCCGTTTGTCCACCCAAATGGCCATGAAAAATTAAACGGACAACACTAGGAGGATCCCCAAGCTCCATGGCAGCCCCGATCAATTTTTGGCCCACAGCACGCCCTGACCACGAGCCCACCCCCAAAACTATGGGCTATAACACATCGATTTGGCCCAAAAATACGTCATTTTGCCAGTTTGTCCACCCAAATAGACACAAAAAATTAAATGAACTACACTGGGATGATCCCTAATCTCTGTGTCATGTTCCAATTAACTTTTGGCCCACAGCATGTTTGAACCCTGGGCCTACCCCAAAATTGTGGGCTACAACACACCGCTTTGTCCCGAAAATGCCCCGTTCACGTTGTTTCGCCCGTTTGTCAACCCAAATGTATACAAAAAATTAAACGGACCACACTGGGATGATCCCCAACCTCCCTGGCATGCCCTTGTCGATTTTACACCTACAGCATGCCCGACCTCGGGCCCACCCCCGAAACCATTGGGTATAGCACACCAATTTGGCTAGAAAATGCCCCGTTCATGCCGTTTCGCCCGTTTGTCAACCAAAATGGCCACAAAATTAAACGGATCATACTGGGATGATCCCCAACCTCCCCAACACACCCCGATCAATTTTTAGCCCACAGCACGCCCCGATCCTGGGCTTACCCCCAAAACCGTGGGCTATAGCACACCATTTTAGAACAAAAATGCCCCGTTCATGCCATTTCGCTCGTCTGTCCACCCAAATGGCCAAAAGAAATTAAACGGACCGCGCTGGGATGATTCCCAACCTCCCTGAAATGCCTTGATAAATTTTGGACCCACAGAACACCTGGACCCCAGGCCCACCCCCAAAACAGTGGGCTATAGCGCACCGATTTAGCCCGAAAAAGCCCCATTCGCACAGTTTCACCCGTTTGTCCACAAAAATGGCCACAAAAATTTATACGGACCCCACTGGGACAATTCCAAACGTCTCTGGCATGCCTCCGTCGATTTTTAGCCTATAGCACGCCATGACCTCGAGCCTACCCCCATAACCATGGAATATAGTACATCGATATGACCAACAAATGCCCCATTCTCACCATTCCACCCGTTTGTCCACCCAAATGGTCACGAAAAATTAAACGGACTATAATGGGATGATCCTCAACCTCCCTGGAAAGCTTCGATAGATTTTTAGCCCACAGCACACCCGGACCCCGGGCCACCCCTGAAACCGTGGGCTATACAGCACACCGATTTGGCCCGAAAAGGACACGTCCGTGCACTTTCGCCCATTTTTCCACCAAAATGGCCACAAAAAATTTAACGGACCACATTGGGATGATCCCCAACCTCCCTGTCATGCCCCGGTCTATTTTTGTCCTACAACACACCCAGACCTCGGGTCCACACCCGAAACCATGGGCTATAGCACACCGATTTGGCCTGAAAATGCCTCGTTCGCGTCGTTTAGCTCATTTATCCACCCTAATGGCCACAAAAAATTAAACAAACAACACAGGGTTGATCCCAAACCTCCCTGGCCCGCCCTGATTGATTTTTCACCCATAGCACTCGCAGACCCCGCGCCCACACCAAAAACTGTAGGCTATAGCACACCGATTTGGTAGAAAAATGCCCTGTTCGTGCCGTTTGGCCCGTTTGCCCACCCAAATGGCCACAAAAATTTAAACAGACCACACTGGGATGATCCCCAACCTCCCTGGCATGCCCCGATCGATTTTCATCCCACAGCATGCTTAGACCCTAGGCCCACCCCAAAACCATGCGCTATAGGACATCGATTTATCCCAAAAATTCCACGTTCGCACCGTTTCGCTTATTTGTCCACCCAAATGCCCACGAAAAATTAAAAGTATCATACCGAGGTGATCTCTAACCTCCCTGGCACTCCTCGATCAATTTTAGGCCAACAGCACACCCGAACCCCGGGCCCATCGCCGAAATCGTGGGCAATAGTACACTGATTTGGCAGGAAAATGCCCTGTTCGTGCTGTTTCGCCGTTTGTCCACCCAAATAACCACAAAAAATTAAACGGATCATACTGAGACAATCCCCAAGATCTGTAGCACACCCTGATTTATTTTCGGCCAACAATATGCTCGAACCTCGGGACCACCCCCCGAAACGGTAGGCAATAGCACACCGATTTGGCCACAAAATGCCCTATTTTGCTCGTTTGTCCACCCAAATGTCAACAAAAAATTAAACGGACTACCGATGACGTGCCCTTATCGATTTTTGGCCCACAGCATGCTAGGACCCCGGGCCCACCCCCAAAATCATTGGGTATAGCACGCCGATTTAGCTCGAAAATGCCCCATTCGTGCTGTTATGCCCGTTTGTCCACCCAAATGGACAAGAAAAATTAAACGGACCACACTGAGATGCTCGCAAACTTCCTTGGCATGACCTGATCAATTTTTAAACCACAGCACACCCGAACTCATGACCACGGTCCCACCCCCGAAACCAAGGGCTATAGCATGCCGATTTGGACTGAAAATATTTCGTTCATGCCATTTCACCTGTCTGTCCACCCAAATGGCCACGAAAAATTAAATGGATCTCACTGGGATGATTTTCGACCTCCCTGGCATGCCCTCATTAATTTTTGGCCCACAGCACGCCTGAACCCCGAGCCCACCCCTAAAATCGTCGGCAATAGCACATCGATTTGGCCTAAAAATGCCTCGTTTGTGCTCTTTTGCCCGTTTGTCCAACCAAATTGCCACAAAAAATTAAACGGACCAAACTGGGATGATCCTTAACCCCCCAAGCATGCCCCAGTCGATTTTTAGCCTACAGGATGCCCGTACCCTGGGCCCACCTCCAAAACCGTAGGCTATAGCACACCAATTTGGCACAAAAATGCCCCATTCGTGCCAATTCGCCCGTTTGTCCATGAAAAATTAAACGAACCACATAAGGACGATCCCCAACTTCCTTGGTACGAACCGATCAATTTTTGACACACATCACGCCTAGACCCCGGACCCTCCCCCAAAACCGTGGGTTATAGCACATCAATTTAGCCAGCCCGGAAATGCCCTATGCGAGCCTTTTCTCCCGTTTATCCATCCAAATGGCCACCAAAAATTAAATGGACCATATTGGGACGATACTCAACCTCCCTATTACGCCTGACCAATTTTTGGCGCACAACACGCTTGGACGCGAGCGAACGCCCAAAACCATGGTCTATAACACATTGATTTGGAGGGAAAATGCCTTGTTTGCACCGTTTTGCCCGTTTGTCCACCCAAATGGCCATGAAAAATTAAACGAACCATACTGATATGATCCCCAATCTCTCTAGCAGCCCCGGTTGATTTTCGGCCCACAGAATGCTCGGACCCCGGGCCACCCCCAAAGCTATGGGATATAGAGCATCGATTTGGATGCCTCGTTTCTCCCATTTATCCACCCAAATAGCCACCAAAAATTAATCAAACTACACTTGGACAATCCCCAACCTCCCTGGCACAAGCCGATCGATTTTTGTCCCATTGTACGCTCGGACCCCGGGTCCACCCCTAAAACTGTGGGCTATAGCACACTAATTTGGCTAGAAAATGCCCTGTTCGTGCCGTTTCTCCCGTTGGTCCTATCAAATAGGCATAAAAAATTAAACGGATCATACTGGGACAATTACCAACCTCCCTGGCACACTCCAATCGATTTTTGGTCCATGGCACGCCCAGACCCCGGGGCCACCCCCAAAACCGTGGGCTATAGCACACCGATTTGGCCTGAAAATGCCCTAGTCCCCGTTTAGCCTATTTTTCCACCTAAATGGCCATGAAAAATTAAATATACCATACTGGGATGATCCCCAACCTCACAGGTACGCCTCGATCAATTTTTGGCCCACAGCGCGCCAGGACCCCGGGCCCACCCTTAAAATGTGGGTTATAGCACAACGAGTTGGCCCGAAAATGGCCAGTTCATACCGTTTCATCCGTTTGTCCACCCAAATAGCCATAAAAAGTTAAACAGACTATACTGGGACGATCCCAAATCTCCCTGACACGCTCTGATTGATTTTCAGCATATAACACGCCCTAACCCTGGTTCGATCCCCAAAACCATGGGCTATAACACATCGATTAGGCTCGAAAAAGCTCTATTTGAGCCGTTTCGCCCATTTGTCCACCCAAATGGCCAAAAGAAATTAAACGGACCACACTGGGATGATCTCCAACCTCCCTGGCATGCCCGTACCATGGGCCCACCTCAAAACTGTGGGCTATAGCTTAGCAACTTGGCCCGAAAATGCCCCATTCACGTTGTTTCGCCTGTTTGTCCAACCAAATGGCCACAAAAAATTAAACGGAACACACTGGGATGATCCCCAACCTCTCTAGCATACCTTTGTCGATTTTCAGCCCACAGCATGCCTGGACCCCGAGCCCACCATTGAAACTGTTAGGTATGGCACACCGATTTGGCATGAAAATGCCCCGTTTGCATTGTTTCGCCCGTTTGTCCACCAAAATGGCCACGAAAAATTAAACGGACCACACTGGGATTATCCCCAATCTCCTTGGCATGCCCCGACCAATTTTTAGCCTACAGCAAGCTCGGACCCCGGGATCCCCCCTGAACTGTGGGCTATAGCACACCGATTTTGCCTTAAAAAGACTCATTCGTGTAGCTTCGCCAGTTTTGCCCACCCAAATAGCCACGTTAAATTATACGGACTGTACATGGCTGATTACAAATCTCCCAGGCATGCCCCGCTTAATTTTTGGCCCACAACACACCAGGACCTTGGGCCCACCCCCATAACCATGGGTTATAAAACACCGATTTGGTTCGAAAAAGCCCTGTTGTCGCTATTTCGCTCATTTGTCAACCTAAATGGCTATGAAATATTAAACGGAACATACTAGGATGATTCCCACCTTTCCCGGCATGCACCGATCGATTTTTAGCCCACAGCACGCCCGGCCCCCGACTTCCAAAACCGTGGGCTTTAGCACATCGATTTGGCCCGAAAATGCCTCGTTCATGCAGTTTAGCTCATTTGTCCACCCAAATAGCTAAGGAAAATTAAACGGACCACAATAGGACAATCTCCAACCTCCCTGGCACGCCCCAATAGATTTTTGACCAATAGGACGCCCAGACCCCAGGGCCACCCTAAAAACCGTAGGCTATAGTACACCAATTTGGCCAAAAAATGCTCCGGTCAATTTTTGGCCAACAGCACTCCATAACCCCGGGCCCACCTCAAACTGGTGGGCTATAGCACACCGATTTGGCCCGAAAATACCCCATTCGTGCCATTTTGCCTATTTTACCACCCAAGTAGCTACAAAAAATTAAACGGACCACATTCGGACGATCCCCAATCTTGCTGGCATGCCCCGGTCGATTTTCAGCCTATAGTACGCCCTGTCCCTGGGCCCACGCAAAAAACTATAGGCTATAGCACACCGATTTGGCTCGAAAATGCTCTGTTCGTGCCATTTCGCCCCGTTTGTCCAACCAAATGGCCAAAAGAAATAAAACAGACCACATTGGGACGATCCCTAACCTCCCTGGCATACCCCGGTCAATTTTTGGCCCATAGTACACTCAGACTCTGGGCTCACCCCAAAACCGTGGGATATAGCACACCGATTTTGCAGGAAAATGCCATGTTCTTGTTGTCTGGCCCGTTAGCCCACACAAAGAGCCACAAAAATTTAAACGGACCACACTGAGATGATCCCCAACCTCCTTGGCATGCCCTAATTGATTTTCGGCCTACAGCACATCCGAACCCTGGGCCCATCCCCAAAACTGTGTGCTATAGCACACCGATTTGGCGATAAAATGCCCCGTACGTGCTGTTTCGCCCGTTTGTCCACCCAAATGACCACAAAAAATAAAATGAATCACACTGGGAAGATCCCCAATCGCCATGGCACACCCCAGTATATTTTTTGCCTACATCACGCCCGGACCCCAGGACCACCCCCCGAAACTGTAGGTAATAGCACACCGATTTAGCCCAAAAATGCACCATTTTGCCCGTTAGTCCACCCAAATGGCAATGAAAAATTAAACGGACTACACTGGGATGATACCCAACCTCCCTAGCACGCCCGAGTTAATTTTTGGCCCACAGCATGTTCGAACCTTGGGTCCACCCCTGAAACCGTGGGCTATAGCATACCGATGTGGCCCAATAATGCCCCGTTTGCACCATTTTACCCGTTTGTCCACCCAAATTGCCACAAAAAATTAAACGGACCAAACTGGGATGATCCCTAATCTCCCTGACATGCCCCGGTCGATTTTCCACCCACTGCACGCACGAACCCCAAACCCAACACCGAAACAGTAGGCTATAGCACACCAAATTGGCGTAAAAATGCCCAGTTCATGCTAATTCGCCCGTTTGTCCACCCAAATGGCCATGAAAAATTAAACGAACCACATAAGGACGATTCCCAACCTCCCTGCCATGGCCCTGATGATTTTTGGCACACAGCACGCTTATACACCAGTCCCACCCCCAAAACCATGGGCTATTGCACATCAATTTGTCCCAGAAATGCCTCGTGTGTGCCGTTTCGCCCGTTTAGCCACCCAAGTGGCCACTAAAAATTAAACGGACCATAATGGGATGATCCCCAACCTACCTAGCACGCCCGACCAATATTTGGCCCATAGCACGCCCGGACCCCGAGCCCACCCCCGAAATCGTGGGCTATAGCACACTGATTTGGCGGGAAAATGATCTATTTGTGCTATATCGCCCGTTTGTCCATCTAAATGGCCACGAAAAATTAAACCTGGCAGCCTCAGTTAATTTTAGGCCCACAGCACGCCCGAACCTCGGGCCCACCCACAAAACTGTGGGCTATACATCGATTTGGCCCGTAAATACCTCATTTCGCCCATTTGTCCATCCAAATAGCCACAAAAAATTAAACGAACTATACTTGAACAATATCTAACCTTCCTGGCATGCACCGGTAGATTTTCAGCCTATAGCACACCCGGACCCCAGGCCCACCCCCAAAATTGTGGGCTATAAAACACCAATTTGGCCCAAAAATGCCCCGTTAGTGTCGTTTCTCCCATTTGTCCACTCAAATAGCCACAAAAAATTAAACGGACGATGCTGGGACAATTCCCAAAATAGCTGGCACAACCTAATCAATTTTTGGCCAATAGCATGCCCAGACCCCGGGGCCACCCCCAAAACCGTGGGCTTTAGCACACCGATTTGGCCGAAAATGCCTCGGTCTTGCTATTTCGCCCGATTTTCCATCCAAAAGGCCATGAAAAATTAAACAGAGCACATTGCGACGATCCCCAAAATCCCTAGTGTGCCACGGTCGATATTTAGCTCACAGCACGCTTGAACCCTAGGCCCACCCCCAAAACCATTGGCGTTACCACATAGATTTGGCCCAAAAATGTCCCGTTCGCGCAGTTTAGCCCGTTTGTCCACCCAAATAGCCGCAAAAAGTTAAACGGTCCACACTGGGATGATCCCTAACCTTCCTGGAATGCCTGAGTCAATTTTTGGCCAACAGCACGCCCGAACCTCGGGCCCACCCAAAAACCGTGGGCTATAGCACACCGATTTGGCCCGAAAATGCCCTGTTCGCATCGTTTTGCCCGTTTGTCCACCCAATTAACCACGAAAAATTAAACGTACCACATTGGGACAATCCCCAACCTCCATGGCATGCCCCTATCAATTTTTAGCCCACAGCATGCTCGGACCCTGGGCCCACCCCAAAAATCGTTGGTTATAGCACACTGATTTGGCCCAAAAATGCCCCGTTCGTGCCATTACACCCATTTGTCCACCCATGTGGACAAGAAAAATTAAACGGACCACACTGTGACGCTCGCCAACTTTCTTGGCACGCCCTGATCAATTTTTAGACCACAGCACGCCCGAACTCTGGACCCTGGGCCCACCCTCAAAACCAAGGGCCATAGCATACAGATTTGGACCGAAAATGTTTCGTTTATGCCATTTCGCCCGTCTGTCCACCCAAATGGGCACGAAAAATTAAATGGACTGCACTGGGATGATTCTCCACCTCTCTGGCATGCCCTCATTAATTTTTGGCCCACAGCACGCCCGAACCCCGAGCCCACCCCTGAAATCATCGACTATAGCACACCAATTTGGCCCAAAATGCCCCGTTTGTGCTGTTTTCCCTGTTTATCCGCCCAAACTGCCACAAAAAATTAAACGGACCAAACAGGGATGATCCTTAACCTCCCAGGCACGCCCCAGTAGATTTTTAGCCTATACGACGCCCGTACCCTGGGCCCACCTTCGATACCATAGGCTTTAGAACACCAATTTGGCGCAAAAATACTACGTTCGTGCCAATTCGCCCGTTTGTCCACCCAAATGGCCACGAAAAATTAAAGAACCACATAAGGACTATCCCAAACCTCCCTGTTCAAAAATGCTCTATTCGTGTCGTTTCGCCCGTTTAAACGGCCAAAAGAAATTAAACGGGCCACAATGGGACGATCCCCAACCTCCTCGGCATGCCCCAGTCAATTTTTGGCCCATAGTACACTCGGACTCTGGGCTCACCCCAAAACCGTGGGATATAGCACACCGATTTTGCAAGAAAATGCCCTGTTCTTGTTGTCTGGCCCGTTATCCTACACAAATAGCCACAAAAATTTAAACGGACCATACTGAGACGATCCCCCACCTCCTTGGCATACCCCAATTGATTTTTGGCCCACAGCACGCCCGAACCCTGGGGCCATCCCCAAAACCGTGAGCTATAGCACACCAATTTGGCGATAAAATGCCCCGTTCATGCTATTTCGCCCGTTTGTCCACCCAAATGACCACAAAAAATTAAATGAATCACACTGGGAAGATCCCTAAGCTCCCAGGCACACCCCAATTTATTTTTGGCCCATAGAACGCCCGGACCCTGGGACCATCCCCCGAAACTGTAGGCAATAGCACACTGATTTGGCCCGAAAATGCACTATTTTGCCCGTTTGTCCACCCAAATGGCAATGAAAAATTAAACGGACTACACTGGGATGATACCCAACCTCCCGGGCACACCCGAGTCAATTTTTGGCCCACAGCACGCCCGAACCTCGGGCCCACCCCTAAAACCGTGGGCTATAGCATACCGATATAGCCCAAAAATGCCTCGTTTGCACAATTTCACTGGTTTGTCCACCCAAATAGCCACTAAAAATTAAACGAACCATACTAGGATGATCCCCAACCTCCCTAGCATGCCCCGCTAGATTTTTGACCCAAAGCACACCCAAACCTCGAGCCCACCCCAAAAATCGTGGGCTATAGTATAGCGATTTGGCTTGAAAATGCCCAATTCACGCCATTTTGCCCATTTGTCCACCCAAATGGCCACAAAAAATAAAACGGACCACACTGGGACGATCCCCAACCTCCCTGGCATGCCCCGATCAATTTTAGCCCACAGCACACTAAGACCCCGTGCCCACCCCAAAAACTGTGAGCTATAGCACACCGATTGGCCCAAAAATACCCCATTCGCGCTATTTCACCCGTTTATCCACCCAAATGGCCACAAAAAATTAAAGGACCATACTGGGATGATTCCCAGCCTCCCTGGCATACCCCGATTGATTTTTGACCCACAGCCCGCCTAGACCCCGGGCCTACTATTAAAACTGCGGGCTATATAGCACACCGATTTGGCCCGAGAAGGCCCCATTCGCGTAGTTTTGCTCATTTGCCCAGCCAAATGGCCACAAAAAATGAAATTGACCACATTGGGATGATCCCTAATATCCCTGGCATGTCCCAATCGATTTTTGTCCTGCAGTACGCCTAGACCCAGGCCCACACTAATTTGGCTCGAAAATTCTCCGTTCTCATGGTTTTTCACATTTTTACACCCAAATGGCCATGAAAAATAAAACAAACTAGACTAGGAAGATCCCCAACCTCTTTGTCACACCCCGATTGAGTTTCGTCCCACAGCATACCCGGACCCCGGGCCCACCCCCAAAACCATGGGCTATAGCACAATGGTTTGGCGGGAAAATGCCCCGTTCGTGCCATTTCTCCTGTTTGTCCTCCCAAATGGCCACAAAAAATTAAATGGACTCCAAAATCCCCAACCTCTCTGGCACGACGCGATTGAATTTCAGCCCACAGTACGCCCAAACCCCAGACCCACCCCGAAATAGTGGGCTATAGCACATTGATTTGGCTCAAAAATGCCCCGTTCATGCTTCGCCTGTTTGTCCATCCAAATAGCCACGAAAAATTAAAAGTACCACATTCGGATGATCCCCAACCTCCCTGGCACGCTCGAGTTGATTTTAGGCCCACAACATGCTCGAACCCTGAGCCCATTCCCGAAATCATGGGCTATAGCACATCGATTTAGCGGAAAAATGCCTCGTTCGCGCTGTTTCTCTCGTTTGTCCACCCAAACGGCGACAAAAAATTAAACGAACCACACTAGAGCGATCCCCAAGCTCCCTGACATGCCCCGATTTATTTTTGGCTTACAGTACGCCCAAACCCTGGTCCCACCCCCAAAAGTGTGGCCTATAGCACACTAATTTGGCTCGAAAAATGCCCCATTTTGCCAGTTTGTCCACCCAAATGTCCACAAAAAAATAAATGGACTACACTAGGATTATCCTAAACCTCCCTGGCATACCCCGATCGATTTTTGGCCCATAGCATGCCCTGAACTGGGATGATCTCCAACCTCCCTAGAACGTCCTGGTCGATTTTTGACCCACAGCATTCCCAAACCCTAGGCCCACCCCCAAAACTATCGACTATAGCACACCGATTTGGCTCGAAAATTCCCCGTTCACACTGTTTTACCCGTTTGACCACCCAAATGGCCACGACAAATTAAATGGGCCACACTGAGACAATCCCCAACCTCTCTGGCATGCCTCGATCAATTTTAGGCCCACAACATGCTCGAACCCCGGGCTCACCCCTGAAATCATGTTCTTAAGCACATTGATTTGGTCCAAAAATATACTGTTCACACCGTTTCGCCTGTTTGTCCACCCAATTGGCCACGAAAAATTAAACGGGCCACACCGGGATGATCCCCAACCTCCCTGGCATGCCCCGGTCAATTTTCAACCCACAACACACCCGTACCCCGAGCCCACCCCCAAAACCGTGGATTTTGCTCAAAAATACCCCATTTATGTTGTTTCACCTGTTTCTCCAGACAAATGGTCACGAAAAATTAAACGAGTCACACTGGGATGATCCCCAACCTCCCTGGTATGCCCCGATTGATTTTCGGCCAACAGTACACCCAAACCCTGGGCCCACCCCTAAAACCATGGGCTATAGCATATAGATTTGACGCAAAAATGCCTCGTTCGTGCCGTTTTGCCCGTTTGTCTACCCAAATGGTCATGAAAAATTAAACGGGTCCTACTGGGACAATCCCCAAACTCCCTGTCACGCCTCGGTCGATTTTCGGTCACAGCATGTCTGGACCCAAGGGCCCACCCCCAAAACCGTAGGCTATAGCATACCAATTTGGCCCAAAAATGCCCTGTTCACGCTGTTTTGCCCGTTTATAAATACAAATGGCCATGAAAAACTAAATGGGGTACACTGAGATGATCCCCAACATCCCAGGAATGCCTCAGTCAATTTTTTGCCTACAGCACGCCTGAACCCTGGGCCCACCCCCAAAACAGTGGGCTATAGCACATCGATTTGGCCTGAAAATGCCTCATTCGCGCCGTTTCACCCATTTATCCACCCAAATGGCTACAAAAAATTAGACAGGTCACACCGGGATGATTCCCAACCTCCCTGGCATGCCTCAGTGGATTTTTGACCCATAACATGCCCGAACCCTAGGCCCACCCCCAAACCCGTCGGCTATAGCACATCGATTTGGCCCGAAAATGCCCCATTTGCACCGTTTTGCTCGTTTGTCCACCCAAATAGCCATGAAAAATTAAACTGGCCACACTAGGATGATTCCCAACCTCCCTGGCATGTCCCAGTCAATTTTTGGCCCACAGCACGCCCGTACCATGGGTCCACCCCCAAAATCGTGGGTTATAGCACACCAATTTTGCCCAAAAATGTCTCGTTCATTTTGTTTTGCCCGTTTGTCCACCCAATTGACCACAAAAAATTAAACGGGCCACACTGAGATGATCGCCAACCTCCCTGGAATGCCCCGATCAATGTTTAGTCCACAGCATGCCCGAACCCCGGGCCCACCCCTAAAACCGTGGGCTATAGAAGACCGATTTGGCTTGAAAATACCCTGTTCACATCGTTTCACCCATTTCTTCACCCAAATGGACACAAAAAATTAAACAGCTCACACTGGGACAATCCCCAACCTCCCTGATATGCCTAGTCGATTTTCGGACTACAGCACACCCGAACCCTGGGCCCACCCCCAAAACTATGCGTTATAGCTCAGAGAACTGGCTTGAAAATTCCCCGTTCGCGCCGTTTCGCCCGTTTGTATTGCCACAAAAAAATAAAAAACCCATACCAGGATGATCCTCAAACTCTCTAGCATTCCCAGGTCGATTTTTGGCCCACAGCACGCCCGAAACCTGGGCCACCCCCAAAATCGTGGGCTATAGCTCACCGATTTGGCCCGAAAATGCCCCATTCATGCCGTTTCACCCGTTTGTCCACCCAAATGGCCACAAAAAATTAAAAGGGTCACACTGGGATGATCCCCAACCACCCTAGTATACCCTGGTCGATTTTCAAACCACAGCATGCCCAAAATCTAGGCCCACCCCCAAAATCGTCGGCAATAGCACACCGATTTGGCATGAAAATGCTCCGTTCGCACTGTTTCGCCCGTTCGTCCACCCAAATGGCTACAAAAAATTAAACGGGCCATACTGGGACGATCCCCAACTCCCTTTAATACCCCGATCCATTTTCAGCCAACAGCAAGCCCAAACCCCGGGCCAACCCCTAAAACTGTGGGTTATAGCACACTGATTTGGCCCAAAAATGCCTCGTTCGCGCCGTTTCGCCCATTTGTGCACCCAAATGGCCATGAAAAATTAAACGGGTTGCACTGGGAGGATCCCCAACCTCCTTGGCATGCCCCGATTTATTTTTGGCCCACAGCACACCAAACCCAAGGCCCAACCCCTAAATCGTAGGCTATAGCACACCGATTTTGCCCGAAAATGTCCCGTTCGTGCCGTTTTGCGCGTTTGTCTACTCAAATGGACACAAAAAATTAAACGAGACATACTGGGATGATCCCCAACCGCCCTGGCTTGGCCCGATCGATTTTTGGCCCACAGCACATCCGAACTCTGAGCCCACCCCTAAAGCCATGGGCTATAACATACCCATTTAGCCCGAAAATGACCCATTCATGCTAGTTAGCCCGTTTATCCACCCATGTGGCCATGAAAAAATAAATGGGCCACACTGGGATGATCCCCAACCTCCCTGGCACACCCTGGTCAATTTTCAGCCCACACCGAGCCCACCCCAAAATCATAGGCTATAGAACACCAGTTTTTCTTTAAAATGCCTCGTTTGCGCCATTTCACCCATTTGTCCACCCAAATAGCCATGAAAAATTAAATGAGTTATATTGGGACGATCCCCTACCTCCCTGGCATGCACCAATTGATTTTTGACCCACAGCACGCCCGAACCCGGGCCCACCCCAAAAATCATGGGCTATAGCACACCGAGTTGGCCCGAAAATAATTTACGTCGTTTCACTCATTTATCTAGACAAATGGCAACAAAAAATTAAATGGGAGACACTAGGAAGATCTCTAACCTCCCTGGCACGTCCCGGTCAATTTTTGAAACACAACACGCCCGAACCCTGTGCCCACCCCCAAAACCGTGAGCTATAGCACACTGATTTGGTTTGAAAATGCCACGTTTCCGTCGTTTGTCCACCATAATGGCCACAATAAATTAAACGGGCCATACTGGGATGATCCCCAACCTCTCTAGCATGCCCTAATCGATTTTTGGCCCACAGCAAGCCCAAACCCTGGCCCACCCTCAAAACCGTGGGCTACAACACACCGATTTGGCTTGAAAATGCCCCATTCGCACTGCTTCGCCCATTTTTACACCCAAATGGACACAAAGAATTAAACAGGCCACACTAGGACAATCCCCAATCTCCCAGGCATGTCCTGATTGATTTTTAGCCCACGACACGCCCGGACCCCAGGCCCACTCCAAAAGGTTAAAATTAAGAATAAATAAAATAAACTTAATTATTTCTCTATTAAAATGTACTCTTTCAAAAAGTAGATATAAAAAGAATTGCAATATAGTACTTTAATTATTAGTTTTTGAATATCTAAGTTCCAATTTTAAAGTATTGAATTAATTTAATATTTTATTTTTTGAGTTGGTATGTATATGGTCAAAATATATTTTTGGGACTAAACCCTAACATAAAGCCTTTACTGTCCAATTACATATTATAATGGCAAAAAAGAAATTAGCCTTTGATGGGACTTTGAATCTCGAGATAGAACTGCTGGCACTTTGAATCTATCCCAAGATTCAGAGTTAATGATGCAAAATTGTCAAAGGAGCAATCATCGAAGATAGCTCAGGAGCGGAAGGACATGACACTTGTTCCATATGCTTCTGCAGTTGGGAGTCTGATGTATGTTATGGTCTGCACTAGACCTGACATAGCATATGCAGTGGAAGTTGTTAGCAGGTACATGGAAAATCCTAGTAAGGAGCATTGGGAAGCTATAAAGTGGCTTTTAAGATATCTGAGAAGTACATCCAGTACTTCACTTTGTTTCGGCAATGGCAAGGTGATTTTACAAAGTTTTGTTGATGATGATCTTTGATAACGCTCAATCTACAGCTCTCGTGGGAGTGTAAAGCGGTCGTTAGCAAATATAGAACCCAACCTGGGTTGGGTGTCGATCCCACAGGGAATAGCTTGGCCAACAGGTAAGCAAAATTATTAGACTTTTGATGCAAGTCTCGTAAGAAGGGGGGATTGTAATAAGTAACCAAAGTAATGAAATAAAAGCTGAAAATAATAAAGTAAAAAGAGAAAGATTGTCACGTTGGTTGTAAACAATGAGAATTGAAGCGTTGGGGTTATGTCCACCTTCTGAGGTATACGTCTCTATTGGCTATGAGTGTGTAGAGTCTTGACATGCAATTGCTTATAGAGAATTGTAGTCGATGGTCAATCCAAGCGTCTCTCGACCTAAACAAGGACTATTTCACTTTAACTCTCTCGAGCTTAAAGTGTGTCTAGCGGTACGAATTCTCCAAGAAGTTAGTCCAGGTACGGCACTAGCTTTTTAATAGGAACGGGTGTCCTACTACCTTGACATTATCTCTTTTCCAGACAAATAACTTTTCTCTCGAACAAGTTAAATGTTAACCTGGCGTTGGTCTATGCGTCTTCTTTTCTAGACAAATAACCTTTCTCTCGAACAGGTTAGATGTTAGAATGGCGTGTTCTTGTGTTTGAACCGCAAAGAATGATTTAATATGAAGAGAATAATGATATAAGCAATATACTTGTCTTGAACTCACAAACTCATAGCTATAGATAGTAACTCATTCGGCTTCCATAACCCCAACTAAGAGGTTTAGTTACCCATGAATGCGTAGGATATCACGTTTTGCATGGTGAATGGCGTGAATAGTGGATGTTTGGCGTGTGGTTTTGGTGATTCCGTAGCAAGTAACGATTCTCTTGTTGTGGAATTTAAGAATAGAAGAATAGATTAGAAGTGTTTGTAGTGGAAGATGAGAGGGATGGAAGAAAATTAATTGTTGAATTAAGTGAAGAATGTATTGAATGTGGAATGTGTCTAAATCTCTAGCATGATAGGGTATTTATAATACTCCTATCCTACTCCTACTAATCTAATGAAATAAATAACCAAATCCTAATATACTAATGAAATCCTTGACCCAAATGTACTAGGGTAAGGTTACAAAATTATAATCCAAATAGAATAATGAAACACATAACCTAATTGCACTAGGTTAAAGTATTATGGCAAAAATCCAGCTTTGTGTCTGTAAGTCCCAAAGTCTTCAGAAATGCTGTTTTAGCCCGGGACAGATTTTCCATGCAGCAGATTTAGTCCTTTATGCGTCCAGCTCCTTTCCATCTCGTTTGTGAGCTTTCTTTTGCGTCAAGTAAGCCATAAATTGCTGTATTTTGCATCATTTATACCTGAAACTTTCCTAATCACATTTGTTAGCTCATTTATAGGAAAAAGGACTAAAAGTGTATGAAATAGATAATTAGTTCTCAAAACTAGGCTAAAATATGGGCAAAATATATTGATATAGGCGCGTAAATTCGCCTATCATCAACACCCCACACTTAGAGCTTTGTTCGTCCTCGAACAACATATCATGTCCTTCTAAGCATTGACTTAAGGTTTTTACAGAAACAACGCAAAACATTCTTCAAGACAAGCACAACAATTAGCAACAAAGAGTAGCTTTCCGATTATAAGTAGAAACAATTTAACCTCAAGCATAGACTCGTGATGGTGATCAACTCGCATGCAAACGCTAAGGTACATAGAATCACATACAACTATCCAAAACTCATCAACCATGTGTGTCTCACAATATAGTACCCATAATCGCTCACAAGTATAGCATATTTTCAAACATGGGTATCAAAATATCCTTGCACTCACTCTCACAAAGAATTCATATGTAGCAACTAATGACCATAAGCTTGCCTTTAATGTAGTACTCTACTAAATGTCGGAATGTTCAGATTAGGATCAAGTAGGTCTTTAGATGGTTGTAATGTAGGCTAAGGGACGGGTAGGACTATTTTGGCCAGAAATAGTGACTAAGTTCCTAAGCACTTTAATACATCACTTTGAGTCATTGAAACTTTTTTCTCTTTCAACCTTTCTTTACTCTTTTATTCTACCACCCTTGTTCTCCTATTTTGTTTTTCAATTTTAAGCACAACTCACTTTTCAGCTTTCTTTTCCTTTTTCTTTTCACAAAATACCTCTTATGATAGCACTTTCTTCTTTTTCATAACGCATTCAAGCACCATTACAATTTAAAGCATCATACTCACCCAATTTCCTCTTATGTTGTCACATGACTTATTCACTTTAAAGCACTTAGGAATTTGGATCAAATTAGGTCTTGAAAAAAATGGATTAGGCTTACATACAAGGTTGTCAAAGAAATAGGCTAAAGGCTCAAAAGGGTTTAACTAGGATGATTTACATGGGTAGGAAAAACTGAAGGTAAACATGTATAGGTTGCCAAAGAAATGCCTAAATCATCTCCTAAACTCACACTCCTTATTTTCACTTTGCATACATACCGGGCAAGTTCTAGTATCAGCCACATACATAGAATATACTATTATCTCACACACACAAGGCACATGGTCGACTTGTTTGGAAGTAATATAGACTCTCAACCCAACAAGTGAAGGAATTGAATCACACACTATCACATAATGAGTCACAACTAGAGCCTAAATGTCTCAATAGTCGCAATTGTAACACATACTCTTGTTATAATATCATGCTGCCTATCAAAATAATTTCATGCGAAGCTAGAAAAATTTTACTCCTAAAAAAAAAAACAAAAACGTCACACGAAAAAAAATCACAAAAAATAAAAATTTGGACTCAAAACAAAATAAACAAGAGCAAACATACAAACATACTCAAAACAAAATAAACAAGAGCAAACATACAAACATAGCATGCAGATTCTGCCGACACCCCACACTTAGACTAGACACTGCCCTCAGTGGAAAATAAAGTCGAAGAACCTGATTAGTCGGACTCTTCCTCAATGTCGGGGGTCATACCCCCTTCGTCCGAATCATCGTAAGAGTCATCGTCAGAGTTCTCCTCAGCATCAGAATCAGGCAGGCGTCTATCATCATCAGTTGGCACATCATCATCAAGAGGTTCCTCGAAATAGACTCCCACTCCACACATCTCCCGGGCATGTCTGTTCATTGGGTAGTCGTGGTCCAGCTGTTGGAGCTCTTCAGCAGTTGGAATACGTCCACCACTCAGCATAGTGAATCTCGTCATGCCATAGAGATGACGGAAGAAACTCTCGTCACGAGCGTGTCTCTCCGCAGTGGTAAGGTTGACTCCATGCGTTGTTTCAGCATCTTTGACCTTGGTGAGGTCAACCTTCTTTGGGGTATGTGGGAGTTTGTGGTCAGCTGGTTCCTCTTCTATATCCTCCTTCCGCAACATTGCTGTCAACAAATTGCCGAATGTGAAATGGGACCTGCTGTGGAGTCTGGCTTTTCTCATGGTAGATCGAATGATTGCCCCAAAGTTGATAGGGACATTTGTCATCAATGCATAAACCAGGCACACTCTATCTCTCGATATCTTTGTGTATTGCGTCCCAGGAATGAGGCATGAGTTGACAATGCGCATCCAGATTCTTGCTTCCCTATTTAGTGGAGCATAGGGGAATGTGTTGTGACGGCCTGTTTCCTTATGTCTGCCCCATCTCGCCATCGATCTGCTTCCACAAAGCGTGTGTCTTATAGCTCTGTAAGGAGGCCTGCTGTACAGCTCTTTGTATGGTGCAGTGTCGACCGAAGGTAGGCCTAGAAACGAGTTGATCCAATCCGCTGTAAGCTGTAACACTTGGCCCCGAATTTTGACTTCGTTGCCTGTTGTGTTTGGCGACCAGTTGGCATAAAACTCTCTTGTCAAGTCAAGATTGCACTCTCCCATGTCACGGAAGATGAAATCCAGCTTCAAAGCCATTATCTTAGCCAACAGTTGCGGCTCCTTCTTTGCTAAGGTCTCCTTGTTGATTAAGTCGACGTGCACATATTTCTTTTCTTTGTTGATGCTGTACCATGCCTTGGCTTCTTCCTCAAGAACCCATTTAATGCCGAACATTCTGCGTGGTAGGTGTGCGGAAGATGATTCGCCTTGGTCTTTTCGGCTTCTCTTTTTGTCCTTGCGGGTCGTGGTAGCCTTCTCCTTGCCTTGCCTTGCTTTCGGTGCCATTGAACCTGAGACTAGAAATAATGTTAGATGCAGCACAATCGCACTTTAGACAATCTATATGCAAGCATTAGGGGTACCACCCCACACTTAATCTTGTTGGCATAAATCGGTGAAGTGAACGTGGTCGAGTACTCAGACTTCGTCGACATACGTCCTCGGATTGTATTCCGACAAGAAAATCAGCATTACATCACTTATGAGCAGCCATTTGGACGACTTGCATGGTGTATATAGCAACGTTACAACATAGGGGTTACCACATGGAATTGCTATTCAAACAACAAACACCACCACCTAAGTCGATAGTCACTATAACCTTATCCCGATGGCCGGGATGGTTAATCATGCAAGCATCCAAGCAACACTCTCAATCAATATTCATGGCCACATATGTTCAGCAAGTATCACAACAATGCCATTGAAACAAAATTCAAGTCGGAAACAAGTCATGAATTTCATTCGTATTCATTCAATCACACGATTTTTGCAACAATTATCCAATCACATGAACATCACCACTAATTTCACATGATTTAGCATTTAATAATAAGCATAGTAAAGTAGTACTTACGATAAATAGATGAAGAATAAGAGAGCACTTACTTGCTTGAAGATTGTGGAGAAGTTGTTGTGGATTGGAAGAACAAAGGAAGAAAAATTTGAGAGGATTTGGGATGATATGCGGCGCCTTTAGGGTTACTTCTAATGTGTTTGTGATAAAAAACCAAGTCCCCTTTATATAGGAGGAGTATGGGTCGGGTTATGACCCATTTACAATCGGATTTGGGGACAAAATCACCCTATATGCGGCGCATATCCCTCGGCATATCACATGTATATGCGGCGCATTGTCCATGGCATAATGGGACATATGCGCCGCACATAGTATGGCATATCTAGGCATATGCGGCGCATATGGTATGGCATTTGGTCTCAGTATCTCAAATGCCATAGCATAGGCGGCGCATAGTCAAAAGCACACCTAGGAATAGGCGGCGCATAGTGTATTGCACACTAGATTCCGAGTCCTTAGGCTATAGAATAGATTGTGCATCGTTCGTGGCCTATTTTTACCAAGGCCTAGCCTTTCTCGAAGCCTATTATGACGTGAGAAAGGCTCAATTCATAGCCTTATGCATCACCATTCCTAACTTACCGACTTTACCATACAATGCGACCAAATCGTCAATTGAAATCAATCTCCTCGTTGCATACTTCTTACACCTATATTTGCTCAAACAAATGAAAACGATTAGTACGATGGGTTGCCTCCCACCAAGCGCCTTATTTATTGTCGTGGCTCGACGTAGTAATCTCGAGTACTTAGACTTCGTCGAGATAAGTGATGGCCATGTCATTTATCGAGTCAAGAGGACCGATATATGGCTTAACACGTTGGCCATTCACCTTGAAGATAACACCCTCATTATTTTCCAATTCGACTACTCCAGACGAGTAGACGTGGGTGACTTTAAATGGACCAGACCACTTTGATTTTAACTTACCTGGGAAGAGCTTGAATCTGGAGTTAAAGAGTAGTACCATGTCACCTTTTTGGAAGTGTCGTCGAACAATCCGCTGATCGTGATACTTCTTCATCCGCTCCTTGTATAAATCTGATCTTTCATATGCATGGAGACGGAATTCATCTAGCTCGTTCAGCTGCTCCAACCTCAGGTTCTTCACATCATCCCAATTCAGATTCAAGTGCTTCAATGCCCATAATGCCTTGTATTCAAGCTCGATGGGTAGATGACAAGCCTTCCCATAAACTAGCTGATAAGGTGACATGCCAATGGGTGTCTTGAATGCAGTCCTATACGCCCATAGTGCATCATCTAGCTTCCGAGACCAATCCTTCCGATTCGCATTGACCGTCTTGGCCAGGATTTGCTTGATCTCACGATTGGAAACCTCTACTTGTCCACTAGTTTGGGGATGATAAGGCGTAGCTACCTTGTGTTGCTTGACTCCATACTTGGCCAATACAGATTTGAATAGCTTGTTGCAGAAGTGAGATCCTCCATCACTTATGATAGTACGAGGTACCCCAAAGCGAGAGAAGATATTCTTCTTTAAGAACGCTACAACACGCTTTCCTTCGTTATCAGCCAATGCTACAGCTTCAACCCATTTCGACACATAATCCACAGCAACCAAGATGTACTTCATTCCAAACGAATTCACGAATGGTCCCATGAAATCAATACCCCATACATCAAAGAGTTCTACCTCCAGAATTGTGGACATGGGCATTTCATGGTGTTTTGAAATAGCACCTTGACGTTGGCATTGGTCACACCTTCTCACATAGTCGTGTGCATCTCTGAATATTGTAGGCCAATAATAACCACTTTGCAAGACTTTTCTTGCTGTTCGATTCCCTGCATGATGGCCTCCAACTTGCGAAGTGTGGCATGCTTCTAATATAGTGGGCACTTCTTCATGGGATATACATCGTCGAATGATACCATCCGCGCATCTTCGAAACAAATAAGGCTCATCCCAATAATAGTGCTGAACGTCATGCATAAACTTCCTCCTCTGGTGGTAAGATAAATTGGAAGGTAACACATTACTCACCACGAAATTTGCAAAGTCGGCATACCATGGTAAGTCTTCCATTGTTGTCGCTAATATCTCCTCGTCAGGGAATGCATCGCCAATCTGATTTTCTGATTGCGCCACATACTCATTCTCAAGTCTAGATAGGTGATCAGCCACTTGGTTCTCGCAACCTCTTCTATCTTTAACTTCGAAATCAAACTCTTGCAGCAGCAAAACCCATCGAATCAGCCTTGGTTTTGCATCCTTCTTTGTCATTAGATACCTAAGAGCTGCATGGTCTGTATGAACGATCACTTTAGTACCTAATAGGTAGGCACGGAACTTCTCAAACGCATACACAACCGCTAATAGCTCTTGTTCAGTGACGGTGTAGTTCCTTTGGGCTTCATTGAGGACCTTACTCGCATAGTAGATAGGATGAAATAATTTCTCCTTTCTTTGTCCAAGAACAGCACCAACGGCTACACCACTAGCATCACACATGATTTCAAACGGGAGCGTCCAATCTGGTGCTACCATGATAGGGGCTTCAATGAGTTTTTCTTTAAGGCATTCGAATGCCTTCAAGCAATCATCATTAAAGTCAAACTTCGCATCTTTCTCAAATAGCTTGCATAATGGACTAGAAATTTTGGAGAAGTCTTTGATGAATCTACGATAAAACCCAGCATGGCCAAGAAAACTACGAACTCCCTTCACCGAAATTGGAGGTGGTAGCTTCTCAATTACCTCTATTTTGGCGCGATCAACCTCTATTCCTCTTTCGGAGATCTTGTGCCCAAGAACAATTCCTTCTTTTACCATGAAGTGGCACTTCTCCCAATTCAGCACAAGGTTAAACTCTACACATCTTTGTAATGCCATGCTTAAATTCACCAAACATGCTTCGAAAGACTCCCCAACAACTGAAAAGTCGTCCATAAATACCTCCAAAGTGTCTTCTACCATATCAGAGAAAATAGACATCATACATCGCTGAAAGGTGGCTGGTGCATTACATAACCCGAATGGCATCCGTTTGAAGGCAAACGTACCATATGGGCATGTAAACGTTGTCTTCTCTTGGTCTTCTGGTGCAATAAAAATCTGATTATAACCTGAATAACCATCAAGAAAGCAAAACCATCCTTTTCCCGCTAATCGATCTAGCATTTGGTCCATAAATGGCATGGGGAAGTGATCCTTGAGAGTCCAAGAATTCAGCTTGCGGTAGTCCATGCATACTCTCCATCCAGTGACGGGCCTGAGTGGAATAAGCTCATTCTTTGCATTCGCAACCACCGTCATACCTCCTTTCTTAGGAACACATTGTACTGGGCTTACCCATGTACTATCAGAAATAGGATACACAACTCCTGCGTCTAACCACTTGATAATCTCCTTCTTCACCACCTCTTGCATTGGTGGGTTTAGACGTCTTTGGTGTTCGATGGTGGGTGTGCACTTTTCTTGGAGCTGAATTTTATGAGTGCAAATCCCAGGTGGAATACCAAGGATATCCGCAATGGTCCATCCAATAGCTTTAATATACTTGCGTAAAATTGCAATAAGGGCTGCAACTTGTTGCTCACCTAAATCGGCTGCCACTATGACTGGAAGAGTGTTTCCGCTTCCTAAGAATGCATACTTCAAATGGCTTGGCAGCTCCTTTAATTCTAATGTGGGTGGTTCCTCAATAGATGGCTTAGCTGGTGGTGTGGGTCGATTCTTGAGATCAAGATCCAGCTTCTTAGGAGGACAGCGATATGCTCCTAATCCCGATAGAGCACAAATATCATCTTCAGAAATTTCAGCATCATCATCATCTTCTTCCATGAGCAAAACCTCCAAAGGATCATCAAGAATTTGCTCTTCAGCAAGTAACTCATCCTCGTCATCAACGACAACATCAGCCACAGAAAATACACTTAGATCTTTGGGTTGCTTCATTGATTTGCAAACATCAAAGCGCACCACTTCATCATTTATTCGGAATGAAAGCTCATTAACTCTCAAATCTATGAGCACACTTCCCGTAGCAAGGAAAGGGCGTCCCAAGATTATGGGAACCTCTGAATCTGCTTCGCAATCCAAGATGACAAAGTCTGCTGGAAATATGAATGAAGATACCTTCACCAAGACATCGCATAGAATACCAACCGGTCGTTTTACCGACCTATCCGCCATAACAAGCTTCATATTAGTTGGTGTAGGATCTCCTAACCCCAACTTCTTGTAGATTGATAATGGCATCAAGTTGATGCTGGCTCCTAAGTCACATAATGCTTTAGCAAAGTCCAAAGATCCGACGGTGCAAGGAATAGTGAAAGCTCCGGGGTCGGCCTTCTTCTGAACTATAGATCGGGTAGCAATTGCACTACAATGATGCACATCTTCTTTCAGCTCATAGCTTGCTGCCCTCTTTTTAGTCAAAAGATCTTTCATAAACTTCGCATACCCAGGCATTTGTTCAAGCACCTCTACCAAAGGGACATTAATAGTCAGCTGCTTCAACATGGTCATAAATTTGCTGAACTTAGTGTCATCGGCCACCTTCTTCAATCTTTGTGGAAAAGGTGGTGGTGGGTATGGAAGTGTTCTCTCCATGGCTTTCTTCTCCTCTTGCTTCCGTTTATTATTTTTTTCAGGCTGCACGTCACTAGGCAACACGTCCTTAACGTTGGAAGTGGATATTGCGGCGTCTTCCCTAGTGGCGTCACTAGATGTGGCGTCCTTGTCTGCTGTTCCGTCAACTACTTGCTTGCCTTCTGCTGAAGTTTCCAGCACCTTACCACTCCTCGTAGTGATGGCCATGCATGACCCATCATTCCTTGGGTTTTGCACAGTATCGCTAGGCAAGGTGCCGGCTTTTCTTTGGTTGAGGGTTGCTGAAAGTTGACTGAATTGCTGCTCTAGTTGCTTGATAGAAGTGGAATGAGAATCAACTAATTGCTTCATGGAGGCCAAATCGTCTATCACCTCCTTGACTCCCGCGTTCGTCGCTTCCACTCCTTTCAATAACTTAGCCATCATGTCTTCCATAGAATTAGCTGTGGTGGTATCACGTCTACCAGGGGGAACGTACAAACCACTATTTTCATTATTTTTCTTCCAACTACCTTGGTCTTTACCTCCAGATTTATCATAATAGTTCCGACCTTGGTTTCCTTGGGCATTCCCACGGAAACCCCCCTGATTGTTCAAGTAGTTGGCCTCCTCTTCTGAATCAGATTCGTCTCTTCCTTTTGACGCAATAGATTTCACTTTTTCAGTCTTCCCTAATAGATGCTTTGTAAGAAGATCCATTTGGGTTTTCATGTGCGCCATATCTTGATCACGTTCTTCTTCTCTCCTTCTTTGATCTGCAGACATGCCAATAGATAAAGTGGGGCTTGCTACCTCAGAATCCCTGGTATGCCAAGCTCTACTTTGTTTCGTCATACGATCTAGCATGTTGCTTGCTTGACCAAAGGTGAGGTCCATAAAAGAACCTCCAGCTGCATTATCCACCACTGGTTTAGTTACTGAATTCAAGGCTCTATATAAGATCTCCATGAGGTGAACATTAGTCATGTGATGGTTTGGGCATCTCGCTAGCTTTGTCTTGAACCTCTCCCATGTTTCGTGAAGAGCTTCAGAGGGAAGCTGACGAAAGTTGCTGATTTCATCTCTCAATTGAGCCCTCTTGGATGGCGGAAAGAATCTTTCTAGGAAAGCGTCTCTCAATTGCCTCCAATTTGTAATAGAATCAGGAGTCAGCCCATTCAACCATAATGTTGCCTCCCCAGACAGAGACAATGGAAATAGACGTAATCGAATAGCATTCTGACCAACTCCAGGATTGTCAAAAGACTTGCATGTAGAAATAAAGTTGATGAGATGCATATTCGGATCATCGCCTGCTAGTCCACCAAATAAACCCTTGAGTTGCAATAACTGAATCATGGTGCTAGTGATGTTGAACTTGGCTCCGGGCGCTAATGGTGGTGGAATTATAGCTCCAGTGGCTCCGGCACCATCAAGATCATCATCATCATCGTCGAAAGCTGGTTGCAAAGGTTGGCGATCATATCTGTACCGAGCTTGTCGACCTCGTCTGTTGGCAGGTGTTGCCATTTCAGCGCCATGCCTTGGGTTGATCAACTCGTCATCTCCTAAATCTTCATCGTCAGGATTTGTTGCTCGTCCAGGATTATCAATGTTTTGTTGTTGGACTTGAGCAGCGGCAAGAGCAGCTAATCTTGCTTGCTCGTGTTGAGCAGCCATCCTGTCGATTTCCGCTTGTGCTTCCATTCTTCTGATTCGTTGCGGTTCCGGATTGATTGGTAATAACGGTTGACCAGAACTTCTAGTATGGGGCATGCACTAAAAGAAAAAAAACCTGCAATAAACAAAAACAAAAACTAAACGTAAAAGTACGAGAATCTTTGACCAAAGGGTCTAGTAATTTTCACGAACTTGATTGACACTTGTATTCCCCGGCAACGGCGCCAATTTTTGATAACGCTCAATCTACAGCTCTCGTGGGAGTGTAAAGCGGTCGTTAGCAAATATAGAACCCAACCTGGGTTGGGTGTCGATCCCACAGGGAATAGCTTGGCCAACAGGTAAGCAAAATTATTAGACTTTTGATGCAAGTCTCGTAAGAAGGGGGGATTGTAATAAGTAACCAAAGTAATGAAATAAAAGCTGAAAATAATAAAGTAAAAAGAGAAAGATTGTCACGTTGGTTGTAAACAATGAGAATTGAAGCGTTGGGGTTATGTCCACCTTCTGAGGTATACGTCTCTATTGGCTATGAGTGTGTAGAGTCTTGACATGCAATTGCTTATAGAGAATTGTAGTCGATGGTCAATCCAAGCGTCTCTCGACCTAAACAAGGACTATTTCACTTTAACTCTCTCGAGCTTAAAGTGTGTCTAGCGGTACGAATTCTCCAAGAAGTTAGTCCAGGTACGGCACTAGCTTTTTAATAGGAACGGGTGTCCTACTACCTTGACATTATCTCTTTTCCAGACAAATAACTTTTCTCTCGAACAAGTTAAATGTTAACCTGGCGTTGGTCTATGCGTCTTCTTTTCTAGACAAATAACCTTTCTCTCGAACAGGTTAGATGTTAGAATGGCGTGTTCTTGTGTTTGAACCGCAAAGAATGATTTAATATGAAGAGAATAATGATATAAGCAATATACTTGTCTTGAACTCACAAACTCATAGCTATAGATAGTAACTCATTCGGCTTCCATAACCCCAACTAAGAGGTTTAGTTACCCATGAATGCGTAGGATATCACGTTTTGCATGGTGAATGGCGTGAATAGTGGATGTTTGGCGTGTGGTTTTGGTGATTCCGTAGCAAGTAACGATTCTCTTGTTGTGGAATTTAAGAATAGAAGAATAGATTAGAAGTGTTTGTAGTGGAAGATGAGAGGGATGGAAGAAAATTAATTGTTGAATTAAGTGAAGAATGTATTGAATGTGGAATGTGTCTAAATCTCTAGCATGATAGGGTATTTATAATACTCCTATCCTACTCCTACTAATCTAATGAAATAAATAACCAAATCCTAATATACTAATGAAATCCTTGACCCAAATGTACTAGGGTAAGGTTACAAAATTATAATCCAAATAGAATAATGAAACACATAACCTAATTGCACTAGGTTAAAGTATTATGGCAAAAATCCAGCTTTGTGTCTGTAAGTCCCAAAGTCTTCAGAAATGCTGTTTTAGCCCGGGACAGATTTTCCATGCAGCAGATTTAGTCCTTTATGCGTCCAGCTCCTTTCCATCTCGTTTGTGAGCTTTCTTTTGCGTCAAGTAAGCCATAAATTGCTGTATTTTGCATCATTTATACCTGAAACTTTCCTAATCACATTTGTTAGCTCATTTATAGGAAAAAGGACTAAAAGTGTATGAAATAGATAATTAGTTCTCAAAACTAGGCTAAAATATGGGCAAAATATATTGATATAGGCGCGTAAATTCGCCTATCATCAATCTTGGTGGAGATGTGGACTCGAGCAAGTGCACATACGGATATATTTACACCATAGGTGGTACAGCAGTGAGTTGGATTTCCATACTTTAGAAGTGCGTTTCTCTTTCATCTACTGAGGTTGAGTATGTGGCAATAGCTGAAGCAGGAAAGGAGATGATATGGCTTGCAGATTATTTGGAAGAACTGGGCAAGAAGCAGTGTGAGAAGATTTTTTACACAGATAGCCAGAGTTTCATATAGTTGGTGAAGAACCCAGTCTATCATTCGAAGACGAAGCACATTAGAAAACGGTACCATTTCACTCGCAGGGCAATGGAAGATGGTGATATGTGTTTGGAAAAGATAGAGGTTTCAAAGAATCCAGCAGACATGTTGACAAAATGTGTTGATGTTGGTAAACTAAGGTAGTGCAAAACCCTAGTTGGTCTTCCGTAGTTGTGTCTACAGATATTGCAGAGTGGCAAAGATATTGTTGATGAAGGAACATTATTTATTTTTTTGAGAATGTAATTCTTGGATAAAAGAATCAGTCTCCAAGTGGGAGAATTGTTAGGTGTGGAGCCTGATTATATATTAATGTTCACGCGGTTCAATTTTAAGCATTGTAGCACTGTACCTTTTATTCTCATTTTCTTTGTGTAATTGTACATACTCCGAGGGTTGGCCTGGCCCGGCCCACTTAACACTCTTACTAGAGAGCAAAGCTATTCTTCCTCTGAGGAGACAAAGTTATCATCACAAATACAAGTTTTGTAATGGGAAGAGGGTTTCTTTATAACTACAAACATCCATAATGCAACCCTTATTGTGTTCATGAGTTTCCAATTTTCTCCAACTATTTTTCTCGCGATGAATACAATCTCCTCATCACAAGAAATGCAATCCCCTTAATAAGTATAATTATCTTCGTCTTAGTAGAAAAGAAGTACAAAGTTTTAATGATATAAATCAACCAAGTTGATGCCTTCAATCTCTCTCCATGATTCGTCTATACCTAATGTGAACGCCCAATTTGTTATGGACCCCAATGGAACATTACGTGTCATCAAAACTATATACTTCTTTTCTTCTGGTTCATAACTTAGTGAATAGTTATACCGAAAGTCAATTGAGCTAAAACTGTTTGTAGTGCTGGAAAGACGGATTACTCCTCTTATAATGGGATTGCAAATTCTAGCAGAATCCAAGTTTCGATACCAAATGCAGAATAAACCATTGGCATACATTAAATGGTAGTAAAGATTATCAAAATTCCATAGAGATTTTTCCTTTTGCACAATAATGAGAAACGGTCTCTTTTCCATGCTATCAACTTTGTTACACCATCACGACTAGCGACATTGATAAATATCAACAAAATCAGATTTCGATACAAGTGAATTAAAAAAATCCAGAAACATACCTGAATCTCATCAATGACGTGACAAGCCATAAGAATATTTCAAAAATTATTTCTTGGGGAATTGTAGGATTTCTCATAGTGCGTTTGACGTTTCACCTTGGCGGCTTATGGCTAAACTAATTATTAATAAGCACTCCTTATAAAGAAGTAGCGGAAACCTTAAATTTCAACTTTTTTGAAAAAAGTAGAGTAATTAAGGTGAAATTTAAGAGTAAATAAAATGTACTTAATTATTTCTCAATTAAGATGTATTCTTTCAAAAAATAGATATAAAAAGAATTGCAATATAGTACTTTTAGTACTCCTATTAGTTTTTGAATATCAAAGTTCTATTTTTAAAATATTGAATTAATTTAATCAAATTTATATTATTTTTTGAGTTGGTATATATATGGTCAAAAAATATTTTTACGACTAACATAAAGCCTATTTCCTAGTATATATATTCCTCCCTCACAATATTACCAAAACCCTAGCATCACCATTATTGTCCAATAACATATTATAATGGCAAAAAAGAAATTAGCCTTTGATAATATTGGTTACAATCTTCCTAGTGATATCCTATTTCTCATCCTTACTAGAGTACCAGTTAAATCTTTGTTATATTTCAAATCTATTTGTAAGGCGTGGAATGTTATGATCCCTGACAATGAATTCAGGAGAATTCATCGCAATCAATCCAAAGCATTGGGCCGTGAAAAGCTATTGTTTCACAAATGTTATACTAATGAATTCGAGTTTAGAGACTTGAAAACTTCCCATTTAGTTACAATTGCAAAGGAAGTTTCTCCTCCAGAAAAATTCCGAAAAGCTAGTCTTGTGCTCGTGTGATGGCTTGTTGTTTTTAAAGAACCCTAAGGCGTACAAAAAATATGTTTTGTGGAATCCATCTACTGTTGAGAATAAAGAAAAAGTGTCAAGACACGATACGAGTGTTTAGATATTTCTTTTGTTGTTTTATTAATTAGCTTTGTGTTTTTATTATTTAGCATCTTGCAAAAGATACATGTGTTTTTATTATTTAGCTTCTTGCATAAGATACATGTATATGTATATACATTGGTTCACACATAATAAAGATCATCAAGAAAATTTCCCAAAGTTGGTTCTAACTTTTCTACATGGTATCAAAGCAATAATGTTCAGATCAGATCAGATTCAACATCAACTTTCTCTTTTCTTAATCTCAAACATGGCGAAGCAAATAGCTAATACTACTACTAGCACCCTCACCATGGATCCAAATCATCCTAATCATCTTCTTGCTTCTGATAACCCTGGTATGACACTAGTAAATACACCCTTTGATGGCAAAGGATATCCGGGTTGGAAGAGGTCAGTCTTAATTGCTCTGTCAGCAAAGAACAAATTGGAATTCATCATGGGTTCCCACCCATGTCCAGCATCGGATTCAGCAAATTTTCAGATGTAATGACATGGTCATATCCTGTATCTTGAATTCACTCTCTAAGGACATAGCTGACAATGTAATTTATTCCAAAACTGTATAAGAGTTGTGGACTAGCCTTGAGCACAGGTTTGGTCAACCTAATGGTGATAAGCTTTATCATCTGCAAAAGGAGCTCAATAGCTTAAATCAAGGAACAAATAGCATAGCAGGAGACTTCACTAGACTCAAAAAATTATGGGATGAACTAGATTCTCTTAATTCTAATATTCAGTGTAGTTGCGTGTGTATGTGTGAAGGTAAGCTCAAACTGAAAAAATCCTTAGAGGATGAGAGGTTGATACATTTTCTCATGGGTCTTAATGATACCTATTCTCAAGCTAGAAGCAACATTCTCATGATCAACCCATTACCTAACATCAATCTTTCTTACTCTTTGATTCTACAAGATGAGAACCAAAGAAAATATTATTTCAACCCTGTGAGTTCTCCAGATTTATCAGCCTTCATGACAAAAAATATTAACAATCAGAAAGCAGGGAAACAGACATAAAAGTTTATACCATCAGCTCTCCACAGATCTAGAAATTTTTATCCCAGATCTGCACCTCCTCAAGTTCAATAGCAGAGATTCACCAAACAACTTTCAAATCTCAAAGAAAAAAGGTAAAATACAACCCAAATGTCTCTTGTGATTATTGTGGAAAGCAAGGACATTTGGAAGTAGACTATTACAGACTGATAGGCTTTCCTGAGAATTTTCAGTTCAAATGATAGGGGTTCTCAAAATCAGATTAGGGGGAATAATGCTATGATGAAAGATGCAGTGCGAAAACAAGCTATTGAATCTGAGATACCTTTCACAAGGAAAAATATTCTCAATTTGTTCAGATGTTCAAACAGATGAAGATGGAGGAAGGTTCAAATTCAGGGATTTACATCGATGTTAATTCTATAGCTGGTACAATTTCTAAGCATCTTGGTTCATGTTTTTCTGTCCTAAACTCTAGCACCTGGATCATAGATTCAGGTGCATCAGAACACATGTGTTTCAATTCATCTTCCTTTGCTTCCATAACTTATCTTCAATTTCCTTTAACTATCAATCTTCCTAATTGTCAAACCATTTCAGTTACTCATAGAGGTACAGTAGCCATGTTTTTTGATTTGATTCTAGAAAATGTGTTATATATTCCTAGTTTCAAGTATAATCTTATGTCTATTCACAAGTTGTGTAAATAGTTTTCTTGCACCTTGTATTTCACTCTGACAAACTGTGTGATGCAAGGCCCTTCCATGAGAAGGCCTTAAGTTTTTGGTGAAGCACAAGAAGGTTTTTATCTACTCAATCCTAATGCCAAGGAGTCATTCTCTAGTTTCAGCAAGACTACTTGTAGGAAGATTGTTACTAATCCTAGTAGTTCTTCAGTTTCTGTTTTTAATAAAGATAGTATTGTTTCCTCTCCCATTTGTACTAATGCAGCTTCTAATGTAAGACTTTTGCATATTAGATTGGGGCATTTTCCTTTTTCATCAATGAAGAATGTCAGTTTCCTTTCTTTTCCATCTACTTCTGAGTGTTTTTGTGATATTTATCCTAAATCTAGACCTTCTTTCTGCATTAGTCAAATTTTAACAACTTCTATATTTAACCTTATTCACATTAATACTTGGGGACCCTACAAGGTAGTTACTTACAATGGATATAGATACTTCCTTACTATAGTGGATGATTACAGTAGAGGGACTTGGACTTATCTGTTGAGAACCAAAAGTAATGCCTTTCCTATATTGCAATGTTTTTGAATATGATTGAGAGACAATTTAATGTTAAGGTGAAGAAAATAAGGTCAGATAATGCCCTGGATTTGAGAAAGATCTTGATTGCAACTAATTATTTCAACTCTCAAGGGATTTTACATCAAACATCCTGTGTGGCTACCCCTTAACAAAATGGAGTTGTTGAGAGGAAGCACAAGCACTTGCTTGAAATAGCAAGGGCTCTTTTACTTCAATCTCAGGTTTCCTTAAGATATTGGGGAGAGTGTATTCTCACTGCTACTTTTCTTATTAACAGGATGCCTTCAAGAGTCCTTCATGGAAAAACTCCCTATCATAGATTGTTTGGTAAGGCACCTAATTATAGTTCATTAAGGTGTTTTGGATACTTGTGCTATGCTAGCACTTTATCACATGGGAGAGGGAAGTTTGAACTTAGATCATAAGCTTGTTCCTTTCTTGGTTATCCCATTAATCAAATGGGTTTTAAACTCTTAGAGTTGAATACACAGAAAATAATTGTCACTAGAGATGTCTAATTCTATGAGAACATTTTTCCCTTTACAAAGAATCCTATATCACCTCCACCTATCTTTTCTGTACCACACCATGAATCTATTTCTTTAACTGATGACACACTCCTTTACAACACAAATTCTACAAACCACACTTTTCCACTTTCAAATACACTGCCAGCTTCAGATTCTCACATTCACAATCAACCCCACCTTCTCCACTAGAAAATCTACCTACAACCAGTACACCACTTGTTAGGAGATTGGACATAACTAATAAAGGTGTACGTCCAGTCTATTTACAAGATTATTTTTGTAACAATATATTTTTTAGCCCAGTCACTAAGTCTTGTTTGCATCTTCTATTGCACCTAATTCTATTCCTTGTGCTGGACTCTCTTTATCAAATCAACTCATTCTTGAATCAGTGTCTACAATCAAAGAACCAACTAGTTATCACCAGGAATCTACTAATCCAGATTGGTGCAGTGCTATAGAAGATGAACTAGCAGCTCTATAGTCCAACCACATTTGGGATGTGGTTCCACTTCCACCGGAAAGGAAGGCTTTACCTTGCAAATGGGTTTACAAGGTAAAGCATCATACAGATGGATCACTTGAGAGGCTAAAAGCTAGGCTATTCATAAGGGGGGACATCCAAAAGGAAGGGTTAGATTTCAATGAAACCTTCTCCCTCGTAGTCAAAATGACTACAATCCGATGCATTTTGTCTGTGGCTGCTAAAAGGCATTAGGATATTTCTCAATTTGATGTTAAAAATGCTTTATTTCAAGGAGACTTTCAAGAAGAAGTGTATATGAAGTTTCCACCTGGTTTGTCTTCTCCTGCTCTTAATTTGGTGTGCAAACTCAATAAGTTGCTTTATGGTTTAAAACAAGCTTCTAGGCAATGGTATGCCAAACTTACACGTGCTCTTAATTTCAAAGGTTATAGTGCTTCTCCCAATAACTATTCCCTATTTTTTAAAAAGACTGGTTCTTTGATATCTATTGTGGTTGTATACGTCGATGATATCCTCATTACAGGTAGTGACACCAAAGAGATCGAGTATCTAAAATAGTTTCTTCATTCTGAATTCAAAATCAAAGACCTAGGACTTCTACATTACTTTCTGGGAATGGAAATTTTAAGGGAAGATCATGGAATTATCATCAGTCAAAGGAAATATACCTTTGATTTGCTTCAAGAGTTTGACATTTTTCATTTGCATCCTGTATCATCTCTGATGGATCCTTCTTGTAAACTTTTTGAATCATAAGGAACACCCATGTCAGACCCTTCTGTTTACAAGCATTTGATTGGCAAGCTAAGTTATTTAATTCATACCAACCTCTCTGGCATACCTTTGTCGATTTTCAGCCCACAGCATGCCCGGACCCCGAGCCCACCATTGAAACCGTTAGGTATAGCACACCGATTTGGCACGAAAATGCCCCGTTCGCATTGTTTCGCCCGTTTGTCCACCAAAATGGCCATGAAAAATTAAACGGACCACACTGGGATGATCCCCAATCTCCTTGGCATGCCCCAACCAATTTTTAGCCCACAGCAAGCCCGGACCCCGGGATCCCCCCTAAACTGTGGGCTATAGCACACCGATTTTGCTTGAAAAAGACTCATTCGTGTAGTTTCGCCAGTTTTGCCCACCCAAATAGCCACGTTAAATTATACGGACTGTACAAGGCTGATTACAAATCTCCCTGGCATGCCCCGCTTAATTTTTGGCCCACAACACACCAGGACCTCGGGCCCACCCCCATAATCATGGGCTATAAAACACCGATTTGGTTCGAAAATGCCCTGTTGTCACTATTTCGGTCGTTTGTCCACCTAAATAGCTATGAAATATTAAACAGACCATACTAGGATGATTCCCACCTTTCCCGGCATGCTCCGATTAATTTTTAGCCCACAGCACGCCCGACCCTCGACTTCCAAAACTGTGGGCTTTAACACATCAATTTGGCCTGAAATGGCCTCGTTCATGCAGTTTAGCTCATTTGTCCACCCAAATAGCTAAGGAAAATTAAACGGACCACAATAGGACGATCTCCAACCTCCCTGGCACGCCCCAATAGATTTTCGACCTACAGGACGCCCAGACCCCAGGGCCACCCCAAAAACCGTAGGCTATAGTACACCAATTTGGCTAAAAAATGCCCCGGTCAATTTTAGGCCAACAGCACGCCATAAGCCCGGGCCCACCTCAAAATGGTGGGCTATAGCCCACCGATTTGGCCCAAAAATACCCCATTCGTGCCATTTTGCCTATTTTACCACCCAAGTAGCTACAAAAAATTAAACGAACCACATTGGGACAATCCCCAATCTCGCTGGCATGCCTCGGTCGATTTTCAAGCTATAGTACGCCTTGTCCCTAGGCCCACCCAAAAAACTGTGGGCTATAGCACACCGATTTGGCTCGAAAATGCTCTGTTCGTGCCATTTTGCCCCGTTTGTCCAACCAAATGGCCAAAAGAAATTAAACAGACCACATTGGGACGATCCCTAACCTCCCTGGCATGCCCCGGTCAATTTTTGGCCCATAGTACACTCGGACTCTGGGCTTACCCCAAAACCGTGGGATATAGCACACCGATTTTGCAGGAAAATGCCATGTTCTTGTCGTCTGGCCCGTTAACCCACACAAAGAGCCACAAAAATTTAAACGAACCACACTGAGATGATCCCCAACCTCCCTGGCATGCCCCAATTGATTTTTGGCCTATAGCACGTCCGAACCCTGGGCCCATCCCCAAAACCGTGAGCTATAGCACACCGATTTGGCGATAAAATGCCCCGTTCGTGCTGTTCCGCCCGTTTGTCCACCCAAATGGCCACAAAAAATAAAATGAATCACACTGGGAAGATCCCCAAGCTCCCTGGCACACCCCAATTTATTTTTTGCCTACAGCACGCCCGGACCCCAGGACCACCCCCCGAAACTGTAGGTAATAGCACACCGATTTAGCCCAAAAATGCATCATTTTGCCCGTTTGTCCACCCAAATGGCAATGAAAAATTAAACGGACTACACTAGGATGATACCCAACCTCCCTAGCACGCCCGAGTCAATTTTTGGCCCACAGCATGCTCGAACCTTTGGCCCACCCCTGAAATCGTGGGCTATAGCATACCGATGTGGCCCAATAATGCCCCGTTTGCACCATTTTACCCGTTTGTCCACCCAAATTGCCACAAAAAATTAAACGGACCAAATTGGGATGATCCCTAACCTCCCTGGCATGCCCCGATCGATTTTCGACCCACTGCACGCACGAACCCCAAACCCACCACCGAAAATGTAGGCTATAGCACACCAATTTGGCGTAAAAATGCCCAGTTCATGCTAATTCGCCCGTTTGTCCACCCAAAAGGCCATGAAAAATTAAACGAACCACATAAGGACGATCCCCAACCTCCCTGGCATGGCCCAATCGATTTTCGGCACACAGCACGCTTATACCCCAGGCCCACCCCCAAAACCATGGGCTATAGCACATCAATTTGTCCCAGAAATGCCTCGTGTGTGCCGTTTCGCTCGTTTATCCATCCAAGTGGCCACTAAAAATTAAACGGACCATACTGGGATGATCCCCAACCTACCTAGCACGCCTGACCAATATTTGGCCCATAGCATGCCCGGACCCCGGGCCCACCCCCGAAATCGTGGGCTATAGCACACTGATTTTGCGGGAAAATGCCCTATTTGTGCTATTTCGCCCGTTTGTCCATCCAAATGGCCACGAAAAATTAAACTAACCATACTGGTACAATCCTCAAGCTCCCTGGCAGCCTCGGTTAATTTTTGGCCCACAGCACGCCCGAACCCCGAGCCCACCCACAAAACTGTGGGCTATAGAACATCGATTTGGCCCGTAAATGCCTCATTTCGCCCATTTGTCCATCAAAATAGCCACAAAAAATTAAATGAACTATACTTGAACAATATCTAACCTACCTGGCATACACCGGTCGATTTTTAGCCTATGGAACACCCGGACTACGGGCCCACCCCCAAAATTGTGGGCTGTAAAACACCAATTTGGCCCAAAAATGCCCCGTTAGTGTCGTTTCTCCCATTTGTCCACTCAAATAGCCACGAAAAATTAAACGAACCATGCTGGGACAATTCCCAACATAGCTGACACAACCTAATCAATTTTTGGCCAATAGCATGCCCAGACCCCGGGGCCACCCCCAAAACCGTGGGCTTTAGCACACCGATTTGGCCGAAAATGCCTCGGTCGCACCATTTCGCCCGATTTTCCACCCAAAAGGCCATGAAAAATTAAACAGAGCACATTACGATGATCCCCAAAATCCCTAGCGTACCACGGTCGATATTTAGCTCACAACACGCTTGAACCCTAGGCCCACCCCCAAAACCATTGGCGTTACCACACCGATTTGGCCCAAAAATGTCCCGTTCGCGCAGTTTAGCCTGTTTGTCCACCCAAATAGCCGCAAAAAATTAAACGGTCCACACTGGGATGATCCCTAACCTTCCTGGCATGCCTGAGTCAATTTTTGGCCCACAGCACGCCCGAACCTTGGGCCCACCCAAAACCCGTGGGCTATAGCACACCGATTTGGCCCGAAAATGCCCTGTTCGCATCATTTTGCCCGTTTGTCCACCCAAATAGCCACAAAAAATTAAACGTACCACAGTGGGACAATCCCCAACCTCCATGGCATGCCCCTATCAATTTTTGGCCCACAGCATGCTCGGACCCTAGGCCCACCCCAAAAATCGTTGGGTATAGCACACCGATTTGGCCCAAAAATGCCCCGTTCGTGCCATTACGCCCATTTGTCCACCCAAATGGGCAAGAAAAATTAAACGGACCACACTGTGATGCTCGCCAACTTTCTTGGCACGCCCTGATCAATTTTTAGACCACAGCACGCCCGAACTCTGGACCCTGGGCCCACCCTCAAAACCAAGGGCCATAGCATGCAGATTTGGATCAAAAATGTTCCGTTCATGCCATTTCGCCTGTCTATCCACCCAAATGGCCACGAAAAATTAAATGGACTGCACTGGGATGATTCCAGACCTCTCTGGCATGCCCCCATTAATTTTTGGCCCACAGCACGCCCGAACCCCGAGCCCACCCCTGAAATCATCGGCTATAGCACACCAATTTGGCCCAAAATGCCCCGTTTGTGCTGTTTTACCTGTTTATCCACCCAAATTGCCACGAAAAATTAAACGGACCAAACAGGGATGATCCTTAACCTCCCAGGCACGCCCCAGTAGAGTTTTAGCCTATACGACGCCCGTACCCTGGGCCCACCTTCGATACCATAGGCTTTAGAACACCCATTTGGCGCGAAAATACTCCGTTCGTGCCAATTCGCCCGTTTGTCCACCCAAATGGCCACGAAAAATTAAACTAACCACATAAGGACGATCCCAAACCTCCCTGTTCAAAAATGCTCTATTCGTGTCGTTTCGCCCGTTTAAACGGCCAAAAGAAATTAAATGGACCACACTGGGACGATCCCCAACCTCCCCGGCATGCCCCGATCAATTTTTGGCCCATAGTACACTCGGACTCTGGGCTCACCCCAAAACCGTGGGATATAGCACACCGATTTTGCAAGAAAATGCCCTGTTCTTGTCGTCTGGCCCGTTATCCTACACAAATAGCCACTAAAATTTAAACGGACCATACTGAGACGATCCCCAACCTCCTTGGCATACCCCAATTGATTTTTGGCCCACAAAACGCCCGAACCCTGGGTCCATCCCCAAAACCGTGAGCTATAGAACACCAATTTGACGATAAAATGCCCCGTTCGTGCTATTTCGCCCGTTTGTCCACCCAAATGACCACAAAAAATTAAATGAATCACACTGGGAAGATCCTTAAGCTCCCAGGCACACCTCGATTTATTTTTGGCCCACAGAACGCCCGAACCCCGGGACCACGCCCCGAACCTGTAGGCAATAGCACACTGATTTGGCCCGAAAATGCACCATTTTGCCCGTTTGTCCACCCAAATGGCAATGAAAAATTAAACGGACTACACTGGGATGATACCCAACCTCCCGGGCACACCCGAGTCAATTTTTGGCCCACAGCACGCCCGAACCTCGGGCCCACCCCTAAAACCGTGGGCTATAGCATACCGATATAGCCCAAAAATGCCTCGTTTGCACAGTTTCACTGGTTTGTCCACCCAAATAGCCACTAAAAATTAAACGAACCACACTGGGATGATCCCCAACCTCCCTAGCATACCCCGCTCGATTTTTGACCAAAAGCACACCCAAACCTCGAGCCCACCCCAAAAACCATGGGCTATAGTATAGCGATTTGGCTTGAAAATGCCCAGTTCACGCCATTTTGCCCGTTTGTCCACCCAAATGGCCACAAAAAATAAAACGGACCACACTGGGACTATCCCCAACCTCCCTGGCACGCCCCGATCAATTTTAGCCCACAGTACACTAAGACCCCGTTCCCACCCCAAAAACCATGAGCTATAGCACACCGATTGGCCCAAAAATACCCCATTCGCGCTATTTCACCCGTTTATCCACCCAAATGGCCACAAAAAATTAAACGGACCATACTGGGATGATTCCCAGCCTCCCTGTCATACCCCGATTGATTTTTGACCCACAGCCCGCCTGGACCCCGGGCCTACTCCTAAAACTGCGGGCTATATAGCATACCGATTTGGCCCGAGAAGGCCCCGTTCGCGTAGTTTTGCTCATTTACCCAACCAAATGGCCACAAAAAATGAAATTGACCACACTGGGATGATCCCTAATATCCCTGGCATGCCCCAATCGACTTTTGTCCTGCAGCACGCCTGGACCCAGGCCCACACTAATTTGGCTCGAAAATTCTCCGTTCTTATTGTTTTTCACATTTGTACACCCAAATGGCCATGAAAAATAAAACAAACTAGACTAGGAAGATCCCCAACCTCTTTGGCACACCCCGATTGATTTTCGTCACACAGCATGCCCGGACCCCGGGCCCACCCCCAAAACCATGGGCTATAGCACAATGGTTTGGCGGGAAAATGCCCCGTTCGTGCCATTTCTCCTGTTTGTCCTCCCAAATGGCCACGAAAAATTAAATGGACTCCAAAATCCCCAACCTCTCTGGCACGACGCGATTGAATTTCAGCCCACAGTACGCCCAGACCCCAGACCCACCCCGAAATAGTGGGCTATAGCACATTGATTTGGCTCAAAAATGCCCCGTTCGTGCTTCGCCTGTTTGTCCACCCAAATAGCCACGAAAAATTAAAAGTACCACATTCGGATGATCCCCAACCTCCCTGGCACGCTGAGTTGATTTTAGGCCCACAACATGCTCGAACCCCGGGGCCATCCCCGAAATCGTGGGCTATAGCACATCGATTTAGCGGGAAAATGCCTCGTTCGCGCTGTTTCTCTCGTTTGTCCACCCAAACGGCCACAAAAAATAAAATAAACCACACTGGAGCGATCCCCAAGCTCCCTGACATGCCCCAATTTATTCTTAGCTTACAGTACGCCCAAACCCTGGTCCCACCCCCAAAAGTGTGGCCTATAGCACACTAATTTGGCTCGAAAAATACACCATTTTGCCAGTTTGTCCACCCAAATGACCACAAAAAATTAAATGGACTACACTGGGATTATCCTAAACCTCCCTGGCATACCCCGATCGATTTTTGGCCCATAGCATGCCCTGACCTGGGATGATCCCCAACCTCCCTAGAACGTCCCGGTCGATTTTTGACCCACAGCATTCCCAAACCCTAGGCCCACCCCTAAAACTATCAACTATAGCACACTGATTTGGCTCGAAAATTCCCCGTTCACTCTGTTTTGCCCGTTTGACCACCCAAATGGCCACGACAAATTAAATGGGCCACAATGAGACAATCCCCAACCTCTCTGGCATGCCCCGATCAATTTTAGGCCCACAACATGCTCGAACCCCGGGCTCACCCCTGAAATCGTATGCTTAAGCACATTGATTTGGTCCAAAAATATACTGTTCACACCGTTTCGCCTGTTTGTCCACCCAATTGGCCACGAAAAATTTAACGGGCCACACCGAGATGATCCCCAACCTCCCTGGCATGCCCCGGTCAATTTTCAGCCCACAACACACCCGTACCCTGATCCCACCCCCAAAATCGTGGATTTTGCTCAAAAATACCCCATTTATGTTGTTTCACCTGTTTCTACACACAAATGGCCATGAAAAATTAAACGAGTCACACTGGGATGATCCCCAACCTCCCTGGTATGCCCCGATTGATTTTCGGCCCACAGTACACCCAAACCCTGGGCCCACCCCTAAAACCGTGGGCTATAGCACAACGATTTGGCCCACAAATACCCCATTTGCACTGTTTTGCCCGTTTGTCCTCTCAAATGGCCACGAAAAAATAAAACGGGCCATACTGGAACAATCCACAACCTCCCTAGCATGCCCCGATTGATTTTTAACCCACAGCACGCTCGAACCTCAGGCCCACCACTGAACTATGGGCTATAGCATATAGATTTGACGCAAAAATGCCTCGTTCATGCCATTTCACTCGTTTGTCTACCCAAATAGCCATGAAAAATTAAACGGGTCCTACTGGGACAATCCCCAAACTCCCTGTCATGCCTCGGTCAATTTTTGATCACAGCATGTCTGGACCCAAGGGCCCACCCCCAAAACCGTAGGCTATAGCATACCGATTTGGCCCAAAAATGCCCCGTTCACGCTGTTTTGCCCGTTTATAAATCCAAATGGCCATGAAAAACTAAATGGGGTACACTGAGATTATCCCCAACATCCCAGGAATGCCTCAGTCAATTATTTTGCCTACAGCACGCTCGAACCTTGGGCCCACCCCCAAAACAGTGGGCTATAGCACATCGATTTGGCCTGAAAATGCCTGATTCGCACCGTTTCACCCGTTTATCCACCCAAATGGCAACAAAAAATTAGACGGGTCACACCGGGATGATTCCCAACCTCCCTGGCATGCCTCAGTGGATTTTTGACCCATAACATGCCCGAACCATAGGCCCACCCCCAAAACCGTCGGCTATAGCACATCGATTTGGCCTGAAAAGGCCCCATTTGCACCGTTTTGCTCGTTTGTACACCCAAATAGCCATGAAAAATTAAAATGGCCACACTAGGATGATTTCCAACCTCCCTGGCATGCCCCGGTCAATTTTTGGCCCACAGCACGCCCGTACCATGGGTCCACCCCCGAAATCGTGGGTTATAGCACACCAGTTTTGCCCAAAAATGCCCCGTTCATTCCGTTTTGCCCGTTTGTCCACCCAATTGGCCACAAAAAATTAAACGGGCCACACTGAGATGATCGCCAACCTCCTTGGAATGCCCCGATCAATGTTTAGTCCACAGCATGCCCGAACCCTGGGCCTACCCCTAAAACCGTGGGCTATAGAACACCGATTTGGCTTGAAAATGCCCTATTCACATCGTTTCACCCATTTCTCCACCCAAATGGACACAAAAAATCAAACAGCTCACACTGGGACGATCCCCAACCTCCCTGATATGCCCCAGTCGATTTTCGGCCCACAGCACACCCGAACCTTGGGCCCACCCCCAAAATTGTGGGTTATAGCTCACAGAACTGGCTTGAAAATTCCCCGTTCGCGCCGTTTCGCCCATTTGTATTGCTACAAAAAAATAAACAAGCCATACAAGGACGATCCTCAAACTCCCTGGCATACCCAGGTCGATTTTCGGCCTACAGCATGCCCGAAACCCGGGCCACCCCTAAAATCGTGGGCTATAGCTCACCGATTTGGCCCGAAAATGCCCCATTCATGCCATTTCACTCGTTTGTCCACCCAAATGGCCATAAAAAATAAAACGGGTCACACTGGGATGATCCCCAACCTCCCTGGTATACCCTGGTCGATTTTCGACCCACAGCATGCCCAAAATCTAGGCCCACCCCCAAAATCATTGGCAATAGCACACCGATTTAGCATGAAAATACTCCGTTCGCACTGTTTCGCCAGTTTGTCCACCCAAATGGCCATAAAAAATTAAACGGGCCACACTGGGACGATCCCCAACTCCCTGGCATGCCCCGATCCATTTTCAGCCAACAGCAAGCCCGAACCCTGGGCCAACCCCCAAAACTGTGGGTTATAGCACACTGATTTGGCCCGAAAATGCCTCGTTCGCGCCGTTTCGCCCATTTGTGCACCCAAATGGCCATGAAAAAATAAATGGGTTGCACTGGGAGGATCCCCAACCTCCCTGGCATGCCCCGATTGATTTTCAGCCCACAGCACACCAGACCCAAGGCCCAACCCCTAAATCGTAGGCTGTAGCACACCGATTTTGCCCGAAAATGCCCCGTTCGTGCCGTTTCACCCGTTTGTCTACTCAAATGGACACAAAAAATTAAACGAGACATACTGGGATGATCCCCAACCTCCCTGGCTTGGCCCGATCGATTTTTGGCCCACAGCACATCCGAACTCTAAGCCCACCCCCAAAACGATGGGCTATAACATACTCATTTAGCTCGAAAATGACCCATTCATGCTAGTTAGCCCGTTTATCTATCCATGTGGCCACGAAAAACTAAATGGGCCACACTGGTACGATCCCCAACCTCCCTGGCACACCCTGGTCAATTTTCAGCCCACACCGAGCCCACCCCAAAATCATAGACTATAGCACACCAGTTTTTCTTTAAAATGCCCCATTTGCGCCATTTCACCCATTTGTCCACCTAAATAGCCATGAAAAATTAAATGAGTTATATTGGGACGATACCCTACCTCCCTGGCATGCACCAGTCGATTTCTGTCCCACAACACGCCCGAACCCGGGCCCACCCCAAAAATCGTGGGCTATAGCACATCGATTTGGCCCGAAAATAATTTGCGTTGTTTTACTCACTTATCTACACAAATGGCCATAAAAAATTAAATGGGTGACACTAGGACAATCTCTAACCTCCCTGGCATGTCCTGGTCAATTTTTGAAACACAACACGCCCGAACCCCGTGTCCACCCCCAAAACTGTGAGCTATAGCACACTGATTTAGTTTGAAAATGCCACGTTCCCGTCGTTTGTCCACCATAATGGCCACAATAAATTAAATGGGCCATACTGGGATGATCCCCAACCTCCCTGGCATGCCCTGATCAATTTTTGGCCCACAGCAAGCCCAAACCCTGGCCCACCCTCAAAACCGTGGGCTAAAGCACACCAATTTGGCTCGAAAATGCCCCATTTGCACTGCTTCGCCCATTTTCCCACCCAAATGGACACAAAAAATTAAACGGGTCACACTAGGACAATCCCCAACCTCCCAGGCATGTCCTGATTGATTTTTGGCCCACGTCACGCCCAAACCCCAGGCCCACTCCAAAAGGTTAAAATTAAGATTAAATAAAATAAACTTAATTATTTCTCTATTAAAATGTACTATTTCAAAAAGTAGATATAAAAAGAATTGCAATATAGCACTTTAATTATTAGTTTTTGAATATCTAAGTTCTAATTTTAAAGTATTGAATTAATTTAATATTTTATTTTTTGAGTTGGTATGTATATGGTCAAAAAATATTTTTGGGACTAAACCCTAACATAAAGCCTTTACTGTCCAATTACATATTATAATGGCAAAAAAGAAATTAGCCTTTGATGGGACTTTGAATCTCGAGATAGAACTGCTGGCACTTTGAATCTATCCCAAGATTCAGAGTTAATGATGCTAAACTCAGGACTACTCCATTGGCAAATCACATTAAATTGTCAAAGGAGCAGTCATCGAAGATAGCTCAGGAGCGGAAGGACAAGACACTTGTTCCATATGCTTCTGTAGTTGGGAGTCTGATGTATGCTATGGTCTGCACTAGACCTGACATAGCATATGCAGTGGAAGTTGTTAGCAGGTACATGGCAAATCCTAGTAAGGAGCATTGGGAAGCTATAAAGTGGCTTTTAAGATATCTGAGAAGTACATCCAGTACTTCACTTTGTTTTGGCAATGGCAAGGTGATTTTACAAAGTTTTGTTGATGATGATATTGGTGGAGATGTGGACTCGAGCAAGTGCACATACGGATATATTTACACCATAGGTGGTACAGAAGTGAGTTGGATTTCCATACTTTAGAAGTGCGTTTCTCTTTCATCTACTGAGTTTGAGTATGTGGCAATAGCTGAAGCAGGAAAGGAGATGATATGGCTAGCAGATTATTTGGAAGAACTGGGCAAGAAGCAGTGTGAGAAGATTTTTTACACAGATAGCCAGAGTTTCATATAGTTTGTGAAGAACCCAGTCTATCATTCGAAGACGAAGCACATTAGAAGACGGTACCATTTCACTCGCAGGGCAGTGGAAGATGGTGATATGTGTTTGGAAAAGACAGAGGTTGCAAAGAATCCAGCAGACATGTTGACAAAATGTGTTGATGTTGGTAAACTAAGGTAGTGCAAAACCCTAGTTGGTCTTCCGTAGTTGTGTCTACAGATATTGCAGAGTGGCAAAGATATTGTTGATGAAGGAACATTATTTATTTTTTTGAGAATGTAATTCTTGGATAAAAGAATTAGTCTCCAAGTGGGAGAATTGTTAGGTGTGGAGCCTGATTATATATTAATGTTCACGCGGTTCAATTTTAAGCATTGTAGCACTGTACCTTTTATTCTCATTTTCTTTGTGTAATTGTAAATACTCCGAGGGTTGGCCCGGCCCGGCCCACTTAACACTCTTACTAGAGAGCAAAGCTATTCTTCCTCTGAGGAGACAAAGTTATCATCACAAATACAAACTTTGTAATGGGAAGAGGGTTTCTTTATAACTACAAATATCCATAATGCAACCCTTATTGTGTTCATGAGTTTCCAATTTTCTCCAACTATTTTTCTCGCGATGAATACAATCTCCTCGTCACAAGAAATGCAATCCCCTTAATAAGTATAATTATCTTCGTCTTAGTAGAAAAGAAGTACAAAGTTTTAATGATACAAATCAACCAAGTTGTTGCCTTCAATCTCTCTCCATGATTCGTCTATACCTAATGTGAACGCCCAATTTGTTATGGACCCCAATGGAACATTACGTGTCATCAAAACTTTATACTTCTTTTCTTCTGGTTCATAACTTAGTGAATAGTTATACCGAAAGTCAATTGAGCTAAAACTGTTTGTAGTGCTGGAAAGACGGATTACTCCTCTTATAATGGGATTGCAAATTCTAGTAGACTCCAAGTTTCGATACCAAATGCAGAATAAACCATTGGCATACTTATAACGCTCAATCTACAGCTCTCGTAGGAGTGTAAAGCGGTCGCTAGCAAATATAGAACCCAACCTGGGTTGGGTATCGATCCCACAGGGAATAGCTTGGCCAACAAGTAAGCAAAATTACTAGACTTTTAGTGCAAGTCTCGTAAGAAGGGGGGATTGTAATGTGTAACCAAAACAATAAAGTAAAAGCTGAAAATAGCAAAGTAAAAAGAAAAGGATTGTTACGTAAGTTGTAAACAATGGGAATTGAAGCGTTGGGGTTATGTCCACCTCCTGAGTTATACGTCTCTATTGACTATGAGTGTGTAGAATTCCGACATGCATGTGCTTATAGAGAATTGTATTCGATGGTAAATCCAGGCGTCTTTCGACCTATTCGAGGATTATTTCACTTTAACTCTTTCGAGCTTAATGCGTGTCTAACGGTACGAATTCTCACTGAGGTTAATCCAGTTACGGCACTAACTGTCTAGTAGGGAATTTAGGGGGTGAACCTACTACCTTGACACTATCTCTTTTCCAGACAAATAACTTTTCTTTCGAACAAGTTAAATGTTATACTGGCGTATTCTTGTGTTTGCAACCACAAAGAATTTAGATTAAGATGAAGAGAGTAATGATATAAGCAACATACGTGTCAAGAATTCACAAACTCATAGCAATAGATAGTATTTCAGTTGGTTTCCATAACCCCAACAGAGAAGTTTAGTTACCCATGATTGCGAAGGAGATCACGATTGACATTGTTGTTATACCACAATAAGGATGAATTTCGTGTGGCTCAAGAGGTAGGCGTTAGGCGTGAATTTCCTAGGTAACGTAACGTTTCTCTTGTTGCGGAATTTAAGAATAAATGAATAGAAGAAGAAAAATAGAATTAATGGAAAGATTAGAAGAGTTGTAGAATTGTTTGTAGCGTAGAATGTAGGAAGATGTAGAATGGTTGAATGTTCCAGTCTCCAAAATCTCTAGCATGATAGGGTATTTATAATACCCATATCCTAATCCTACTAAGCTAATGAAATATCTAACCAAATCCTACTAAGCTAATGAAATACTTAACCCAATTGTACTAGGTTAATGTAATATTCTCCTAATCCAAATAAACAAATGAAATACTTAACCCAATTGTACTAGGTTAATGTATCATTATCCAAATCCAACTAAGTTACTGCAGTCCCCAAAGTCTTCAGAAATGTTGTTTTAGCCCGGGACAGATTTTCCATGCATCACTTTTGGTCCTTTAGGCGTTCAAGCTCCCTTTCCTTCATTCGTGAGCTTTCTTTGGTGTCAAGTAAGCCATAAAATGCGGAATTCTGCATCATTTATACCTGAAACTTTGCTAATCATGTTCGTTAGCTCACTTATAGGAAAAAGGACTAAAAGTGCATGAAATATATAATTTGTTCTCAAAACGTGGCACAAATATGGGCAAAATATATTGATATAGGCGTGTAAATTCGCCTATCATCACATACATTAAATGGTAGTAAAGATTATCAAAATTCCATAGAGATTTTTCCTTTTGCACAATAATGAGAAACGGTCTCTTTTCCGTGCTATCAACTTTGTTACACCATCACGGCTCATAGAGCGACATTGATGAATATCAACAAAATCAGATTTCGATACAAGTGAATTAGAAAAATCCAGAAACATACCTGAATCTCATCAATGACGTGACAAGCCATAAGAATATTTCAAAAATTATTTCTTGGGGAATTGTAGGATTTCTCATAGTGCGTTTGACGTTTCACCTTGGCGGCTTATGGCTAAACTAATTATTAATAAGCACTCCTTATAAAGAAGTAGCGGAAACCTTAAATTTCAACTTTTTTGAAAAAATTAGAGTAATTAAGGTGAAATTTAAGAGTAAATAAAATGTACTTAATTATTTCTCAATTAAGATGTATTCTTTCAAAAAATAGATATAAAAAGAATTGCAATATAGTACTTTTAGTACTCCTATTAGTTTTTGAATATCAAAGTTCTATTTTTAAAATATTGAATTAATTTAATCAAATTTATATTATTTTTTGAGTTGGTATATATATGGTCAAAAAATATTTTTGCGACTAACATAAAGCCTATTTCCTAGTATATATATTCCTCCCTCACAATATTACCAAAACCCTAGCATCACCATTATTGTCCAATTACATATTATAATGGCAAAAAAGAAATTAGCCTTTGATAATATTGGTTACAATCTTCCTAGTGATATCCTATTTCTCATCCTTACTAGGGTACCAGTTAAATCTTTGTTATATTTCAAATCTATTTGTAAGGCGTGGAATGTTATGATCCCTGACAATGAATTCAGGAGAATTCATCGCAATCAATCCAAAGCATTGGGCCGTGAAAAGCTATTGTTTCACAAATGTTATACTAATGAATTCGAGTTTAGAGACTTGAAAACTTCCCAATTAGTTACAATTGCAAAGGAAGTTTCTCCTCCAGAAAAATTCCGAAAAGCTAGTCTTGTGCTCGTGTGATGGCTTGTTGCTTTTAAAGAACCCTAAGGCGTACAAAATATATGTTTTGTGGAATCCATCTACTGTTGAGAATAAATAAAAAGTGTCAAGACACGATACGAGTGTTTAGATATTTCTTTTGTTGTTTTATTAATTAACTTTGTGTTTTTATTATTTAGCATCTTGCAAAAGATACATGTGTTTTTATTATTTAGCTTCTTGCATAAGATACATGTATATATATACATTGGTTCACACATAATAAAGATCATCAAGAAAATTTCCCAAAGTTGGTTCTAACTTTTCTACATGGTATCAAAGCAATAATGTTCAGATCAGATCAGATTCAACATCAACTTTCTCTTTTCTTAATCTCAAACATGGCGAAGCAAATAGCTAATACTACTACTAGCACCCTCACCATGGATCCAAATCATCCTAATCATCTTCTTGCTTCTGATAACCCTGGTATGACACTAGTAAATACACCCTTTGATGGCAAAGGATATCCGGGTTGGAAGAGGTCAGTCTTAATTGCTCTGTCAGCAAAGAACAAATTGGAATTCATCATGGGTTCCCACCCATGTCCAGCATCGGATTCAGCAAATTTTCAGATGTAATGACATGGTCATATCCTGTATCTTGAATTCACTCTCTAAGGACATAGCTGACAATGTAATTTATTCCAAAACTGTATAAGAGTTGTGGACTAGCCTTGAGCACAGGTTTGGTCAACCTAATGGTGATAAGCTTTATCATCTGCAAAAGGAGCTCAATAGCTTAAATCAAGGAACAAATAGCATAGCAGGAGACTTCACTAGACTCAAAAAATTATGGGATGAACTAGATTCTCTTAATTCTAATATTCAGTGTAGTTGCGTGTGTATGTGTGAAGGTAAGCTCAAACTGAAAAAATCCTTAGAGGATGAGAGGTTGATACATTTTCTCATGGGTCTTAATGATACCTATTCTCAAGCTAGAAGCAACATTCTCATGATCAACCCATTACCTAACATCAATCTTTCTTACTCTTTGATTCTACAAGATGAGAACCAAAGAAAATATTATTTCAACCCTGTGAGTTCTCCAGATTTATCAGCCTTCATGACAAAAAATATTAACAATCAGAAAGCAGGGAAACAGACATAAAAGTTTATACCATCAGCTCTCCACAGATCTAGAAATTTTTATCCCAGATCTGCACCTCCTCAAGTTCAATAGCAGAGATTCACCAAACAACTTTCAAATCTCAAAGAAAAAAGGTAAAATACAACCCAAATGTCTCTTGTGATTATTGTGGAAAGCAAGGACATTTGGAAGTAGACTATTACAGACTGATAGGCTTTCCTGAGAATTTTCAGTTCAAATGATAGGGGTTCTCAAAATCAGATTAGGGGGAATAATGCTATGATGAAAGATGCAGTGCGAAAACAAGCTATTGAATCTGAGATACCTTTCACAAGGAAAAATATTCTCAATTTGTTCAGATGTTCAAACAGATGAAGATGGAGGAAGGTTCAAATTCAGGGATTTACATCGATGTTAATTCTATAGCTGGTACAATTTCTAAGCATCTTGGTTCATGTTTTTCTGTCCTAAACTCTAGCACCTGGATCATAGATTCAGGTGCATCAGAACACATGTGTTTCAATTCATCTTCCTTTGCTTCCATAACTTATCTTCAATTTCCTTTAACTATCAATCTTCCTAATTGTCAAACCATTTCAGTTACTCATAGAGGTACAGTAGCCATGTTTTTTGATTTGATTCTAGAAAATGTGTTATATATTCCTAGTTTCAAGTATAATCTTATGTCTATTCACAAGTTGTGTAAATAGTTTTCTTGCACCTTGTATTTCACTCTGACAAACTGTGTGATGCAAGGCCCTTCCATGAGAAGGCCTTAAGTTTTTGGTGAAGCACAAGAAGGTTTTTATCTACTCAATCCTAATGCCAAGGAGTCATTCTCTAGTTTCAGCAAGACTACTTGTAGGAAGATTGTTACTAATCCTAGTAGTTCTTCAGTTTCTGTTTTTAATAAAGATAGTATTGTTTCCTCTCCCATTTGTACTAATGCAGCTTCTAATGTAAGACTTTTGCATATTAGATTGGGGCATTTTCCTTTTTCATCAATGAAGAATGTCAGTTTCCTTTCTTTTCCATCTACTTCTGAGTGTTTTTGTGATATTTATCCTAAATCTAGACCTTCTTTCTGCATTAGTCAAATTTTAACAACTTCTATATTTAACCTTATTCACATTAATACTTGGGGACCCTACAAGGTAGTTACTTACAATGGATATAGATACTTCCTTACTATAGTGGATGATTACAGTAGAGGGACTTGGACTTATCTGTTGAGAACCAAAAGTAATGCCTTTCCTATATTGCAATGTTTTTGAATATGATTGAGAGACAATTTAATGTTAAGGTGAAGAAAATAAGGTCAGATAATGCCCTGGATTTGAGAAAGATCTTGATTGCAACTAATTATTTCAACTCTCAAGGGATTTTACATCAAACATCCTGTGTGGCTACCCCTTAACAAAATGGAGTTGTTGAGAGGAAGCACAAGCACTTGCTTGAAATAGCAAGGGCTCTTTTACTTCAATCTCAGGTTTCCTTAAGATATTGGGGAGAGTGTATTCTCACTGCTACTTTTCTTATTAACAGGATGCCTTCAAGAGTCCTTCATGGAAAAACTCCCTATCATAGATTGTTTGGTAAGGCACCTAATTATAGTTCATTAAGGTGTTTTGGATACTTGTGCTATGCTAGCACTTTATCACATGGGAAAGGGAAGTTTGAACCTAGAGCATAAGCTTGTTCCTTTCTTGGTTATCCCATTAATCAAATGGGTTTTAAACTCTTAGAGTTGAATACACAGAAAATAATTGTCACTAGAGATGTCCAATTCTATGAGAACATTTTTCCCTTTACAAAGAATCCCATATCACCTCCGCCTATCTTTTCTGTACCAGACCATGAATCTGTTTCTTTAACTGATGACACACTCCTTTACAACACAAATTCTACAAACCACACTTTTCCACTTTCAAATACACTGCCAACTTTAGATTCTTCACATTCACAATCAACCCCACCTTCTCCACTAGAAAATCTACCTACAACCAGTACACCACTTGTTAGGAGATTGGACATAACTAATAAAGGTGTACGTCCAATCTATTTACAAGATTATTTTTGTAACAATATATTTTTTAGCCTAGTCACTAAGTCTTGTTTTGCATCTTCTATTGCACCTAATTCTATTCCTTGTGATGGACTCTCTTTATCAAATCAACTCATTCTTGAATCAGTGTCTACAATCAAAGAACCAACTAGTTATCACTAGGCATCTACTAATCCAGATTGGTGCAGTGCTATAGAAGATGAACTAGCAGCTCTATAGTCCAACCACATTTGGGATGTGGTTCCACTTCCACCGGAAAGGAAGGCTTTACCTTGCAAATGGGTTTACAAGGTAAAGCATCATGCAGATGGATCACTTGAGAGGCTAAAAGCTAGGCTATTCATAAGGGGGGACATCCAAAAGGAAGGGTTAGATTTCAATGAAACCTTCTCCCTCGTAGTCAAAATGACTACAATCTGATGCATTTTGTCTATGGCTGCTAAAAGGCATAAGGATATTTCTCAATTTGATGTTAAAAATGCTTTATTTCAAGGAGACTTTCAAGAAGAAGTGTATATGAAGTTTCCACCTGGTTTGTCTTCTCCTGCTCCTAATTTGGTGTGCAAACTCAATAAGTCGCTTTATGGTTTAAGACAAGCTTCTAGGCAATGGTATGCCAAACTTACACATGCTCTTAATTTCAAAGGTTATAGTACTTCTCCCAATAACTATTCCCTATTTTTTAAAAAGACTGATTCTTTGATATCTATTGTGGTTGTATACGTCGATGATATCCTCATTACAGGTAGTGACACCAAAGAGATCGAGTATCTAAAATAGTTTCTTCATTCTGAATTCAAAATCAAAGACCTAGGACTTCTACATTACTTTCTGGGAATGGAAATTTTAAGGGAAGATCATGGAATTATCATCAGTCAAAGGAAATATACCTTTGATTTGCTTCAAGAGTTTGACATTTTTCATTTGCATCCTGTATCATCTCTGATGGATCCTTCTTGTAAACGTTTTGAATCATCAGGAACACCCATGTCAGACCCTTCTGTTTACAAGCATTTGATTGGCAAGCTAAGTTATTTAACTCATACCAGGCCAGATATATGCTATGCAGTATTAACATTAAGTCAATATATGCAAACTCCCTGCGATATACATTTTACAGCAGCTTTAAGGGGTTCTGCGTTACCTGAAAGGACATTCTTGTCGAGGGAACTTCTTATCTGTCTCTCCATCTTTCTCCCTCAATGCATTTTGCGATGCGGATTGGGCGTCTTACCCAGATTCTCGTCAATCAATAAGTGGGTTTTTCATCTCCATAGGAGATTTTCCCATCTCTTGGAAATCCAAGAAGCAATCATATGTATCTCTTTCATCCGTTAAAGCGTAATATCGATCGATGAGATGATTAATTGCGGAGCTCACTTGGTTAACTCGCTTACTGTCTGATCTATCAGTTCCACCGGCTTTGCCAATACCCATTCGTTTCGACAGTCAAGCAGCGATTCATATAGCTAGAAATCATGTATTCCACGAACGCACAAAACATGTGGATCTAGATTGTCATTTCGTTTGGCAACAATTTCTTTCCGGGCTCATTTCTCTTCACTCTCTCCCTTCAAAGGATCAACTTGCCGACATATTCACAAAATCCCTTTCTGGACCAACGCACCACTGTCTTCTTGCCAAGATGGGACTCACTTCGATCCTCTCCATCTTGTGGGGGGATGTTGAGAATAAAGAAAAAGTATCAAGACAATATACGAGTGTTTAGATATTTCTTTTGTTGTTTTATTAATTAGCTTTGTGTTTTTATTATTTAGCTTCTTGCACAAGATACATGTGTTTTTATTATTTAGCTTCTTGCATAAGATACATGTATATATATACATTGGTTGACACATAACAAAGATCATCAAGAAAATTTCCCAAAGTTGGTTCTACTTTTCTACATCTACCGAAGAATATCAAACTCTTGCATGCCCTTATTTTAAGGACAAACGTGATGTTCCAAATGGTTGCGGGTTGTGTTATGATTCTAGTACCGATGATTACAAGGTTATATTTATCTACAAGCAGAATTATTCTATCTATTCTCTAAATAACAATTGATGTACAGAGAAAGCAACGTCCCTTCGAGGAGTAGTAACATTAGTACAAAAATTTCCCTTCTCTCGGGGCATTAGCATCAGAGATTGTGTATTTTGGCCACATTATATAGCTAGAAATTCTATAATCATACACTTTGATGGGAAGTTAGATGAACTGAAAGAACTTCCTATGCCAGATTTTGTAGGTGAGAACACTTGCTTTCGTATGACTAGTTTCAAAAGTTGCCTTTGTTTATATGGCGGCAATAAAGAGAGTGTAATATTGGACATATGGATCATGGAACGAGATGGATGGAAATTGTTTTTGAACATATGCAACTTGCACGCTACTTGTAAAATTTTTATATATAACAAAGTGCTAGTGTATTGCACGCGAAATGGTGAAATTCTAGGAGTTAATTTTTATCGACTTTTTATATATAATTCTAGGAAACAATATTTTAGAGGAGCTAAAATATCCAAAGCTTACTCTAAGAATAGGGAATTTCCCCGAATTTTAACATGTTTGGATACTTTTTAATTTTTCGAGTCTTGGATAGTTTGTACTGTTCGACTTTCAGTGTCAAGTGCAAGAGGAAGCAATCGACGATCCCCTAACAACATGAAGGCCAAAAGTACCAAAGCAGTTACAACAACTTTGTGTAGAACCTCAATCCTAATGTAGTTGGCTGTGAATTGTGATTATTCATCATATATTGACTAGTTTTATGATTTATATGTTTGTTCTTATTTGATTTAAACATATATATATTTACCGAGTCTCTGAATTTTGTTATGATATCTATATGGTGAACCAGAGGAAATTGGTAAAGATATACTGATAACAAACAAAAAAAACGAATGCCACATAAATTGATAGAATTATTGCTTTTGGTTTAATTCCTAAATAAGATATACAATATGATATTCGGTGGGAAAGAAAATATTTTACATGGAAATTTGTACATAACTATTCAAATAACAGTTCTGGGGTGGTGGGGATAAGAAGCTTTTCCTTTTCAACTTTGTTACACCATCATGAGTCATAGAGCGACATTGATGAATATCAACAAAATATGATTCCAACACAAAGGGAATTTAAAAAATCTAGAAATGTACGTGCATCACATCAATGGTGTGAAAAGAAATTGTAGGATTTCTTGTATTACTCATCAAATTAATAGTCACCTTCCATGCATGTGCTGCTTGACATTGGGACGGGAAGGTTTAGCACCTCGATTTCAGAAGATAGAAACTCTCCGAAGAGATTGGAGTTATGTCATGTTTTGAATCTTGATATATTCGAAGTTACATCATTTAGGATTATAGATGGCAAGCTTCCCTCCTGCTCGAAAGACAATTTCACCATTTCTTGTGCAGCCCAAACGTATAATATCCCTTATAAATTGATATCCAAAGTCTGCAGTCTCACAGTTAATGTCCATTAGCGGACTCCAACATCCTTGATTCATGATCCAAATGACCAATTCAGATCTGATGTAGACACTATATAAACCAACACAACCTCTGAATCAAGTCAAACCATACGATTGATATATACCTATAAAATAGGGTTTTGGAAGCTCCCTCAGTGTCATGTAGTCAAAGTATCAACTAATTGACTAATTCCTGAACAACTCAAGGACCACTAGACAACACCATTAACCGTAATCCCTGGACTGCACTCCTGTTGTGACCTTTCATCGAGTGCTATTTCTCGACTAACAACAATTGTTTTCTTCATCCAGTAATTCCTCTTTACATAATACAACACATAAAAAGATGTAAAGATCAATATAACCTTGTGTTCACTGTCACGAGAATCATAACACAATCCACAACCATGCGGAGTCATCCCATTCGAATATGGACATATGAAAGTTCGATATTCATTGGTACAAGGATTCCACAAAGCATATTCGATATCATCAATTGGTGTCATCATTAATACCAAACAATGACACAAGCACAAGGCACTAGGATTTCGAAATCTCTTTAGAGGAATTAGGAAAGACTTGTTTTCCCATTGCAATTCGGGGATTTTCCAAATTTCTGAACTCGAATTCACCATCATTCGTGTGTAACAATATGAGCTTTTTGGACGCCAAACTATTTCGGATACTATTTTGGATAGATCAATGTCAGTTTTCATGAACAAACTTTCAGATATTATAGTATTCCATGACTTAGAAACAGATTTAAAGCATAACAACAAAGATTTTACTGACCAATGATCTGAAGAAAATTCGTTGTTGCAAGCAAAAAGGATAAATTATTTTTCTTTAATTGTTTGTCTAGGAGAAAAACATGTTTTTAGGCCCGAAAAGAATAAAAAACTTAAAGTTTTGTGTTATGTACTCCCAAAGTATGGTTTTGTTAGGGTTTATTTTATATTAATCATGTTTTTAGGCAAAATAAAATAAAATAAAATTTCTGTACTCCAAAATATGGTTTTATTAGGGATTATTTTATATTAATCATGGTTTTGTTAGGGATTATTTTATATTAATCATGTGTTCTTATATTTTGCAATATTTTAAATGGGCAAAAAAGAAAAAAAGAACATTCAAAAAGGAGATGATTCTGTTTTGTCTTCGAATGCTCTATTTAGCTAATGCGTCTTCCTTTCTTCTGGTTCATAACCTAGTGAATAGTTATACCGAAGGTCAATTAAGCTAAAACTGTTTGTTATGCTCGGAAGACGGATTACTTCTCTTGTACTGGGATTGCAAATTCTAGCAGAATCCAAGTTTCGATACCAAATGCAGAACAACCATTGGCATCTATTATATGGTAGTAAAGATTATCAAAATTTCATCAAGAGACTTTTCCTTTTCCATCTTCCTTTTGCTCAATAGCAACTTTGTTACACCACCACGAATCATAAAGCCACATTAATGAATATCGACAAAATCTGACTTCGATACAAGAGAATTAAAAAAGCCTACAAATGCACCTGAATCGCACCAACTATTTGACCTGAAGCCTTGAGAATATTTCAAAAATTATTTCGTGGGAACTTGTAGGATTTCTCATAGTAGGTTTCATTTTGACAGCTTAAGGCTAAACTAATTAATAAATAGTCTTTCTAATTAATAAATAGTTTTTATGAACAAGTAGAGTTAGCCTAAATTTCAATTTTTTATAAAAGTAGGGTAATTAAGGTGAAAATTAAGATTAAATAAAATATACTTAATTATTTCTCAATTAAGTTGTATTCTGTCAAAAAGTAGATATAAAAAGAATTGCAATATAGTACTTTTATTATTAGTTTTTTAATATCTATGGGACTAGAAACCTAACATAAAGCCTTTTTCCTAGTATATATATATTCTCCTCCTCCATGATAGTACTAAAACCCTAGCGTAGCCATTATTGTCCAATTACATATTATAATGGTAAAAAAGAAATTAGCCTTTGATCATATTTCTTACAATCTTCCTAGTGATATCCTATTTCTCATCTTTACTAGGGTATCAGTTAAATCTTTGTTACGTTTTAAATGTGTTTGTAAGGCGTGGAATGTTATGATCTCTGACAATAAATTCAGGAGAACTCATCGCGATCAATCCAAAGTGTTGGCCCGCGAAAAGCTATTGTTAAACAAACATTATACTAATGAATTCTAGTTTAGAGACTTGGAAACTTCCCAATTAGTTACGATAACCATGGGAGTTTTTCCTCCAGAAAAATTCCGAAAAGCTATAGTCTTGTGCTCGTGTGATGGCTTGTTGCTTTTGAAGAACCCTAGGGCCTACAAAAGATATGTTTTGTGGAATCTATCTACCGAACAATACCAAACTCTTGCATGCCCTTATTCTAAGGACAAACACGATGTTCCAAATGGTTGTGGGCTGTATTATGATTCTAGTGTCGATGATTACAAGGTTATTTTTATCTACAAGTAGAATTATTCTATTTATTCTCTGAATAACAATAGTTGGACAAAGAGAGCAACTTCCCTTCGCGGAGTAGTAACATTAGCAAAAAAAATTTCCTTGTCTCGAGGCATTAGTGTCGGAGGTTGTGTATTTTGGCCATACTATGTAGTTAGAAATTCTATAATCGTATACTTTGATGGAAAGTCGGATGAACTGAAAGAACTTCCTATGCCAGATTTAGTAGGTGCTAACACCTGCTTTCGTTTTACTAGTTTCAAAAGTTGCCTGTGTTTATATGGCGGCAATAAAGAGAGTCTAAGATTGGACATATGGATCATGGAATGAGATGGCTAGAAATTGTTATTGAACTTATGCAACTTGCGCTACTTGCAAAAAGTTTATATATAATAGAGAGCTAGTGCGTTGCACGCGAAATGGTGAAATTCTATTTCAAGGAGTTAATTGTTATCGACTTTTTATATATAATCCTGGGAAACAATATTTTAGAGAAGCTAAAATATCCAAAGATTACTCTAAGAACAGGGAATTTCCCCGAATTTAACATGTTTGGATACTTTTTAATTTTTCGAGTCTTGGATTTCGACTTTTAGTGTCAATCGACGATCCCTTAACAACATAAAGGCCAAAAGTACCAAAGCAGTTACAACAACTTTGTGTAGAGCCTCAATCCTAATGTAGTTGGTTGTGAATTGTGATTATTCATAATATATTGACTGATTTTACGAGTTAAATATTTGTTTTAAACGTATATAATTACCGAGTTTCTGAATTTTGTTATGATATCTATATGGTGAGCCAGAGGAAATTGGTGAAGCTATACTGATAGCAAACAAAAGAAAAGAATCCCACATAAATTGATAAAATTGTTGCTTTTGGTTTAATTCCTAAATAGCACATACTGTATTCGATGGAAAAGAAAATATTTTACATGGAAAATGTTTGTATATAATTATTCAAATCATACTTTTATATAATCTATACTAACACAAGGCCGTAAGGCCGTGGCGGTATGGGTGGTGGGTGGTGGGGATATGAAACTTTTCCTTTTCCATCTTCCTTTTGCTCAATAATAATGTAAATAAATACCATCTCTTTCCCGCTCAGGCAACTTTGTTACACAATCACTAGTCATACATCGACATCTATGAATATCAACAAATATGATTTCAACACATAGGAAGTAAAAAAATCTGGGAACGCACGTGCATCGCATCGATGATGATAAACAAGTAGGATAAATCTCTTTCGTTGTTGAAAAAGAACTATTTTTTTGTTGCCTTGAATAATTAAGGTGAAAATTAAGATTAAATAAAATATACTTAATTATTTCTCAATTAAGATGTATTCTTTCGAAAAGTAGATATAAAATGAACTGCAATATAATGTAGTACTTTTATTATTAGTTTTTAAAAGCTGAATTCTAATTTTAAAATATCGAATTAATTTAATCAAAATTTAATTTATGGGTTGGTTTATATATGGTCAAAAAATATTTTTGAGACTAAACCCTAACATAAAAATCCTTTATATATATATATATATATATATATATATATATATATATATATATATATATATATATATATATATATATATATATATATATATTCCTCCTCCACGCTATGACGAAAGCCCTAGCGTAGCCATTATTGTCCAATTACATATTATAATGGCAAAAAAGAAATTAGCCTTTGATTATATTGCTTGCAATCTTCCTAGTGAAATCCTATTTCTCATCCTTGCTAGGGTACCAGTTAAATCTTTGTTACGTTTAAAATCTATTTGTAAGGCATGAATGTTATGATCTCTGACGATGAATTCAGGAGAACTCATCGCGATCAATGCAGAGTGTTGGGCCGTGAAAAGCTATTGTTACACAAATATTATTCTAATTTTTATACTAATGAATTCGAGTTTAGAGACTTGGAAACTTCCCAATTAGTTACGATAGCAAAGCAAGGTTTTCCTCCGGAAAAAATCCGAAAAGCTATAATCTTGTGCTCGTGTGATGGCTTGTTGCTTTTAAAGAACCCTGGGGCGTACAAAGTATATGTTTTCTGGAATCCATCTACCGAAGAATATCAAACTCTTGCATGCCCTTATTTTAATGACAAACGCGAAGTTCCAAATGGTTGTGGGTTGTGTTATGATTCTAGTGTCGATGATTACAAGGTTATATTTATCTACAAGTGGAATTATTCTATCTATTCTCTGAATAACAATGTTGGACAGAGAAAGCAACTTCCTTTCGTGGAGTATTAACATTAGTACAAAAATTTTCCTTGTCTCAATGCATTAGTATCGGAGGTACTGTATTTTGGCCACACTATGTAGTTAGAAATTTTATAATCGTATACTTTGATGGGAAGTCAGATGAACTGAAAGAACTTCCTATGCCAGATTTTGTAGGTGAGAACACCTGCTTTCATTTGACTAGTTTAAAAAGTTGCCTTTGTTTATATGGCGGCAGTAACGAGAGTCTAAGATTGGACATATGGATAATGGAACAAGATGGCTGGAAATTGTTATTGAACATATGCAACTTGCACGCTACTTGCAAAAGTTTTATAGATAATAGAGTGCTATTTTTTTTTATATAAGCCATCCACCCCATTTCATGGGGGGGGGGGGGTAGGCATAGACCCCCACCTCATTTATTAATGATCAAAATTACATAAAGAGCGGGGGGGGGGGGGGGGGGGGGGGGGGGGGGGAGGGAGTGCCTTTCCTCCACATTTTGGCTCTAAGCAACTTGCATTGCCAATTCTTAAAGAGAGGAGGTGACTCAATGAGCTCAATGAGTCTAAGATTTTCCAGCTAGTCATTAGCTTCTATAAAGTGATCCAGCATTCTGCAAAAATCTTCTATTTTGTCTCAATGTTTTCTCCATATCATGGTGGATCAAAATGCCAACTTGAATGTTTAGTCACCTTAAATCTGAAGGATGGCATGTCTAATTTGTCCGTATTGTAAGCCCCCCTCACCTCTCGTGGGAGTTGATTTTCATTGTCGAAAATAACATTGTGAGTAAGGGTAGTACCGTGTTTGGCCAATGCATCAGCTACAGAATTCCCTTCCCTATAGCAGTGAGAGACTTTTATACCCCTTTCATTAACCTTATGTTGGATTTCTGCAATCACCTTGATCAAATTCCAAGGGATGTTGATGTTTCCCCTTATCATCTGAACAGTGAGCATGGAGTCCAATTGCATTCTAAAGTTAGCTAGGCCTTGATCATAGCACCATGAGATCCCGAACAGAGCTGCTTCTGCCTCGCTAGAGTTGTTAGTTGAGAAATGAATCGGATTTGCAAAAGCAATAATCATGCTTCCATTTCTTCTCCTAACAATTCCTCCTGCTCCGGATTTTCTAGTGCTCATCATATAACTCCCATCTGTATTTAAAATTAAATCATCACCATGCTTGTTCCATTTGACAAAAGTGCTAATCAGTCTTGGTTTGTAATTCATCGATATGTTGCAAATTATATTCCAACCCCAATGATCTTCCATTTTTCCAAATCTTTTGGCAATAGCAATCTTAGTCTGAAATAAAATTTGATTGTAAATTGATGTTAGGCGTATTTACACGCCTAAAGCACCATAATTTACCCATATTTTAGCTAAGTTTTAAGGACAAAATATATAATTCCTGCACTTTTAGTCCATTTTTCTGTAAGTGAGCTAACCAACGTGATTAGCATGTTTTCAGGTATTTATGATGAAGATTTCAGCACTTTGTGGACCTTTCGGTAGCAAGGGAAACTTCACGTAAGAAGGAAGGCAGTTTTGGAAGCTTGTGGACTGAATGTGATGCATGGAGAATCCGTCCCGGGCAAAATCAGTAATTCTTAATACTTAGGGGTGCAGCAGTAACCCAGTAGGACTAGGACAAGAATAAAAACCCTATTTCAGTAGGACTAGGACAAGGATGTTATAAAAACCCTATTTGCTGAATTTTTTCAGCAAGTTTTTCATTCACGCTTTTCATTAAGCTTTTCATAATTCATTCGACACTTTTAGGATTTATTCACGTTACTTTCTGACAGAGAAAACTCGGCTCTCTTGAGGAACGGCCAAGAAGAAAAACGTCATCTCCTTCTTGACGTTTAAGTCATCCCATCGCCAAGATTATTCTAGGTTGTGGTATGATGATTATATCTATTGTGATCTCCGTTATACTCATGAGTAGCTAAACTTCTCTGTTAGGGTTATGGAAGCCTTTTGAGATACTATCTATTACTATGAGTTTGTGAATTCTTGATACGTATGCTACTTATATCATTACTCTCTTCATCTTAATTAAATTCTTGTGGTTGCAAACATATAGAATACGCCATTATAGCATTAACTTGTTCGAGAGAAAAGTTACATGTTTGGAAAAGAGAGTGTGACAAGGAAATAGGGCTACCAACCCCTATTTACACGTTAGTGTCGTAACTGGATTAACCTCTTGGAGAATTCGTACCGTTCGTTATACACTTTAAGATCGAGAGAATTAACATGAAATAGTCCTGGATGGTCGAGAGACACTAGGATTTACCATTAGAATACGAATCTCTATAAGTGCATGCATGTCTGAATTCCGCATAACTCATAGTTAATAGATACGTAGAACTCAGAAGGTGGACATAACCCTAACTTATTATTCTCTGTGATTAAATCCTACTAAACAAAGCATTCCGCCTTTATTTTAATATTATTAATTCACGCCAAACACCAAATCCCCCCTTTCCGTAGAATTTTCGACCAACAGTCTACTAACCGTTGCAACACTTAGTGACCAAGTATTCCCTGTGGGATTCGACACCTAACCCAGTTGGGTTCTATATTTGACAGCGACCGCTTACACTCTTACGAGAGCTGTAGTTTGGGTGTTATCAAATTTTGGCGCCGTTGTCGGGGAATATGGTTGTCAACTAAGTTTGTGATAGTTACTAGACCCTTTGGCCAAAGATTCTCTAATTTTACTTTTCGTCTGTTGTTTTTGTATTATTCAGGTTTTGCTCAGTGCATGCCAAATACTCGAAGTACGGGTCAGCCATTATTACCCATAAATCCTGAACCTCAGCTTATTGGCAGAATGGATGCACAACGAGACATTGATAGAAGGACTGCCCAACAGGAGCAGGCTAGATTAGCTGCATTGGCTGCTGCTCAAGTGCATCAACAGAATATTGATAACCCAGGGCGAGCAACAAATCCTGATGATGAGGACCTGGGCGATGAGGAGCTACTAAACCCAAGGCGTGATGATGATGTGGTGGCACCTGTGAACAGAAGAGATCGTCAAGCTAGATTGAGACCTGACCACCGAGCTGTGCAGGCCCCTTTTGATGATGATGATGATGATTTGGATGGAGCTGGTGCCACAGGGGCTATTATTCCTCCACCCTTGGCTCCTAGAGCCAAGTTCAATATCACTAGCACCATGATTCAGCTATTGCAACTCAAAGGGTTGTTTGGTGGACTTGCAGGAGACGATCCGAATATGCATCTGATTAATTTTATCTCAACATGCAAGGCTTTTAACAATCCAGGGGTTGGAAAGAATGCGATCCGGCTACGCTTATTCCCATTGTCTCTATCTGGAGAGGAAACTCGATAGTTGAACGGGCTAACTCCTGACTCTATCACTAATTGGAGGCAACTGAGAGACGCTTTCCTAGAAAGATTTTATCCGCCATCCAAGAGAGCACAATCAAGAGATGAGATAAGCAATTTTCGACAGCTTCCAACTGAAGCTCTCCACTAGACATAGGAGAGGTTCAAGAAGAATCTTATGAGGTGCCCAAACCATCATATGACCAATGTCCACTTGATGGAGATATTATACAGGGCTTTGAATTCGGTGACTAAGCCAGTGGTTGATAATGCTGCGGGTGGGTCATTCATGGACCTTACATTTAATGAGGCAAGTGGTATGCTAGATCGTATGACAAAGCAGAGTAGAGCTTGGCATACCAGGGATTCTGAGGTAGCAAGCTCTACTGTATCTATTAGCATGACTACAGAACAAAAGATAAGAGAGGAGGAACGTACCCAGGATATGAATCATATGAAAACGCAGATGGATCTTCTTACCAAGCATTTATTATCAGGGAAGACCAAAAAAGTCAAAGCTGTTGTGTCACAGAAAAGAGATGAATCCGATTCTGAGGAAGAAGCTAACTACTTGAATAATCAGGGGGGTTTCCGAGGCAATGCCCAAGGAAACCAAGGTCGGAACCATTATGATAATTCAGGATACAACGACCGTGATCAAGGGAGTTGGAAGAATAAGACTGACAGGAGTGGTTTGTACGTTCCTTCTGGAAATTGTGAGGCCACGGCATCTGGCTTTGGGAAGATGTCCATGGAAGATATGATGGCTAAGCTGTTGAAAGGAGTGAAAGCAACCAACACGGGAGTAACGGAGGTAAAGAATGATTTGTCCTCAATAAATCAATTGGTTGATTCGCATTCCATTGCAATAAAACAGCTGGAACAACAAATGAGTCAACTATCGGCGACATTCAATCAACGAAATGCTGGCACTTTACCTAGCGACACTGTGCAAAATCCAAGGAATGATGGATCATGTATGGCTATTACTACCAGGAGTGGTAAGGTGTTGGAAAATCTATCCAAAGGCAAGCAGGTGGTTGATGATATAGCAGAGAATGTTATTGAAGCAGATTGTGATGATTCAGTAGAAGCTGAAAATCAGAATGAGAGCGTTCATGAGAAAACTATTCCCCTTCCACCACCACCTTTTCCTCAGAGACTGAAGAAGAAGGTTGATGACACTCCTGAAAAGGTTGATAATCGGAAGCAAGATAAAAAGGAAGTAGTGGAGAAAACGATTCCCCTTCCACCACCACCTTTTCCTCAGAGATTGAAGAAGAAAGCTGATGACACCAAGTTCAGAAAATTCATGACTATATTGAAGCAGCTGACTATTAATGTTCCGTTGGTGGAGGCACTGGAAAAGATGCCTGGGTACGCTAAATTCATGAAAGACCTTTTGACAAAGAAGAAGGCAGTAAGCTATGAGCTGGCAGATAATGTTCACCATTGCAGTAAAATTGCCACGAGGTCTTTAGTACAGAAGAAGGCAGATCCTGGTGCTTTCACTATTCCTTGCACGGTGGGATCTATGAATTTTGCTAAAGCATTGTGCGATTTGGGAGCTAGCATCAATTTGATGCCGCTATCCATCTATAGAAAGTTAGGGTTGGGCGATCCGACACCAACCAATATGCAGCTCGTGATGGCAGATAGGTCGGTAAAACGACCTGTTGGTATCTTATATGATGTACTGGTGAAGGTTTCTACCTTCATTTTTCCTGCAGACTTTGTTAATTTTGGATTGCGAGGTGGATTCTGAAGCTCCTATAATCTTGGGTCGTCCTTTCCTCACAACAGGAAGTGTGCTTATTGATTTACGAGCCAATGAGCTTTTATTTTGGATGAATGATGAAGTGGTTCATTTTGATGTATGCAAATCGATGAAGCAGCCTAGAGATATGGATGTGTTCTCTGTAGCTGATGTTTATTATGAAGATATGGAAGAATTATCTACAGAGAATCAGCTTAGTGATGAGCCATTGTCTGATATGCTGTTGAATTTTGAGCGTGAGGAGGTTGAAGAATATGAAGAAACCTCTTGTGCTCTAACAGGAATAAGGTCCTATTCTCATGGCCCTAAGAAGCTGGACCTTGATCTTAAGAATCGACCTTCACCAACAGTGAAGACTTCCATTGAAGAGCCACCAGTGCTAGAATCGGAAGAGCTCCCCAGTCACCTAAGGTATGCATTCTTGGGAAGTAGAAATACACTTCAGGTGAGTGTTGCGGCTGATTTAGGTGAACAACACGTAGAGGCTCTCATCTCTGCTCTGAAGAGGTACAAGAGAGCTATGGGTTGGACTATTGATGATATAATTGGTATCCCTCCTGGGATATGTATGCACAAAAGTCATCTCGAAGAAGATTGCATGCCTACAAGTAAGCATCAGCGTCGTCTGAATCCATTCAGAAAACGATGCACAATCTATCTCGACGAAGTCTAAGTAATCGAGATAACTATGTCATGTCGCGACAATAAATCAAGTGCTAGATGGGAGGCAACCCATCGTCTTTAATTGTTTTGTTTTACTAGGAGTTTGTTTTTATAGTCGAGCCACGACCAAAACTAAGGCGCTTGATGGGATGCAACCCATCATTCTAATCGTTTTTTTTTTTGAGTAAGTGTAGGTGCAAGACGTATAAAGGAGGAAATTGGTCTCAAATTTTGATTTGGAAGTGTGCTATGTAAAAGGTGGTAAGTTATGAGTGAAGAATCAAAGTCTATCGGTTAGGCATTGCCTATGCAAGACTAGGCGATGGTAAAGGCAAGGCCTATGTAAATCTAGGCAACGAACAAGGCAAAGCCTATGCTATGACCTAAGCTCTCGGAATCTACAATGCCATAGCATAGGCGCCGCCTATGCCCAACAATGCCATAGCATAGGCGCCGCCTATGCCAATGCCTTTGGTCTCTGAATCTACAATGCCATAGCATAGGCGCCGCCTATGCCCAACTAGGCAAAGCATTAGGCGCCGCCTATGCCAAGCATAGGCAAAGCATTAGGCGCCGCCTATGCTCACTTTTTGGTCTCCTTACCCGATTCTACATGGGTCAAACCCGATCCATAGCTTGTTCTATAAATAGATCTTAAACATTAGAACAAAACACCCTTATTTGCTTAACCTAGGCGCCGCCTTTACTCTCCAAATCTTTCAAAATTTTTCTTTTTGCTCATCTAACCTTGCAAGATCATATTCCAAGTCCATCACCAAGTAAGTTCTTCTTTTATATTCCGTAAGTATTACAATACTACGCTTATAATGATTTGCTAGATCTTGAAGTGGTGTTGGTAATTTGAATGTGCTTGGTTTGTTATGATACATCTAGTTGAGTGAAAGAATACATGTGGGTGTTCTTGACTTGGTTTCGACTTGTATTTGATTTTGATACACTGTCATACTTTTGCGGAATCGACATGGTAAAGTTAATAGAATAAACTTCAAAATTGAATGCTTGAATATTTGAATGACTCGTTCATCGAGATAAAGATCATGATTGAATACAAGCATGAGATATTGTGATGCCATAACTTGATTCGATCTCTATGTAGTAGTCTTGTTCAAAAAGTGTATCAATCCAAACATGAAAGTATAGTCAAGATTACATGAAATAGAGTTGGAAAGGATAGTTAAGATGACATGAAAGTATGACTGTGCTGAACATATTGTTAGAACATATCACCTATATGTATGTCGATGAAGTCTGAGTAATCGACATCACTCACTTAATTAGCTTGTACAAACGAACTAAGTGTGGGATGGTGCCACTATTGTTTGTTTGTCGATTAAATCTTCCGAGATGAGCTAACATGAATCTATTTTAATCTCAGGAAGAATGGCACCAAAAGAACGACAAGGGAAAGAAAAAGTGTCCACCTCACGGAAAGGTACGAAAAGTGGAAGAAAAGAGCAAGCTGAATCCTCCTCACTGCAAATACCTCGCCGCATATTCGGGATAAAATGGGTCCTAGAGGAGGAAGGAAAGGAGTGGTACAAGAACAACAAAGTGAAAAAATATGTTCACGTGGAGTTAATACAAAAGGAGAGCCTAGAGAAGAAAGAACCTCGCATTTTGGCTAAAATCATGGCGCTACATCTTGATTTCATTTTCCAAGATATGGGAGAATGCAATCTTGATCTAACGCGAGAATTCTATGCCAATTGGTACCCAAAGACTACCGGAAGTGAAGTGAAGATTAGGGGCCAAGTTTTGCAACTGAATGCGGAGTTCTTCAACTCTTTTCTTGGTCTTCCATCTGTAGATCCAACACCGCTCAAGGAGCTTTATAACAGACCTCTATACAGGGAAATCAGACACACACTGTGCGGAACAAGATCAATGGCACGTTGGAGTCGTCACAAGGATACCGGTCGGCACAATACCTTCCCGTATGCTTCCTTGAACAGAGAATCTCGGATATGGTTGCGGATAGTCAACTCTTGCCTGATTTCAGGGACACAGTACACAAAGATCACACGTGATAGAGTATGCTTGGTGTACGCTTTGATGACGAACATCCCCATCAACATTGGGGCGATTATTCGATCTTCAATGTGTAAGGCTAGGCTGCACAAGAGGTCCTACTTCAGCTTTGGAAATCTATTGACCGCGATATTGAGGAAGGAGGACATCGAAGAGGAACCTGCAGATCATAAGCTTCCACACAACCTGAAAAAGGTTGACCTCACAAAGGTGAAAGATTCTGAAACCATGCATGGCGTCAACCTGACCACTGCAGAAAGGCATGCTAGGGATGAAAGTTTCTTTCGCCATCTATATGGCATGACTCGGTTTACCATGATGAGCGGGGGTCATATTTCGACTGATGCAGAGCTCCAGCAGTTGGATTATGACTACCCGATGAATGAGCATGCACGGTCTATGTGCGGAGTAGGGGTACATTTTGAGAAACCTCTTGATGATGATATGCCAACCGATGATGATCGCCGAATGCTAGACTCAGACGTGGAGGAGAACTTTGATGACGACGACTCTGATGATGATTCCGATGCAGGGGGTATGACCCCAGACATAGAGGAAGAGTCCAACTAATCAGGTTTTTCTTATTTATTTTCCACTGAGGGCAGTGTGTCCCATCTAAGCGTGGGGTGCTGGTATTTGTATGCTGTACTTCTTTGCCTGCATTTGCATTTATTTATGTTTGTTTGTCTGATTTAGTTAGTAGTTAGTAGTTAAATTTTAAATTTTTAGAATTTTTTTTAGATTTTGCATGAAAGTGTTCTGATAGGCGGCATGGTATTATGACAAGAGTTTGTGCTAAAATCATTACTGTTGAGACATTTAGGCTCTAAGTGTGACTCACTGTGTGATAAGTGTGTGGTTTAATTCCTTCATATGTTGGGTCAAGAGTCTATAATGCTCCCAATAAAGTTGACCATGTGCCTTGTGTGTGTGAGGTTATAGTATATTCTGTGTTTGTGGTTGATGCTAGAACTTGCCTGGTGTGTGTGTAAAGCGAAATAAAGAGTGTGAGTTTAGGAGATGATTTAGGCATTTCTTTGGCAGCCTATAATTGTTTACCTTCTTTTTACCTACCCATGTACATTATCCTAGATAACCCCCTTTGAGCCTTTAGCTATTTTTTTTTTACAGCCTTATATGTAGCCTAATCCATTTTTTTCAAGACCATAATTTGATCCAAATTCCTAAGCTCTTTAAATTGTAAAGTCATGTGACAAAATAAGAGGAAATTGGGTGAGAGTAATGCCTTAGAGTGTTTTGGTACTTGAATTTGTTATGAAAAAGAGTGGCTATTATAGAGGTGTGTTATAAAAAAAAAGGAGAAAAAAATGAAAAGAAAAATAAAAAGTTAATTCTGTTCAAAATTGAATAACAAAATAGGTGAAAAGGGGTGGTAGATGAAAGAAAAGTAGAGAGGTTGTTTAAAAGAGAGTGTTAATGGCATAATATGATGTATTAAAGCGCTTAGGGAACATAGTCACTATTTCTGGCCAAAATAGTCCTACCTGTCCCTTAGCCTACATTACAACCTGTAAAGACCTATTTGATCCTAAGCTTAGCATTCTAATATTAGTAGAGCATTACACTAAGGGAAAGCCTATGGTCATCAGTTGCAACATATGAATTCTTTGTGAGAGTGAGCACAAGGAGAATCTTATACCCATGTTTCGAAAAATGTAAAACTATGAGTGATTATGGGTGATATCTTGTGTGAGACAAACATGGTTAATGATTATTGGGTAGTTTTGTATGATTCTTTGTGCCTTAACTTGTGGATACGAATTAGTCATCATCACGAGTCGATGTTGGAGGGTGAATTGTTTCTAGTAATGATCAAGAAACCCACTCTTTGTTAATAATTGCCTTGCATGTCTTGTTGAACATTTTATGTTGCTACTGCGATATTCTAAGTATATGATTGCATGGACATAATATTTTGTTCGGAGACGAACAAAGCTTTAAGTGTGGGGTGTTGATGTTAGGCGTATTTACACAACTAAAGCACCATAATTTACCCATATTTTAGCTAAGTTTTAAGGGCAAAATATATAATTCCTGCACTTTTAGTCCATTTTCCTATAAGTGAGCTAACCAACGTGATTAGCATGTTTTCAGGTATTTATGATGAAGATTTCAGCACTTTGTGGACCTTTCGATAGCAAGGGAAACTTCACGTAAGAAGGAAGGAAACTTTTGGAAGCTTGTGGACTGAATGTGATGCATGGAGAATCCGTCCCGGGCAAAATCAGTATTTCTTAATACTTAGGGGTGCAGCAGTAACCTAGTAGGACTAGGACAAGGATAAAAACCCTATTTCAGTAGGACTAGGACAAGGATGTTATAAAAACCCTATTTGCTGAATTTTTTCAGCAAGTTTTTCATTAACGCTTTTCATTAAGCTTTTCATAATTCATTCGATACTTTTAGGATTTATTCACGTAACTTTTTGACAGAGAAAACTCGGCTCTCTTGAGGAACGGCCAAGAAGAAAAACGTCATCTCCTTCTTGACATTTAAGTCATCCCATCGCCAAGATTATTCTAGGTTGTGTTATGATGATTATATCTATTGTGATCTCCGTTATACTCATGAGTAGCTAAACTTCTCTGTTAGGGTTATGGAAGCCTTTTGAGATACTATCTATTACTATGAGTTTGTGAATTCTTGATACGTATGCTACTTATATCATTACTCTTTTCATCTTAATTAAATTCTTGTGGTTGCAAACATATAGAATACGCCATTATAGCATTAACTTGTTCGAGAGAAAAGTTACATGTTTGGAAAAGAGAGTGTGACAAGGAAATAGGGCTACCAACCCCTATTTATACGTTAGTGCCGTAACTGGATTAACCTCTTGGAGAATTTGTACCGTTCGTTATACACTTTAAGCTCGAGAGAGTTAAAGTGAAATAATCCTGGATGGTCGAGAGACACTAGGATTTACCATTAGAATACAAATCACTATAAGTGCATGCATGTCTGAATTCCGCATAACTCATAGTTAATAGATACGTAGAACTCATAAAGTGGACATAACCCTAACTTATTATTCTCTGTGATTAAATCCTACTAAACAAAGCATTCCGTCTTTATTTTGATATTATTAATTCACGCCAAACCCAAAATCCCCCCTTTCCGTAGAATTTTCGACCAACAGTCTACTAACAGTTGCAACACTTAGTGACCAAGTATTCCCTGTGGGATTCGACACCCAACCCAGTTGGGTTCTATATTTGACAACGACCGCTTACACTCTTACGAGAGCTGTAGTTTGGGCGTTATCATAAATCCAAGCTTTGGATATTGTTTTGTTCTTGAATTTCTTAGAGCATCTTGCCTTCCACGGTGTCCAGCACACCAAGGTTGGAGTAATTGTGGTTATCAACTTGTGAACTGCATTGTTGGCTTTAATCTTCCACCAGTTGTCAAGAGTTTGTATGATATTGTTGTTGTTTGAGTTGATTCCAAGAGATTTAGAGATCCATTTCCAGGTTCTTTTAGCCTCTTCTCCAGCTACAAACAGGTGATTATATGATTCAAAAGCAATTGGTGGGAAGAGTGCTATTGTGTTGCACGCGAAGTGGTGAAATTCTCTTTCAAGGAGTTAATGTTAATTGTTGTCGACTTTATATATATGATCCTAGGAAACAATATTTTAGAGAAGCTGAAATATCCAAAGATTACTCCAAGAACTGGTGGGAAATTCCGAGAATTTCAACATGTTTGGATACTTTATACCCCTAGCTAACACCATGAAGGCCAAAAGTATCAAAGCAGTTACAGCAACTTTGTGTAGAGCTTCAATCCTAATGCAGTTGGCTGTGAATTGTGATTACTCATCATGTATTGACTAGTTTTATGATCTATATATTTTTTCTTATTTGTTTTAAACATATATATGCATTTACCGAGTTTCCGAATTTTGTTATGGTATCTATATACTGATAGTTTCAACATGTTGGGATAGTTTATATTTTCCGAGTCTCAAATGTCAAGAGGAAAAGAGGCCAGTCCAATTTCTCAAGGTCGTGTATACTGATAGTTTCAACATGTTGGGATAGTACTGAAGGTCGTGTATTTTGGTCTCTGAATAAGGGAGAAGACAAGATATTTGTAGATAGAGCTTCTACGATCATACACTTTGCCGTGAAGTTTCATTTATGATTAGTTACTAAATAAGCTCTCAATAATTAATAGAAATTTTTTAATTAATTGACGTTTTTGACCAATTTTTTTATAAAGAAAAAGAAAACAGTAACTCTTGAACAGTATATAAAAATAATTTTTTTAAAATCTACAAAGAGTAGAGATATTTTATCATATTAAATGTAACTCCATCTTCTTCTTTCGTCTTTTGAACGATTTCATTTATGATTAGTTACTTAATAATCCCTCAATAACTAATGGTAAAATTTTTATTAATGTGTTGTTTGACTAGATTTTTTATAAAGAAAAAAGAGTAACTTTAAACAGTAAATCAAAGTGGTTTTTTAAAAGCTAAAAAAGTACTTTTTAAAATCTCAATCAAATACATATTATTATTTTGATATTGAAAAGAATAATTTTAAGTTGACCCGCTAATAATTTTTAAAAGTTTGCCCAAACTAAAAGTGTTGAATATTACTCACTTACAATTCTTTTGTTATTTTATGTGAAAATTTAAAGTTTTAAAGGATCACTTTGTAGGGGAATGCATAATATTAGTAGTTAAACAGAGTTATTACAAGACGGATTGTAGGAACCCTATGGGGCTCCTACATCTTGATGGTAAGAAGAGATGTTCATATTTGTTACATTGTTTTGTGCAACCTTTGTGGAAAAGGGAGTCCCAACTTGTCTGCTTCCAATAACTCTTCCACAAACGAAGGGGGAACTGTCAAAACTTGCAACAGGTCAAAAGCTGCCTCCCCTCCTCTGTTTCTTGCTAGTGCATCAGCGAATTTGTTCTGCTATCTGAATAAGTGCTTCATTGTTGTGTTCTCAATCTCTGCATTAAGAACCTGCATTTCGAAATAACATTGCAATAGCCAAGGTGGTTAGTGCATATCATTTTAATGGCATTAATAAAGTCTGAGTTTATCTCCAAGGGGGTCAGATTTCTGGGAAGGGCAATCCTAAGGCCCTCGAGGATTGCTAAGAATTCTTCCTGATAGCATCATCATAAGGGAGGTATCTAGTGAAACCTAGGATCCAATTACCCTCATGGTCTCTAAAAAACCCCATATGCTACTCGGTCCTTGCCGGTTCTTCACGCTTGCGTCAGTATTAAGCTTATAGAAGCCAAGGGTTGGGGGTTCCCATTTGAGGTAAATGGTGGAGGAGATGGTTGGGTTCACAGTGGTAAGAGAATATTCATTAGAAAATGCGAAGGTTTGATCCACAGAAATGTGGTCATCTTTGTTGTTAAACAAATTGTGATTTCTAGTTAACCAAATGTTCCATATGTAGAAGGGAAGAATGGTATTCCAAGAGTACCAGGTATTGAAGGGTTTGTTCCCAAGGGCTTTCCAGGTTTCAATCCAGTTGAGGTTGTTGAGGGAGGCTAAGTTGAAGGAAGTGATGGAGATGTTTTTTGAAGATGCCCTCCCAAAAACTTATGGCTTTTGGACATTAGAAGAAGATGTGGGAGATGTCTTCCTCTAGGTTTCTACATGGTTTGCAGTGGACTGGCACCTCCATACCAAGGTGTCTGAGGTAACTCCCAATTGAGAGTCTATTATGGTTGAGGAGACAAAGGAAGGTTTTGATCCTATTGGGGGTTCTAATAAGTCTCCAAATCCAAAGATAATATTTTTCAGTTTCATTGAGGGAACCTATCTTTTTGGATTGGATAGTGATGCAAGCACTACGCATGGTGAACTTACCATCTGGGGAGCTATCCCAGATGTGTTTATCCTCTTGAACAGGATGACGGAGAATGTAGGCATTGGTGATACTATTATGGAGGTGTTGGGGCAGTGTAAAGGATATGTCACTCAGATTCCAGGATCCCTGTCTATGAATAGTACTCACAGTCAATTTGTCTTCCCCTTTTATTTAAAGAGCCAGAAATACAACTCCTTATAGACTGGTGGTTGGGGATCCATTTGTCTAGGAAGAATATGACTCTTTTCCCTTTGTGGATAGTCCATCTTTGGTTTTCCATGCAGGTTGACCATCCCTCTTTAATGTATTTCCAAGTTCTGGAACATCTCTTTTGGTTTGGACCTCTTTGGTTATGTCTACAATATTTATTGTAGAGGATTTTTGCCCAAAGGAATTGAGTTTTATGGTACATTCTCCAAGCCAGGCTAGTATGAGAAGCTTTATTTCTGTTCTCACATTTTGGAGTCCTAACCCGCCCCCCCCCCCCCCTTTTCTTTTTTCATGGTGATTCTCTCCCAGCTAAGTAATGGAGTTTTTTTCTATCAGTACTGCCTCAAACAAAATTTCTTTGAATTTGATTAATGGTTTTGGTAATTCTGTCAGGGAGTCTAATGAATTGCATCATATGGGAGGGAATGGATACAAGGGTTTACTTAGCAAGGATGACTCTCCCTGCCATTAAATGCATCTTGGTTTTCCACTCTCGCAGTCTATTGTGCATATTGTCAATAATAAATTGAAAATCGGTGTTGGTAGGTTTTGCATGAAAGATTGGGAAACCTAAGTACTTATCAAAGGTGTCACTGTGATTGATCTGTAAGAGATTGGTGTAGGAGGAAATGGTAGTATCCTTGCAATTTGAAGAGAAAATAATCTTAGACTTGGCTTGATTGACTTTCTGGCCTGATTTAACACAGGAGTCATTCAAAGCATGGTTTATGGCAATGCACGCCTCGGGTTTGGCTCTTGAGAGGAGAGTTAGGTCATCTGCAAAAAACAAGTGGGTAATGGAGGGGCCATGGTAAGAGATACTGATGATTTGCCACTCCTTATTAGTGACTATTTAAAGTTTATATACTACTCTTGCAAGATAAAGTACATTTTAGTACGAGTTTTTAAGGGTGTAATGATTAATAAAGTGGGTTGAGAGTCATGCAAATTCAAATAAAAATTTCAATTAGGTAATTCTGATATATACTCATTTGCATTAAGTTTTTACACTTAACTAAATGTGTAACCTTACGAATTAACAAATCAAAAAAAATAAATAAATAAATAAATACATAGCACTTAAACCATGCTTAAATATTTAACAAATGTATATACAAGATATTGTTACCTTTTTCCGCAAATTCTTTCAGTTTTTGAATTCATAAAATAACCTACCTATTCCTCTTTATGAAGGTTCAATGAACTTCGATAGGTTACACCTAGTTGCACACAATATTGCCTTCGCCTTTCACGCTAGCTAGTCATTTCGAACTAAACCTTGAGATTGCTTGTCGCCTTTCACCTTTCAAGGTCATTGTTAGGAAATATTAAAAATAAAAATAAAAAGAAATTTTCAACGGACGCAAGTCTTCGAAACTTGATACTTGCATGGGTAGAGTTACGTGATATCTATACGTAGTAAATTGTTAGGTATTGAAGGGTTTGTTCCCAAGGGCTTTCCAGGTTTCAATCCACATGTAGAAGCACTTTCTGGCCATATTTATGGTAATTTGCCTGATCTTCCTTGTTTTAAATCCCACCCTCTTTATATATCTTTGTCATCTCCAAGTAGTAGTACAACTAGCAACACAATCACCACAAGGTCCACTGCCAACACCAGCACCAGCACGACGCCCGGTTTCAACTCCACAGTGTTCACCACAGCCACAGGAGAAACCATGTATCTAAGTGCTGAAAGTGGAAACAGCAACAATGAGTCTGAAAATAGCAGCAGCAGGCGTCAATCGGGTAATTTCCTGATGGTTGAAACTGCTAGGGAGATCACGGAGATCATTGCTGCCACAAACAATTTTTCGGATTCAAGAAGAGTTGCTGAGATTGATTTTGGAACGGCTTACCATGGCTTTCTTGACAACAACCAGCATGTCCTAGTGAAAAGGCTAGGGATGAAAACTTGTCCTGCTTTAAGAGTGAGGTTCTCGAATGAACTTCAGAACTTAGGGCGTTTACGTCACAGAAACCTGGTTCAACTCCGCGGATGGTGCACCGAGCAAGGTGAAATGCTTGTTATTTATGATTACTGCCAAAGTAGTCTTTTAAGCCATCTACTTTTCCATCATAATCATCATAGGGACAACGTCTCCATCCTAAGATGGTGTCATCGGTATAACATTGTCAAATCACTTGCCTCTGCGATTCGCTATCTGCATGAGGAATGGGATGAACAGGTTATACACAGATGCATCACATCATCTGCCATCATTCTTGATCCAGATATGAACCCAAGGCTTGGTTGCTTTGCTCTTGCTGAATTCTTGACTCGAAATGAGCATAGCCATCATGTCGTGGTTGATAAAAACAAATCAGTTAGAGGAATTTTCGGTTACATGTCACCAGAGCATATGGATTCCGGTGATGCAACAACAATGGCTGATGTTTACAGCTTTGGTGTAGTTCTGCTTGAGATAGTTAGTGGTCAGATGGCAGTAGATTTCTGCCGGCCTGAGGCTTTGTTGGTTAATAGAGTACACGAGTTCGAGGTGCAGAGAAGGCCATACAAACAACTGGCAGATTTTAGGTTGAATGGAAACTTTAACTCCAGGGAACTGGTGAGGCTAGTCAAATTAGGAATGGCTTGCACAAGGTCCGATCCAGAATCAAGACCGACCATGAGGCAGATAGTGAACATTCTCGATGGACATGATCGATGGTTAATGGAAAATGGACGAAAGAAGGAGAAACCGGAAGAATGGAGAACAACAAATGCTTCTGCTTTGTCCCTCGTAAGGAGAATTCAAGCTCTTGGTATACAATGATCATCGCGCAAGATGTGAAGTAGATACATGTAGATAGATACGAACATTAGTCTTTATATCTTTATGCCTTTGTTCTTCTATTTATTTTTGCTAGCCTCAAACCTGTGACAAGTTTTGAGATGTATGATTATGTTGCTTCAGCAGAACATTTTGTTAATGTAGTGTGTACGACTTTGATTGCATTTTGGGAATAGAATCATCAGATATGCAGTTTGTTTATGAATTTGATCATGAGCTCTTTTCGATACAATAGCAGAATATATTCTGAGCAGATGTTCAGAAATGCAACAATAACCGAACTTGCGCGTATACAGAAAGCTACTTTATATGTACAAATACGAGTCTGACCTCACTTCATTCAACGGAGTGACATGGTTAGTGAGGATTCATACAGACGATGCCTACTTGTTTGGTTGAGGCGTTGTTCTTGCATTTAGTCTATCTTTTAGTCGTATGAGTCTCATCGTCTGTGTCTATTCCAACCCAATCAAGAAACGCGAAAAGAAATTGCCTGAAGCTGACATTGCCACTCCTGTCCCAGTCCATTTCTTCTGCATTTGTCAACCAGGTCATAATGTTAGAAGTTATCACAGCAAGTAATTGAGTTTAAACAATTTAGAAGGTGAAAGACAGTACTAAATCGAGTCCGAGTGACATGAGAAGGGGATTTCTCGGAAGGACATTCATCGTTTAGCGCCTTGATGACATCTTTCTTGTGCAGTTTCCCATCACCACCTTTATCAAGAAACAAGAATGCCTCAACTATTGTGTTGAATGTTGCTTCTAGCTCTGGTGAGCCAATCTTCGAGGTCTGAAATAAACGCGATCCTAATGAATATAACTTCACATCAACAACAACATACCCAGTGTACTCCCACAAAGTGGGGTCTGGGAAGGGTAGAGTGTACGCGGACCTTACCCCTACCTCAGAGGTAGAGAGGTTGTTTCCACAGACCCTCGGCTCAAGAAAAAACGGTCCAAAGCAGTCCAGTACAGAAAGTAACAGAAGACACGAAACAACAGATAGTAACAGAACAAAAACTACAACAAAACAATACGACAATCGAGATATAAGGAATCTAACAGATAGTAACAACTAATCGAACTACAAGAAACTACAAGACCAACACCACGACTACTAATCTAAGGAATATAGCTTCTCATGATAAGTGAATATCTAGTAGAAGTACACGAAAGAAGAACAACGAAGAGGACAGTTTTTGCGTACATTATCGGAGGAGGAGGATGAATCCATCATGAGATAAAGAAGACATAGAAGAACAATGAACTCATTGAATTGAATCCCTTCCTTTTCATCCACATCACAGGAGTCGAAAAGATCATCAATTTCTTCCTCTTTAACATGAAATTGCAGCTTCTTTACGCATTTCTTTAGTTCATCCCAGTCAATAGTCCCATTTGAATCTTCATCTTAGGAAAAGAACCAAAGATAGAACAAGCATAAATCTGTTGGCAGTAAAGCTGTAACGAAAACTCACAACGCCAAACGTATACAGAAGCTACTAACCGAACTGTTCAAAGACGCCTTTTATCTCCTTCAACCCCTCTTTAAACCGAGGAAATTTCAAGATTATACTATTGATTGACCTGAATTTGCTTTGTCCTGACGAACTTCTCTTAAGCTCCATCATTTTTGTTTCAAGCTTAGAATCCAGTCTCCTATACTTATTCGGCGCATTGCAAAAGCACAGTAAACTTCCAACCTTGTTGGATAATGACTTGAATACTGGACATGGCTGAGCTGAGCCTTAGAACAATAAAGATTTCAAGTTAACGATAGTAGACAGAGGCGATCATGACCAATCAGAAATTCTGTTTTTTTCGATATCCTAAACATTGCTGTAAGCATCAAACATGTCGGACAATCTGTCACAGCATATCAATAGTATTTGTGTTTCTGTGAATTTTACCTACTTCAACCTCATGCCATTGCATATAAAATAACAAATGTAACGATATTGATCGATGGAACAAGCACACGTAAACTGTATAACAAACTGAAAGTCATTTTTCATGTTTAACTACTTAAAATTCCTCGACGAAATGTACAGATTTTAGGACTATCATAATTTTTGCATAATCATTCGCTCTCCGAGACCTCTCATCATAAAAGGTTGATGCATTGATCATAACTATATCACAACTTCAACCACGTAGAAATTATCTGAATCGAAGTTCCAAATTCACAAGTTTTTTTACAGGCAGGTGGATTCTCATAACACTTACACTTCTGAATCATTTTTTCCACTCAATCCCAATTCTAGGTTTTGAAAATAGGTCTACATGCTGCAAAGTTCTTTTCGATACAACATACAACAACAACATACCTAATGTTAGTCCCATAAGTGGGGTCTAGAGAGGGTAGAGTGTACGCCGGATCACAAGGGTCTATTACACACAATCATACCTTGCTCGAACCTATGACCTCCTGGTCACATGACAACAATAGTACTACGGTTACAAGTATAGAAGCATAAGCGAGACAACGCTTTAATACCTACTAACCTTCTATCCTAATTTGCGTCCAAAGGGCAACAACAACGGTTGAAAAGGAGAGATTGCAGAAAAAAAGAACTCTGAGAAGAAACATACCTAATGTATCTTTCATGGCTTTGACGCTGAAAAGAGCTCAAGAGATTAAAAGCGCCTTCTTGGTCATATAATTACATGTAAAAGGTAGAGTATAAAAAGGGAAATGCAAAGAGAATAGTGAAAAAGGGATGAAGTGGAGAGAAGGCAATGTGGAAAAAAGTTGATTCTTGAAAAGTAAAGTAGAAAATCCCATTAGGACTTTAATTTCTTTCTCTTCCACTAACAAAAAAATTCCATCATTGCTTTGACTACAAATCACCATTGATGCATTAATGGGATTTCTAGACTAAAAGGTCACTGCCTGAAAAGACTATGTCTGAAAATATGTTTGTTTACAAATTAAGATATGCAACACCTAAATATACCCTTCGGTCAAGTAAACGAAACTCTAGAAAAAAAGTAATTTTTTTACACATATCATAATAAAAAAATGTACAAACATTACTCCAAGTAAGAGATCAGGAACGCACGCTACAACTAACATAACAACCAACTGAAACACATTATCATAACAACTAACAATGCAGGCTAGCGCGCATTGAACTTTCTTTGTAAGATTGTGTTGGTCTATATGGTCGCGATATATGTAGCAAAGCATTGGACATTTCAATCATGGAACAGGATGGTTGAAACGCGAGTAATTTTTGTAGACAAAGTGTGCTTGTAAGCTGAACATTTTCACATCTATGGCATAAATTCGTTAAGCCAATTGAAATATCCAAAGATTCACATGTAGTTTCAATATTTTCGGAGAGATTTTACTTTCTGAAACCTTGTATCATGCACAAGAGAAAGCAAAAAGCAGCTTATGTTATCAGACTGAAGGTCAAACTAAGAATAAATGTTCTATCTTAAAACAAACTGTAAAATTTAGTCATTTACAGTTTTATAGTAAATGTTTTTCGAAACTTAACTAAATGTGTGATGTTAAAAGAAAGAAGATATATTTTATGAAACTGAATGTCTTATCGATGAGTAATATTGAGCCATTTTAGTTTTACAATTTATATTTTTTGAAATCTAGTGTCATGCGCAAGCAAAAGAAAAAAGTAATTAATTAGGTGATAAGATTGAAGGTCAAACAAAGAATAAATTTACGTGTAATTTTAAAACAAAGAAAAGTTTTTATTAAACTGAATGTCTTGTTGAAGAGTAATATTGAGTTATTTTAGTTTTACCATTTATATTTTTTGAGATCTAGTGTCATGCACAAGCGAAAGTAAAAAGTAACTAATTAGGTGATAAGATTGAAGGTTAAACAAAGAATAAATTTACGTGTAATTTTAAAAGAAAGAAAAGATTTTATTTAACTGAATGCCTTGTTGATGAGTAATATTGAGTTATTTTAGGTTTACCATTTATAGTTTTTGAAATCTAGTGTCATGCGCAAGCGAAAGTAAAAAGTAACTTAGGTGATTCGATTGAACGTCAAACAAAGAATAAATTTGTGTGTGATTTTAAAGGGAAAAAAATATTTTATTAAACTGAATACCTCATCGATGAGTAATATTGAGTCATTTTAGTTTTACCATTTATATTTTTTGAAATCTAGCGTCATGTGCAAGTGAAATTAAAAAGTAACTTAGGTGATCAGATTGAAGGTCAAACAAAGAATAAATTTAAGTGTGATTTTAAAAGAAAGAAAAGATTTTATTAAACTAAATGCCTTGTCGATGAGTAATATTGAGTCATTTTAGTTTTACGGTTTATATTTTTTGAAATCTATTGTCAAGTGCAAGCAAAGAAGAAAGCAATTCAAGTGATTAGACTGACGGTCAAACTAAGAATAAATGTGTGACCCCTTAAAAGAAAGAAATTGATTTTATGAAACTAAAATCTCTATTGATGAGTAATATTGAGTCATTTTAGTTTTAGAGTTAATTATATTTTCTGAAATTAGTGTCAAGTGCAAGCGAAGCAGAAAGCAATTTAAGTGACCAGACTGATAGTCAAACTAAGAATAAATGTGTAACCCCTTAAAAGAAAGAAATTGATTTTATTAAACTAAAATCTCTATTGATGAGTAATATTGAGTCATTTTAGTTTTACAATTAATTATATTTTCTGAAATTAGTGTCAAGTGCAAGCGAAGCAGAAAGCAATTCAAGTGATCTGACAGTCAAACTAAAATTAAATGTGGGACCCTTTTAAGAAAGAGATTTAGATTTTATGATACTAAAATCTCTATTGATGAGTAATATTATCACTTTAATTTTACGGTTTATATTTTTTGAAATTTAGTGTCATGAGAAAGAGGTGATTAGATTGAAGGTCATTCTAAGAATAAATGTTTGATCTAAAATAGATTTTATGAAATTGATGTCCTATTGGTGAGTAACATTCATTATAGTTTTACAGTTCTGAAGTTTAGTGTCAAGTGCAAGCGAAGCATAAAGCAATTTAACTAATCAGAGTGACGGTAAAATTAAAAATAAATGTGTGATCCCTTAAAAAAAAAGAAATTGATTTTATGACACTAAAATCTCTATTGATGAGTAATATTGAGCCATTTTTTACGGTTTATTTTTTTCAAAATCTAGAGTCATGCGGGAGAGGTGATTAGATTGAAGGTCAAATTAAGAATAAATATATGATGTAAACTAGATTTTATGAAATTGAATGTCCTATTGATGAGTAATATTGAGTCATTTTAGTTTTACCCCTTATATTTTCCGAAATCAAGTGTTATGTGCCAGCGAAGCAGAAAGCAATCCAAGTGATCAGACTGACGGCCAAACTAAAAATAAATGTATGCCCACCTTGAAAGAAAGAAATTGATTTTATAATACTTTAATTTTAGGTTTATATATTTTGAAATCTAGTATCATGCGAAAGATGTATTGAAGGTCAAACTACGAATAAATGTGTGATGTAAAATAGATTTTATGAAATTGAATTTTCTATTAATAGTGATTTTAGTTTTTCAGTTTATATTTTTTAAAATCTAGTGTTAAGTGCAAGTGAAAGTGTAACACCCCATAAATTTTTTCGTACACTTACCGCAATTATATGGAGTCCTAAAGGCTTGCGTATGGGTTAAATTAAGTTTATGGTGTTCGGAAGTATCCCGTCAATAGTTGTATGTGTAGGTATTGGAATAAGATTTCCAACGATATAAAGTTTGCCCAAAACAGAGGAGTATTTCATATAAGCGAGCACATTCGAAATTTCAAATCGGTGGCCGGGAAGCCTGTGAACAGTAAATCTGCAGGAAAATTTCTGCTGCTAGGCAATTATTTTTGGGTCAACTTTAAACGACCATAACTCCTTGTACAGGAAGAAGTGGTATACTTTATATGAAAATGAAAGCCCTTTGAATTATCTTTCCAATGAAATTGGTTTCACCCAAATACGATACCGGAGCAAAGAGTTATGATCGATTTACTTCAGCCTGTCAAAACTGTCCACTGGGGACAGATTCGGGATTTATTTAAATTTTTAGGGCAAAATGGTCATTTTCTATTACCTCTTGGACGAAAATTGGTCTTTATAAACATAAACTTAGCCTCATATATATCATATATCATCCAATTATTAAGAGAAGGTGAAACCCTAGCCTAATTTCAACTTCAAATATTTTGTGATTCAACCGTAGAAAATTCGAATTGGTTCCGTAGTTGTGTTCACCATCTCGAAAGCTTCGGGAAGCACCCCATGGTTATGTAAGGAGGATTCTAAATGCAAGAGTTCATTGTTAAGGTATGAATATTGTTTATTCTTGATTCTTATCCATGAATAAGTATTGATAAAGGATTATGAGTATTGTCGTGATGTTGGAAGATAACTAGAAACATAGTTATGAATTATTTTGTATACATTGTTAGTAGTAAATTATGAAAGTTTTTGTATTGGATTATGGAGGATGAATTGTGGTGATATATCATTATATTAGTGGTTATGTATGCCTAGTGATCATGTTGGTATTGGATGGTGACTAAGAAGGGAAATAAAGGCTAAGAGTGATGTTGAGGGATATTTCATGAAAATGCATGATATGTGAATGTAACAAGAGTATAAGAGGATGTATGTAGCACTCTTATTGATGAATTAAAGGATTACTTCCTAGACATTATTTGGTGAAGTTAATACCTAAATGGTAAGGTTTGGGTGCTAATACTAGTTTGCCACAAATGACTTATTGTAGATAAGTGTTCGAAGAGCACGGGAAGTCAAGTTGGACTTGTATTGAAGTGGTTATAGCAAGGTATGTAAGACATACTCTATCTAATCTTTGGCATGAATAATGACCCATGGCACTCTCAAGTAAGCTTCCAACATTGTCCTACGACACATGACACATAATAACATCATATGATCTTCGACACTACCAATTGAACTTGTTTTCACTTTTAAGATGTCCGGCTAGTCAAAAAAAATATTCATATACTATTGTTGACTCCGAAATGGTTTAATGAGGTATCCATGATTCTCTACTTCATTTTCATGATATTGATTACCTATTTACATGTTTTTCCTATTGAGGTATCATGGTTTCAAGTTCCATAAAGTGTGACCACAAAGTAACCAATCTTAAAGATTAATTGAATTAAAATGGAATGTCTGTATTTTAAATTGATGATATGATGTATTGTATTAGTACCACTGATCAGTTGGCCATTGTATTATAAAGATTATGTATATATGCTATTCCAGGGGTGGTCCCTGATGTATTGTATTAGTACCACTGATCAGTTGGCCATTGTATGACATATGTTATGTATTGATAAGGATTACGGGAAGTAATGATATGAAAGTAATGTGCAGGTATCCCATCAGTTCTTTTAAGTGTGGTCTACTCATACTGTTTATTCACTGGTATCTGGGTTCTGTTGATCTTTTGTATCTCATCTTGATACTCACTGCCTTACATACTCAGTACATATTTCCGTACTGACGTCCCTCACGGGGGACCCGTATTCATGCCTGCAGGAACAGGTACTTCAGGTCGTACACCTCTACAGTAAGAGCCAGGACATTCTGTTGTTCGTGCTGAGCTCCAGTTGTTTCGGGGCATCCCAAGTCGTGTCTATATGTATTTTTGGTATTTGTATAAAAGTCTTTTGTGGGCGAGAGTTTGTCCCGACCCTAACTCAGTTGTGTATCTATGTAGAGGCTTTTGTAGACATATTGTACAGCCATAGGAGTGTTTGGTTGATAGACGTGATGGCTCTGACGGCCAATTACTGTTCATATATATATTTATGTGTATCTGCTGGGCTGATACAGGCACTGTTTTCTTCTATTTACAACAAAGTGTTGCCTAAATTTCTAATTTTCATAAGAAATGTAAATGTGAAAGTATAGGTTATGAACGGGTTCTCCCGGGCCTCCTCGGCTACGGGTGCCAGTCCGCTCCAATGGGATTTGGGGTATGACAGAAGTAGTATCAGAGAAGTTCGTCCTAGTGAGTCTACAAAGCCGTGTCTACGTAGAATCTCGTTTATCGGTGTGTTGTGCACCACATCTATAAACAGGAGGCTATTGGACATTTAGGGATTGTTTCCAGTCTCCATTTCTTAGATCATGCAATAGATCCCATATTAGAGATAAAGTCATAATCAATCGCTTAATCCAATTGTTTCTTTTTTATTTATTATAGTGACGATGCCGGTTACAAGGAGAAAGAATAAGTGGAAGCGAGTAGATGTAGTGGCCGGAGAAGGTACTAGTAAGTCACCACCGGCACAACCTGAACAAAGTGAGTCTCAAGCTGAGCATATATCAGGCGCTTCTTCTCCTCTGGAAGGGCCGTCTATTAATGCTGTTGATCGAGATTTGAGGGATGCAGTACAACTTCTGACGCGTATAGTTGCCGGTCAAGTTCAAGGGCAAGCTATTCCTACCACGGGTTTTAGTGGTACGGATAGAGCAGCTAGCCTTCGGACACAGGATTTTCTGAAACTGGATCCTCCTACTTTTACCGGATCAGATATTAACGAAGACCCGCAGGACTTTGTCGATCAAACCCAAAGGTCTCTAGATGTTATGCACATATCCGGTAAAGAGATGGTTGAACTAGCAGCATATAGACTGAAAGGAGAGGCTATATTGTGGTACGAGGATTGGAAACGATCTAGGGGTATTGATGCACCTCCAACTACGTGGGGAGAGTTCAAAGATGCATTTATTGATCATTATCTTCCATTTGAGACTCGTCGGGCCCGTGCAGATCAATTCTTAAATCTTCGTCAGGGTAATATGAGTGTAAGGGAGTATAGTCTTCGATTTAACTCCTTGTCTCGATATGCTTCTAATGTGGTAGCTACTATGGATGACAGAGTTCATCACTATGTGGATAGATTGGAACCATACTTGGTTATAGATTGTACCATTGCTGCTTTGAACAAGGACATGGATATAGCGAGGATACAAGCTTTCGCTCAGAAGATGGAAGATCAGAGGCAAAGAAGAAGAACCCAGGAATCTAAAAAAGGATATTGTAAGCGGGCCAGAGCTATAGGGCAGTTTATGGCATCTCAGGGAGGTTTTAGGCCTTCGTTATCTCATAGATTGTCTAGCCCGTTATCTTCTTATCCTGCAATTAGTGCTCCACCGCAATTTCAAAGGTTCAGAGGTAATCAGTTCGGACAAAGCAGTGAAAATCAGAGTTCGCGGACAGTGGGGTATCAAGGTCAAGGGAGTATGAGTCAATTGAGACCTCCACGACACCCGTGCCCCATATGTAGAAGATTTCACTTTGGCGAATGTCGGCTTGGAATGAACAATTGCTTTTGGTGCGGTAGGCCGGGGCATATGGCTAGGGATTGCCCACGCAGGACCACAGGTAGTATAACACGACCTACCGGATCAGTTGTTGCATCATCATCGGTGCCTCCTTTGAGTAGGGGTGCACAACCTATGGGTCACGGTAGAGGTGATAGAGGAGCAGCTAGTTCTAGAGAAGCTTAGAACCGTGTGTATGCCCTAGCAGATCGGCAGAATTTAGAGGCTTCTCCAGACGTGGTTACAGGTACGTTATCCATCTTTGCATTTGATGTGTATGCCTTAATTGATCCTGGTTCTACATTATCGTATGCTACTCCTATGGTTGCGGGAAGGTTCGGAAGAACACCCGAATTATTAGCCAAGCCATTTGAAGTATCAACGCCAGTGGGGGAATCTCTTATAGCTAGGAATGTTTATCGAAATTGTGTTGTGAATATTTGTGGTCGTGATACGATGGCCGATCTTGTTGAGTTAGAAATGGTAGATTTTGATGTTATTATGGGCATGGATTGGTTAGCGTCTTGTTATGCTACAGTAGATTGTCGTTCTAAGAAGGTATATTTCCATTTCCCAAATGAGGCAGTCCATGAATGGAAGGGTAATGTTGGCGCGCTGAGAGGTAGATTTATTTCTTACTTTAAGGCAAGAAAAATGATTTCCAAGGGGTACATATACCATTTGGTTAGAGTAAGGGATACAGAGGCAGAGCCGCCAACTTTTCAGACCGTTCCGGTTGTGAATGAATTTCCTGATGTATTTCCTGAAGAACTACCAGGTTTACCTCCTGAATGAGAAGTGGAGTTTGGTATTGATATGTTGCCAGACACACAGCCAATCTCAATTCCTCCTTATAGAATGTCACCAGCAGAGTTGCGAGAATTGAAAGAGCAACTGAAAGACTTGCTAGAGAAGGGATTCATTAAGCCTAGTATGTCCCCTTGGGGAGCACCAGTATTGTTTGTGCGTAAGAAAGATGGTTCGCTGAGGATGTGTATTGACTATCGGCAATTGAATAAGGTGACTATCAAGAATAAATACCCTCTTCCCCGAATTGATGATTTATTGCCCAGTGTTTTTCCAAGATTGACTTGAGATCAGGCTATCATCAAGTGAGAGTCAAGGATAAAGATATACCCAAGAAAGCTTTCCAAACACGGTATGGCCATTATGAATTCCTGGTTATGTCATTCGGGCTGACAAATGCACCCGCAGTTTTTATGGATCTGATGAATAGGCTGTTTAAGCCGTTTCTAGATGTGTTCGTGATAGTTTTCATAGATGATATTATGGTCTACTCTAGATCAGAAGAGGACCATGTTAATCACTTGAGGCAGGCATTGCAGATTCTTCGTGATCGTAAGTTGTATGCGAAGTTTTCTAAATGTGAGTTTTGGCTCAAGTCAGTGGCATTTTTGGGCCATATTGTATCCAGTGAAGGCATAAAAGTTGACACTCAAAAGATTGAGGCTGTGAAGAATTGGCCAAGACCCACGACGCCTACGGAGATTCGTAGTTTTCTCGGGTTGGCAGGTTATTATAGAAGGTTTGTTGAAGGTTTTTCTTCTATTTCTGCACCCTTGACTAAGTTGACGCATAAAGCCTCCAAGTTTCAATGGAATGGTGCCTGTGAAAGGAGTTTCCAAGATCTGAAGAGCAAGTTGACTTCTACACCGGTATTGGTACTTCCTGAAGGCACAGAAGGGTATGCAGTGTACTGTGATGCTTCGAGAAGTGGCTTAGGATGCGTATTAATGCAACATGGTAGAGTAATAGCCTATGGCTCTAGACAGTTGCGACCACATGAGAGGAATTATCCCACACATGATCTTGAGCTAGCTGCAGTTGTATTTTCTTTGAAGATATGGCGCCACTACTTATATGGGGTTCATGTTGACATATATACCGATCATAAGAGCCTGCAATATATCTTCAGTCAGAAAGATCTAAACATGAGGCAGCGAAGATGGCTTGAATTGTTGAAAGATTACGATGTTGATATCTTGTATCATCCAGGGAAAGCGAATGTGGTAGCGGATGCACTGAGTCGTAAGTCTAAAATGGCATCTATAGAAAAGCAAGGGATGATTAAGGATCTTCACCAACTAGCTAATTTGGGAGTTCAACTTCTCGAAACTCCAGATGAAGAGGTTATTGTACGTAATGCAGCGGAATCTTCATTGATAGCTGAAGTGAAAGAGAAGCAGTATGCAGATCCAATTTTATTGCAGCTTAAGGAGGATGTGCAGAGTGGCGCGACAAAGGCATTTGAGCTTACGCGAGAAGGAGTGCTTCAGTGTCAGAATCGCTTATGTGTACCTGATGTAGTTGAGCTAAGAAAGAGAATTATGACAGAAGCACACTGTTCAAGGTATTCCATCCATCCAGGGTCGACTAAGATGTATCAAGATTTGAAAGCAATATATTGGTGGAATGACATGAAGAAGAATATTGCCGAATTTGTAGCCGAATGTCCGAATTTTCAAAGAGTCAAAGTAGAACACCAGAAACCCGGTGGTTACATGCAATGTATAGATCTTCCAGTCTGGAAGTGGGACAATATCAATATGGATTTCATCACGGGTTTGCCTCGTACATATCGGAAGTTTGATTCCATATGGGTGATCATCGATACGCTTACCAAATCTGCGCACTTATTACTAGTTAAGACAACTTATATGGCGGAAGAGTATGCGAAGTTGTATATTAAGGAGATCGTTCGGTTACATAGAGTTCCAATTTCCATTATATCCGATCGAGGAGCCCAATTTACCGCGAATTTCTGGAAGTCTTTTCAAAGGAGTTTGGGGACACAAGTAAATCTAAGTACGACTTTTCATCCTCAAACGGACGGACAAGCGGAACATACCATCCAGACACTTGAAGATATGCAACGAGCATGTGTATTAGATTTCAAAGGCAACTGGGATGATCACCTACCTCTTATCGAGTTTGCCTACAATAATAGCTATCATTCAAGTATCAAAATGGCACCATATGAAGCATTGTATGGAAGAAAGTGTAGATCGCCAATAGGATGGTTTGAAGCAGGTGATGCGGTCTTGTTTGGACCGGATCTTGTTTATCAAGCAATGGAGAAGGTTAAAGTGATCCAACAACGGCTTGCAACAGCTCAAAGTCGACACAAATCTTATGCGGATGTTAGAAGAAGAGGACTTGAGTTTTCTATCGACGATTGGGTATTCTTGAAAGTATCACCAATGAAAGGAGTGATGAGGTTTGGTAAGAAAGGAAAGTTAATTCCACGATACATAGGTCCGTATAAGATCATTCAAAGATTTGGACAAGTTGCTTATGAGTTAGAGTTACCTCAAGAGCTCTCAGCAGTTCATCTCGTATTTCATGTTTCGATGCTTCGCAATTACATCGGAGATCCATCGCACATCACTACTACGGAAGATGTACAAGTTACAGAAGATCTCACTTTTGAAGAAATGCCTATTGCTATTCTTGATCGCCAAATTAAAAAGATAAGGAATAAAGAGATAGCATCGGTAAAAGTACTTTGGAGGAATCAACAAGTTGAGGAGATCACATGGGAAGCCGAGGAAGCGATGAAGATTAAGTACCCTTACCTATTCAACGATGAGGAGGAAGTTCATGAGACGGAAGAAGAACAATAACAAGTAAGTGTTTATTTTTATGCAAGTATGTTATGATGATGAATATGTTAATTGTAAGCTTGGACATGTCTTAATTGAGTAACTATGCTAACATTCGAGGATGAATGTTCTTAAGGGGAGGAGAATGTAACACCCCGTAAATTTTTTCGTACACTTACCGCAATTATATGGAGTCCTAAAGGCTTGCGTATGGGTTAAATTAAGTTTATGGTGTTCGGAAGTATCCCGTAAATAGTTGTATGTGTAGGTATTGGAATAAGCTTTCCAACGATATAAAGTTTGCCCAAAAAAGAGGAGTATTTCACATAAGCGAGCACATTCGAAATTTCAAATCGGTGGCCGGGAAGCCTGTGAACAGTAAATCTGCAGGAAAATTTCTGCAGCTAGGCAATTATTTTTTGGATCAACTTTAGAAAATCATAACTCCTTGTACAAAAAGAAATGTGTGAGCTGCTATATATAGACAAAAATCTCCGAGAGTCTTCTTTCCGATGAAATTGGTTTCATCCAAATCCAATGTCTGAGTAAGGAGCTATACCCGTTTTACTGCAGCCTACCAAAAAAAAAAACAGAATTGTGGGACAGATTTTTGGGTCAACTTTAAACGACCATAACTCCTTGTATAGGAAGAACTGGGTGGTATACTTTATATGAAAATGAAAGCTCTTTGAATTATATTTCCAATGAAATTGGTTTCACCCAAATACGATACCGGAGCAAAGAGTTATGATCGATTTACTTCAGCCTGTCAAAACTGTCCACTGGGGACAGATTCGGGATTTATTTAAATTTTTAGGGCAAAATGGTCATTTTCTATTACCTCTTGGACGAAAATTGGTCTTTATAAACATACACTTAGCCTCATATATATCATATATCATCCAATTATTAAGAGAAGGTGAAACCCTAGCCTAATTTCAACTTCAAATATTTTGTGATTCAACCGTAGAAAATTCGAATTGGTTCCGTAGTTGTGTTCACCATCTCGAAAGCTTCGGGAAGCACCCCATGGTTATGTAAGGAGGATTCTAAATACAAGATTTCATTGTTAAGGTATGAATATTGTTTATTCTTGATTCTTATCCATGAATAAGTATTGATAAAGGATTATGAGTATTGTCGTGATGTTGGAAGATAACTAGAAACATAGTTATGAATTATTTTGTATACATTGTTAGTAGTAAATTATGGAAGTTGTTGTATTGGATTATGGAGGATGAATTGTGGTGATATATCATTATATTAGTGGTTATGTATGCCTAGTGATCATGTTGGTATTGGATGGTGACTAAGAAGGGAAATAAAGGCTAAGAGTGATGTTGAGGGATATTTCATGAAAATGCATGATATGTGAATGTAACAAGAGTATAAGAGGATGTATTTAGCACTCTTATTGATGAGTTAAAGGATTACTTCCTAGACATTATTTGGTGAAGTTAATACCTAAATGGTAAGGTTTGGGTGCTAATACTAGTTTGCCACAAATGACTTATTGTAGATAAGTGTTCGAAGAGTACGGGAAGTCAAGTTGGACTTGTATTGAAGTGGTTATAGCAAGGTATGTAAGACATACTCTATCTAATCTTTGGCATGAATAATGACCCATGGCACTCTCAAGTAAGCTTCCAACATTGTCCTAGGACACATAAATAAAAATAAAATCATACATCCACTTCTTAAAAAAATGGAGCCTCCAATAATAAAAAGACTTTATTATCACATAATTGAAGTTAGGATCACATAATCTAAGTTAATATTTTATTTAAGAGACTAGTCCAAAATTAAAGAAGACAAATTAAATAATTAAAACACATTTTTGAATTACAAAAAAATGTATTGATGAGGATAATTTTTTAGCCAAAAACATAACAGAAAGAAAAATAGACCTATTTTGATTCGTTCAAAAATATATTTAACACTTATTTTCCTTTTATAATCAAGCAAAAATACAATCATATATTCGCTATTTTAAAAATTTATAAGACGTCCAAAAAGGAAAAAAAAACTTTATTACCACTCCTCAATTAACATAATCATGTTTAAGATGATATAACTTAGTGAATCTAAAATACATATTCATGGTCAACTTGGACACATGACACTTAAATTAGATTCTACTGAAAAACAGAAATTTAAAAATTGCAACATATTAATGTTGTTCTTCATATTTAGAGTGTATATCCTCCTCCATCTTGATCCAACACAGCATCGATTTGATCGCCATCTTTCAATTCAGCCTTCATAAAATAAATAAAATAAAAAGTTATATAACTATTGAATTAACAATAAATTACATTGACCAACATGGGTTGTGGTGCAGTGGATGAGGCTGCTCCACCCTTAGCCAGAGGTCGAGGGTTCGACCCTGGGTATGGAGAAAACTCTGTTGGGAGCATTGCCACCTTAATGGGCCCGGGTTCGACCCTGGATATGGAGAAAACTCCAGGGTACCTTAATGGGCCGGGGTTCGACCCTGGGTACTGAGAAAACTCAGTTGGGAACCCAGGGTATGGAGAAAACTCTGTTGGGAGCGTTGTCACCTTAATTGGCCCGAGTTCGACCTGGATATGGAGAAAACTAAGTTGGGAGCTGCAACGCGCGATCCGGATTAGTCGGGGCTCCAATACAAGCATCGAACACCGGATGAGAAACAAACAAAAAAAAAAAATTACATCAAAGTTATAAGCAAATTAATATCTTACTTCTTCTACAGGCATTCTTGCTGAAATACATTGATCATCAAATACAAAACCAACTGTACGATAATCAATAATTTGTTTTTCCTTACAGTAATATTTGAATATTGTCCTCATAGTTATATTAGGCTTCATGCGGAAGAAAAGTTTTGAACCATCCTATAAAAAAATAAAAAGAAAAAAAAGGAACATAAAATATAAATAAATAATTTAAAGATGAAAAGATGCATTTTTTCTAAATGACCAAAAAATAAATTGTGAAATAAAAACCTGAGATTGAATTGTGAGCTCTAATATTGAGTTTATATTTCTTGGTTGTTCCATTGGTTTATTATTTTTTGTTGAAGAAAATGAGAAATATTATGTTAGTTTATATAGAGATTAGAAGCCTAAGAATTAGTGAATGTAATTAGTGTAGATATATTACAATTTATGGTTATTTGCCAAAAAGACCTAAGATATATTATAATTTATGAAATTATTTGACTGGTTTAGAGTTTAAGATTGAAATGAAAATTTTCAAATTAATGATCTAAATATTATTTATGTTTATTTTTACTTGTTTAATATATGAAAAAAAATAATGAATGTAGTAACTTTTAGGTAGATTCCCACTTATGGTCTTCTTTTCCTCTTACACCAAAAAGACTTAAAAGGTATATTTTACAATTTATGAAGTGGCTTAGCTTGATTTACATGGAGTATTTAAGAATGAAAAAAAGACTTTTAAAATAAATGATTTAAAATATTTCATGTGTTTATTTTTGTTTGACCATTACAAGAAAAATAGATATTTACTTTACTTGTTAAGTTTGAAAATCAAGAGATAATTTATCATTTTATATCTACTTCGTCCTTATTCAATTTTTCAATGCTTTTGTGTCCACTTTTACTTGTTCGCTGCACAAAAAAATTGATATTCACTTTTACTTGTCCACTATAAAAAAAAACAAAATAGATGTCCACTTTTACTTATTCAATTTAAAAAATCAAGAGATGATTTATCATTTTATACTTATTTTACTCTTATTATATCACCCGTATTTATTATTACCATCTTATGTATTGCTTATTAAGAAGTATTTCGAGTGAAACATGAATTACTAAAAGTGGACGAAATAAATAAATAATAACATTTGTGTGGTTATGAATCATTATATTAAGGATAAATAAGAAGTCTAAACTTAAATTTTTCTTAAAGACTATAAATAGATACTTCAATTATGACATAAAACTAAATGAAAATATTTTTGCCTTAAATTCTACAAATACTTCAATTATGACATAAAACTAAAGTAAAATATTCAAAGAAAAAAAAATTATATCTTAAATCATAAATAAAGGCAGAATATTTTGAACATGACAATTATTATGAAATAATATTTTTGAATGAAAGTAACAGTTAAAATGAGACCGAGGAAATATCAAAAATAGAACGGAGTCATCTTTTTTATAATTGACTAAAAATGAAAATGTTTCACATAAATTGAAACTCCAAAAATATTAGATTGTGTAAATAAAGTTTAACCAAACCCTGCAAATTTGATTATTCACATGGTTATCCGTTCTCTTTTACTTGTCTATTTTTTACCTTAGCGCATTCTTTAAGAGATTGTATCACTAAATTGTCTATATGAACTATGTTTTACAAATCTAAATTTAACTACTAGTAATTTATATAATGTCACAATCCAAGTCGGAGCCCTGGCCGCGACGGACAACCCGAACCACTAAAGCCTGAGAGACCCCTGTAACTCCCTAACGCACTAGTGATATTGTCCGCTTTGGGCGCAGGCTCGCACGACTTTAAAATACATCACTAGGGTGTATGACTTGTCTACTTATATATCCAACATTCCTTCTGTGTTTGACTCAGCGTCCTAACTAAGGTTTGCCCCACCTTATCGGGATTTGCCTACACTCAATATGAACTCTGGCCCACATCGACAAGGTTGACACAAGAGCGGCTTTGATACCATTCTATCACGACCCGAGCCGGAGCCCCTGACCGCGACGAACAACCCGAACCAGTAACGCCAGAGAAACCCCTGTAACTCTCCCGATTTTCTGTAGAATTCTGACGAGGCTTGCTTTGGAATCCTAAACTCCTTCCCATACTAATTGTTTATTACTCGAATCCGAAGACCAAAATACACAACCATCAACGCTAATCCCTTGACCGTAGTCCCGTGACATTTCACGATCAAGTGCTCGTACTTTACGATCCACATTTTTTTTCTTTGTCCAGTACTTCCTGTTTACATGATAGACCGCGTAAAAATATTTATAGATCAATATAAACTTGTAGTCATCATCAGTAGAATCATAACACAATCCACAAGCACAAGCACGCGGAGTAATCCAATTCAAATATGGACATTCGAAGAGTTGATTTTCATTAGTACAAGGATTCCACAAAACATATTTTTTATCATCCATAGGTGTCTTCATTAGTACTAAAAAATCACACGAACACACAACTTTAGGGTTTCGAAATCCCTTTAGAGGAAAGTGTTGTTTTCCCATTGCAATTTTGGGATTTTCCAAATCTCTAAACTCGAATAAATCTTCGTTTACTTTTACCAATAAGAGCTTCTTGGGACTCGACGCTTTGAATTGATCATGGTGAGCTTTCTTAAATACTTCATAGGATATTACAGCATTCCACAACTTAGAAACAGATTGAAGACATAACAAAGATTAATAATCGTATCACCTTCAAATATGGCTGTCAAGTGGGCCGGGCCGGGTCAACCTGGAACCGGCCCGTGTTATTTAGCCGGGTTGAGGGCCGGGGCCGGGGCCGGGTTGGGGTCTAAGTGGGCCGGGCCAGGCCGGGCCCAATAGTAAAAAATCAAAACCCACCCTAACCCGGCCCACTTAACCCAACCCGGTCAAACCCGTTTAAAAAATCGGTCAAACCCGATCAAAAATATAAAAAAAAAACTTTTTTTCAATATATATTATATATACCCACCTATATACATTATAAATACGTTAAACAATATATATACACTATATATATAGTATATACTACATTAGAATTTAAAAAATATATACACATATACACAATTACACATATATACGCACCATCCAAATATATATGTACTACTTTAAACTTTAAAGTTTAAATAAAATATACTACAATATATATATATATATATATATATATATATATATATATATATATATATATACACACATGTATACGTTAAATATACACGTCTATAGAAGATCTATTCACATATATACACTCTAATCTATGTATATGTAATACTTTAAATGAAATATACTATAATATATAAACATTACAATATATATTTGTATAGTTATATACTAATTTATAAAACATATACACATGTATACGTTAAATATGTACGTCTATAGAAGATCTATTCACATATATACACTTTATTCTATGTATATGTAATACTTTAAATCAAATATACTATAATATATATACATTACAATATATATTTGTATAGAGATATACTAATTAATGAAACATATACACATGTATACGTTAAATATACACGTCTATAGAAGATCTATTCACATATATACACTCTATTCTATGTATATGTAATACTTTAAATGAGATATACTACAATATATATACATTACAATATATATTTTTATAGTTATATACTAATTTATAAAACATATACACATGTATACGTTAAATATACACGTCTATAGAAGATCTATTGACATATATACACTCTATTCTATGTATATGTAATACTTTAAATGACATATTCTATAATATATATACATAACAATATATATTTGTATAGTTATATACTTATTTATAAAACATATACACATGTATACGTTAAATATACACGTCTATAGAAGATCTATTCACATATATACACTCTATTCTATGTATATGTAATACTTTAAATGAAATATTCTATAATATATATACGTAACAATATATATTTGTATAGTTATATACTTATTTATAAAACATATACACATGTATACGTTAAATATACACGTCTATAGAAGATCTATTCACATATATACACTCTATTCTATGTATATATACTACTACTTATACTACATTATATATACATTACAATATATATAGATATACTTATATACTAATTTATAAAATATATACACATGTATACGTTAAATATACACTTCTTTAGAAGATATATGCACAAATATACAAAACATATGCTACTTAATATAATAAATTAATAATATTTGGTAGTAAATTATAATATATTAGAAGTAAGTTTTTAATTTAAAGTAGAAAACTAGAAATTCAATTTAAAATTTTAAATCGTTAAATGAAAAAATATAAAAAACAAGGACTAAGGAGTGAATGAATTTGAGGAATTTTATTGATTGCAAAATGATCCAAAATTTTTAATTTACATGAATGAAAAATCTACAAATTATGCATCATTTTTTCTAACTCATTCATGTTAATATTAACGGGAACTTGCATAGGATAGTCGAAGTCAACGGGGGCAAAACCATGCATTGGACTTGATTCTGCTGAGTTCTCCCGTGAAGTCATAATTTCTTCAAGTTTCAGCTCGTCGCTCGGCTCCGGTTTCATTCCTTGGTTTCTTATTTCTGCTCTAATCCAATCTCCGAGGCAAACTAGAACACTCATTGCATTGCTTCCCAATGAGTGTCGGTTGTCTCCAAGCTGCTGTCATCCTTGACTAAAGGCGCTCTCTGATGCAACGGTTGACATTGAAACATTCAAGATATCTCTAGCTAATCTTGAAAGCACAGGATATTGTGTTTCATTACTCCATCAATCCAATGTGTTGATCTGTCGTCTGCGATCCTCTGGTGCCGTCCGAAGATAATATTTCAGCTATTCCCGATAAGTTGATGTGTAAGTTATCTCATCAACACTGTTTCAACAATTTAAACCATAAAACGAATCAGAAAAACCACTATGTGCCGGCCTTTTAGAAGATGATGGCTCCTCGAGAGGATGAGGAGCGACAGTTGGAGTGATATTTGTAGGTACGGCTAAATCAAATAAATCAGCATAGTGATTATATAATTTTTCTATGTAATCCTTTGCATCAGCCGTAGCCGTCCACAAATCAGGTTGTACTTGTTCAGAATCATGGTTAGTATTTATTTCTAAGTTAGTATAAATAAGAGTACTAAAGTGACACCTATTATTATATTTCATGCACGGATTTAGCGTAGCACCAACCAAGTAAATAAGGGGAATCGGGAAAAAATATTTTTCAAATTTCGTAAACATAGCGCCAACAGCTTCTTTATAACCTTATTTATTTTCATATTCTTTGAGCAAACAAGAAATATCGGCTATATATGCCAAAATATTACAAATAGTAGGATAATAAGCACCGAAAAATTCAACCGCAGCTACATAAATTTTTTTTAAAAACTTAACAAGATCATTAGTTACAACCCAATCAGAATTATGTAGCATGCAATCAGCAGAATCAGCAAATAAACCACAATGTTGGTTAAAAGCTAGTGTAATAGGAATTCTATATTTATAACAAGTTTTTAAAAATTCATACGTAGAATTTCATCTAGTATCAATTTCCTCAGGCATCAAAATCGGTGTAAGTCCATTTTCTTGACATTTAACTTTAAATTTTTTAATTCTCGATCTATGATTATTTCCTTGAATAAAACCAACGGCAAGACGAATTTTTTCAATATAAAGCTCAAAAAACTCAAGATCATCTTTTACAATTAAATTATATATATGAGATGCACACTTAATATGAAAAATTTCAGGCAAGGGCGGAGATAGCGTAGATTTTTTTTTATAGCAGTTTTGTTGTTAGAAACATTATCAAAAGCAATAGATAAAAGTTTATTTTCGATACCATAATATCCGGCAATTTTAACAATAGAATCAGCAATAAATTGTCCAGTATGTTTACGATCTTCATCATATAAAAAAGCAAGAATACGTTTTTGCATCACAAAATTACTATCCATCCAATGACAAGTAACGGTTAAATAATCATTTTTATTTACAACATGACCAAGATCAGAAGTTAGGGACAATCTACATTGAATATTTTTTAACAATGTTGATAAATAAAAATAATACTGTGAATGAAGTCTAAAAATATCAGACCGACAAGTTGTTCTAGGAATACCGTTCAACATAGGAATATAAATTGCTTGTATGTAACGAATAAATGCTTTAGAAGAAGGAAAACTAAAAGGCAAACAACTCACAACTACCATTTTAGCTATTTCTTTCCGGTCCCTCAATTCATTATACTTCTTCGCTACGTGACCGGTTGCTGGGTCCATTCTAGTTTGCGTTGGCCCACCAACATTCCCACCACCTTGTGCAATATTTAACTCTCTTTTGTGATCTTCAGCTATATGTCTCATTAACGTACCCGTACCCCCTTGCTTGTCTCCACTTCTATGCTTATATATTTGTTGACAAATATTGCATTGCACCTCAATATCTGATATACGTTCAAAAAATTGTCATGCAACACTAGTTCTTTTATGAGGTCTTGGGGGCACTGGGAGGACGGGGAGGGAGATTAACCGATTCAGATCTAACTTTAGCATCTCCTACTGCGGGTGTCTCAGCAATATTTTCATTATCTTCGTCTAAATTAACTGCATCTACTTCATTTTCTTCTTATATACCGTAATTTTTCTGAGCTTCTACATAATCCATATCGTGAGCACCTACACCTATTTCTTCCTCAAAAGGTGTACCAAGTGGTACCGTAGGCGAAGACACACGGGTATATCTACTACTTGAACTACCTCTACTGCCAGTAATTCGCTTTTTACTACCATTACCGCTTCCGGGACAAAATTTTTTACCACCTTTAGTAGCGAGGTTTCTTAATTTATCTATAATATAAATTAAATTAAACTAAAAATATTCAAAATACACAAATATAATAAAATTAAATATTAAACAATTAATACAATAAATAAAAATTAAACGTAAGATATGGAACGACAATACCAAATTTTGGAAGTATCCGAAGGTTGCGACTTTAAAAACTTCCGCTCGTACTTTATAAACAAAAAATTAAAATATTAAAATGAACACTTTAAGAAATTAAATATATTGAATATTTGAGAATTGAGAATTGAGATTTTGAGAGAGTGAAAAATTGTGTGAAAAATGATTTGAAGTTGTAGGGTATTTATAGAATTTTTTTTGGGATTAAAAAATATAGTCCAAACGACTAGTTTGGCCCAAAATACCAATTTTTTTTTTTTCAAAAAAAAGGTATCCTGGCTTGATCCAGGCCGGGTTAGCCGGACCCATTTTAAAAAAATAACCGGCCCGGTATCCGGAACCCTAAAGCCCTAGGGCTTACCGGACCGGGTCAAACCGGACCAGATTAGTTACAAGGTTGGATCGGGCCGGGTTGGGCAGGCCCACTTGACACCCTTAGTTAAACCTTCAGCCGCCATGATGAAACCTTGTACAAAAAATCCTACAATTCCCCAAGAAATAATTGTTGAAATATTCTCATGGCTTCCTGTGATGCTTTGAAGACATGTGATGCTTCATTGGGTCCCACAAGAAATTGGGTACATTAGGTATAGACGAATCGTGGGGAGAGATTGAAAGTAGATTCATGGTTGATTTTGTTCCAATTTTTAATGGGAGAGTTTGCATTGACGGAGTTATCTATATGTTCGATTGCAAAGATAACTTCATAGCTGCATTTGATGTAAAAACTGAAAATTTTAGAATTATCAAATTGTGCGATGATTTAAGCCCACTCTTTAATCCAAATTTCAAGCTGATAGAAGTGAAGGGAGAATTAGCAGTCATATACATTACGCCCGTAGGGGAAGAGGATTTATCATTTTATTGAATCAAGAAGTTGGGGATATTTACATGACTAGTAGAGGAATTTGCAATTCTTGTGATGGGGAGATTGTATACGTCGTGATTTAGTTAGGTTATTTTACGTTTTATTTTCATGACGTTGTAAAAAATAGTTGGAGAAAATTGAAAACTAATGAACATCCATACGAGGGTTACGTTAAGGATGTTTATAGTTATAAAGAAAACCTCTTCCCATTAGGAAGAATTTGGAGTCCTTGTGGTGACGACTTTGCCTCATCGGAAGAAGAATTGCTTTATGGTGACGACTTTGTCTCATCGGAAGAAGAATTTCCTTGTGGTGTCGACTTTGTCCCCTCGAAAGAAGAATTGCTTTCTGGTGACGATTTTGTCTCCTCGGAAGAAGAATTGCCTTGTGGTGGCGACTTTGTCTCCTCAGAAGAAGAATTGTCTTGTGGCTACGACTTTGTCTCCTCGGAAGAAGAATTATCTTGTGGTGACGACTTTGTCACCTCGTAAGAAGAATTGTATTATATTCATCTCTAGCCTTATATTACGTTGTATGAATTTATTTACTTAATATGTTAGATCAAAAGCAATGACTTTATAAAAAGGTTCTGACATATCATATGTAAAGAACAGATGTATATCGTTTTCAATCATAACTTTTCTCCTGTTTCGTAATTTATTCTTTGTTGTTTTTGCTCTTGTTGCATATATTAATTTACATTAAAATAAAGAAACATTAAATAAAAATGAAAAAAAAAAAAAAGATGTGCCTATCGTATGAACTATGTAAGTGCATATAGTAAATGTTGTTTGATATTAAACTTTTTATGAATATCATGTTTTATTCATCAATACAACCTTAAGAAAAAAATGTTAAATTTGACTAGTGTGAACATTTGATTATAATTAATATAAAATTCTTGTCCACCATCGCTCCTCTACCTTGCGATAACTAATTGCCGTCCAGGAAAAACTTTTTACTCAGATCTCCTCAATTACTCAAAATCAATTATTATTCAAAATCAATATTGTATATATCTTACCTTATCGTTGAGACATAGGTGAGTCCTGAAGATCATTGATATTGAAAGAATAGGAAGAGAGAGGGGAAGATGTAACATTAGATATGAAAGATCCTTGTCTATCCTTTGCATATTCTGGTTCAACAGTGCTCTTTTTGATCATTAGACTTGAGTTGTGATACTGGCAAAGCCTGCTGGACAACATGATTGCGACTCGGAGGATCATCTTGATCAAACTGATTCAAGTGGTGGAAATAGTTCCGATGGCCTTATCAGCGGAGGAGCCCAAATTGGAACTTCATTAACCACTAAGTTCATGTCAGAATAGCCTTAAAAGAGCCATTGGTGTATGATAGTAGCCGCTTTGCAAGAGCTTCTCTTTCTAACTTTGTTAAAGAAATTGTTTGCAAACACAAATTGTAGAAGTTTTACGTTACATACTAGTCAGGTTTTCGATCTAGAGATAGTAAAATATTGTGCAAAGATGGTAAAACTGACAAGACTTAGAGATATTAATCGTAAAACTAGTCAATTCATGACAAAAACTGACACAATCTAACACAAGTTTACAGTCAACCCTCTGTTGAGTCGATCCTATCTCATATCGAGCCTTCCTTAATGTTATTAGTTATATCACCTCTTCCTCTTTATCTAGTGCTTGACACTTGTAGACACCTAATTTTGTCCCTCCGAAAAATTAGTTTTCTCATTTTTACCTTATCCTACCGTGTACCCTCAACCATGTAATAATCTCTCCACAAAATGACAAAAATAACAACCTCCTAGCTAATTACCTACCCAATCAAAATAAATCACATCACACCCTACCCCTACCCCTACCCCTACCCCTACCTCACTACCCACCTACCCTACCCCACTACCACACAATTCTCACCATCACTCTCAATTTACAGAGTATATACACCCACACAGATCACGCCATAAAGGGGGGCTGATCTTCTTGGTTGAGAACACTCACAGCACATCTCAAGGAAAAATTCCCTTTCTTCTCCACAAACCAAATTCACACACATCACTACACACAGAGAGATGGTGAGAAGACAGTGAGAGACCGAGAGAGAGATAAAGAAATAGTGAGAAGAGGAGAGTTGATCGGGGATCGGGTTTCTTCCTCTTCATCATCGTTCACACACAACAAACGCAAAAATCAACCCACCTTGAATCTCCCTTCAGCATTGATAGACTTGCACATATAGTGAGAGAAAAAGAGGCGAGCATGAGAGCTGATCGGATATTGAACAGGAAAGAGATTTAGGACTGAAAACAAAGGAGAACTGGCCGGAGTGAGAAAAATTAGAGAGATTTAAGGGAGATTTGTGCGAGAGAGGAAAGAAAGAGGCGGGGAACTACTGTTCTAGCGAAATTCTCACCGGAAAACACCTTCTTCGGCCGGAAAACACTCAAAATCGATCCTTTCGTTGAAGCTGACAGTCCCATTCTATCCCAAAAACACTGAACCAGCAACAAAAAATAGCTAATTAATCGAGCCCCTCCCCTGTTTCTTCTATTTTTGGGACCAAAATCCCATCTCTTTGTCTTGATCTTCGCCGATTGAATTGTGGCTTATCGACGTCAAGAGTTGCGAGATTTTGGGTCGAGTTTGGTGTTGTTGAGGTTTTGCTCGTTGGTCGAGGTTTAATTCACGGATTCGGAATGCAAATTTATTCTTTTCATCCAAATAATATTTGAATCAGAAAAGCTTTTGAGGTCCACTCTTCATCTCTATTCCTTTAATTTTATATGGGTTTGAAGGTGTTTTGATGTGTTTGTTCTATCGGGTGATTTGTTGCTTGATATATGTTCTGTTGAATGATTGACTTTGAAAGGCACAAATTGGATGAAAACGATAGCTGGTTGAATAGTTGAAATTGGTAATTGAATGCCAAAATCAGGGTTGAGAATGAATTTGGGGGAGGAATTGAGAATTGAATAAAGCGAATATTGTGGTATTTTGATTCATTGTTGATGTTGAACATCGATAGTATCATGTTTTAGACCGAGGATTGGTAGGCAAATCATAGGTTCTAGGTAGGCAACGTTTAGGACTCATGGTTTTGTTGAATGTTTGAAATTTTGTTGAATGGTTTGGTTTTCTCGCATTGAAAATTTGTATTCATTTCGCCGGAGAATGCCTCGAGGTCTTTTGTACTTCTTTACCGGGGAATGCCCCGACGTATCATGTACACAAAAGAGGTTTGTGATGAAGGCCCGAGGCATTGGGTAAAGCGTTGGAGCGTAGTTTAAGATTAGTTTAGGATAGGATTTATATTTTCGCATTTTTTCTATTTTTGTACTGTATAATTGGACTGAACACTATATTTTGGATTCGTGTTGCATCGTGTGTTTGATTGATTGTTTTATGTGTTCTGTGTGGTTTATACATTTGTAATGTCAAATTAGCCAATATGGTCTGCCAAGCCACTGTGGTCGAACCACGGGATCGAGGGGTGCCTAACACCTTTCCCTCGGTCAACAGAATTCCTTAGCCAAAATCTCTGTTCGCGGATCAGTTTAAAAGAGTCAAAACCATTATCAAAAGGATTTTCAATGGTGACTTGGCACATCCGATTTATGCCAAGTGGCGACTCTGAGTTAATTGTAAAAATGAATCCTTTTTTAAACAACTTTCATCTTTTGTCAATTTAATAAAAACCCTTTCGAAACTATAAATCAATTCTTTTGGAGTTAAAAAAGGGGTGTAACAGCACTGAGAGTCGAATAATATAAACTATCCAAACATACTGAAGCTATGGGAAGATCTATGTTCTTGGAGTAATCTTTGGTTTTCTAAACTTTAAATATTTTTTGTGTCACACCCATTTTTCAACTAAAAGATTGATTTTAAGGGTCGAAAGGGTTTTTATTATTGAAGTGACAAAATGAAGATTTGTTTCACAAAGAGGATTATTTTTATTTAAAACTAAGAGTCACCACTTGGCATAATCCGGGTGTGCCAAGTCACCTTTGGAAATCCTTTTTTAAAACTGTTTGACTCTAAAAACTGATCTGCGAACAGTGACTCCGGCTAAGAAATTCTGTTGACCGAGGGGAAGGTGTTAGGTTCCCCTAGATCCCGTGATTCGACCACGGTCGCTTGGTGGAGCGTATCGGCTAATTTAACATTATGAATGTATAAACCACACAAAACACATAACATAATTAATTAAGCAAACAAAACAAAATAAAACAATCCAAAATTTAGTGTCCAGTCCAATTATACAATCCGAAACAGAAAAATGCGAAAAATATAAAACCTATTCTAAACTAGTCCTAGACGAAACTCCAATGCTTTACCCAATGTCTCGTTCCTTGATCACGAACCTCCGTTGAAAACATAATACATCGGGGCATTCCCCGGTGAATAAATACATGAAACCCCGGGGCATTCCCCAGCCAATTGAATACACTTGAATCAAATGCGATTAACTAGAAAGAAACATTCATACGCACATTCAAACATTCAACACTCCATAATTCCTAAAAATTTGCCTACCCCTTATCGTTTTCCTATCCGTTTTGACTTAAAGCATGACACTACCACGTTAAACATCAACAATGAATCGAAATACGAAAATATTCACTTTTATCCATTTTGCAATTCCCGCCCTAAATTTTTTTCAATCCTTAATGGGGTATCATTTCATTACACAATTCATAATCAACAAAATCAAGCAACCAATCAAACAAAGTAGCAATTTATCACCAATCAAGATCAAACAACACACGATACTCCATTCACTGTACCATATTCTATCAACAATGAAATAAAAAGAGGAAAAGTGTAGAAATGGACCTCAATGATGATTTTATTCCAAATATCAGTCAATCGAAAAGACAGAATTCGTGCACCAAAGAACCTCGAATCAGACCCAACAACAAAACCATTCCAACTTCGATATACTCTGACTTCCAACAACGAAACTAGTCCAATTTTAATATACCTTTTACTTCTTTTCAACAACCCAAACCAACAATTGTGTATGAGACGAAACCTGCACCTACTCTAGACATATCGGGGTCTGTTTGAGTCGATTTATTGAAATGGATCGAGATGTCACTTTACTTTTCTATTTCGCTGGAGCTCCGTCGAGCTTGACTGTCCCAAAAATCAGAGAGAAACGACCAGATTTACAATGATAGTGGTGTTTTCCGATCGATCGCCGATAGATTTCCGCCGCAGTGGTATCAAGCATTAACCAAGGGACTTTTTGGTTAATTTCGGGTGAGTTTCTCACTGAAAAAACTTTGATTCACTGACTCTCTCTCTCACACGTCTTCTCTCTATCATTTTTCTCTCTTTCGCTCTCTTCAATTCACTCTCTCCTGTCTCTTCAGTGGTATCGTGTGTGGTCTTGGTGTGTTGTGAATTTGAGAGTGACCGTGAGTTTCTCTCTGTTGAAAAGTGATACGCCCAAATTACAACTCTCGTTAGAAAGTGCAAGCGGTCGCTATCAAATATAGAACCCAACTGGGTTGGGTGTCGAATCCGACAGGGATATGATGATCACTAAGTATTGCGATTATTATTAGACTGTTGATCGAAGATTCCAAGGTAAGGGGGGTTTCAGTTTAGGTGCACAATAATATTATCAGTGTAACAATGAGATGATATGTGTAATAATATTTGATCACAGAGAATGACAAATTAGGGTTATGTCCACCTTGTAGCTTCTATTTCTCTATTAACTATGAGTAATACGGATTTTATACATGCATGCACTTATAGAGAGATGTATTCTAATTTTAAATCCAAGTGTTTCTCAACCATTAAGGATTTATTCACTTTAGTTCTCTCGAATCCAAAGTGTACAACCAATTGTACGAACTCTCCAAGAAGTTAATCATGCTAAGGCATTAACGTGTAAAATAGAGGTTGGGAACCCTATTTTCTTGTCACACTCTCTTTTCCAAACAGTAACTTTTCTATTGAACAAGTTATTGCTATAATGGCGCATTCCCTATGTTTGCAACCATGAGAATTCAATCAAAATGAAGAGAGTAATGATATAAGTGGATTAACACATCATAAATTCAAAAACCCATAGCAATAGAGAGTATACTACAAGGTTTCCATAACCCTAACAAATAAACTTAGCTACTCATGAATAAAATGGAAATCAAAGTAGAAATATTCATCATACCAAAACTTAGAACGATCTTGGTGATAAAGATGAATAGCAAAAATAAGAGAGAAAAGCATTTTTCTCTCTCCGTCCTCAAGCTAAGCCGCTTTCTCTTGTTTTCAAAATAATACAGAATGTGAATAATCCCTAAAAATTCAGCAATAAGGCTTTTAATAACATCCTTCTCTAATAAATTCCTACTGCATCCTTAACTATTTAACAATATTGAGTTTGCCCGGGAAAAAGTTCTCATACATCACATTCAGTCCAAAAGCTGCTTTCTTTTTTATGTGAAGTTTTCTTTGCTGTCCACAAATCCCCAAAGTGCTGTAATCTTCCTCATTAGTACCTGAAAAGAATGCTAATCACTTAGGTCAGCTCACTTAACTAAAAATGGACTAAAAGTGCAAGAATTATGTATTTTATCCTCAAAACTTAGCTAAAACATGGGTAAGTTATGGTACTTACACGTATAAATACGCCCAACATCACCACCCCACACTTAAAGCTTTGTTTGTCCTCGAACAAAATAGTACATCTATGCGGATACCTAACTAAACTTCACCAGAGCAAAACAAAATTTTCAACAAGACATACACTACAATTATTAACAAAGAGTAGATTTCTTGATCATTACTAGAAACAACTCACCCTCCAACATAGACTCATTAAGTTGGTTAATTCGTATACACAAGTTAAGCCAAAAAAAAATCATATAGAACTACCATCAATCAGCAACCATGTGCGCTCACACAAAATGTTACCCATAATCACTCATAGTTTTGCATTTTTCAGAAATATGGGTATAAGAACTTGATTGCTCTCACTCTCACAAAGAATTCTTAGATTACAACTGATGACCATATACGTGCCCTTAGTGTAATGCTCTACTAATATCAGAATGCTAAGGTTAGGATCAAATAGGTCTTAACGGGTTGTAAAGTAGGCTAAAGGGGATGGGTAGGACTATTTTGGCCAGAAATGGTGACTATGTTCCCTAAGCGCTTTAATACACTACATTATGCCATTTACACTAACTTTTAAAAACCACTCTACCTTCCTTTCATCTACCAACCCCCCTTTTTTTTTCTTCACCCATTTTGTTACTCAATCAAAAACACTATGATGGGAATATACAACTCTTTTTTTTTGTTAAGCATCCCTATGATAGCCACCCTCATCTTAGACTATTTGCGTTAGTCGAGGTGCATAATGTCCAAGAAAGGGCCAGGGCGCCACTCCCGATCACAATATTTTCATGTACCAATAACTAAACTTTGGGGCATCACTTTCACCATTTTCCTCTTATTTTGTCACACTCTTTACTTAACTTGATTCTACAATTTAAAGCGCTTAGGAGCTTTTGGATCAAATTATGGTCTTTTCAAAAAAATGGATTGGGCTACATATGAGGTTGCCAAAGAAAATAGCTAAAGGCTCAATGGGTGTTCACTAGGACAATGTACAAAGGTAGGTAAAAAGAAGATAAAAAAATCCGGGTTGCCAACGAAATGCCTAAATCATCTCCTAAACTCACAATCTTTATTTTGCTTCACACACACACTAGGCAAGTTCTAGCATCAGTCGCAACAAAGAATATACAATAACCTTACACACACATGGCACATGGTCAACTTAATTAGGAGCATTATAGATTCTTGACGCAACAGATAAATGAATTAAACCACAAATAATTATCACAGAATGAGTCACATCTTAGAGCCTAAATGTTTCAATAGTAGTGATTCAGCACAAACTCCTGTTATAATGCCATGCAGTCTATAAGAATAATTTCATACAAAAATCTGACTAATTACAACTAACTAACTACGACTAAATCAAAACAACTATAGAATGAATGCGGGCAAGCAGTACGCAATACAACAGACAAGGCAATCTAGGCGTACACGTACTTATACCCACACCCCTTACTAAGAAGGAACACACTGCCCTCAGTGTAAATAAATAAGCCAAAACCTGGTTAGTCAGACTCCTCCTCTACATCCGGGGTCATACCCCCTGCGTCATAATCATCATCAGAGTTTTCCTCCACATAAAAGTCTAGCAGTCGGTGATCATCGTCTGTCGGCACATCATCATCTAGAGGTTCTCCAAGATTTACCCCCACTCCACACATGGCCTGAGCATGCTCATTAAGCAGGTAGTCATAGTCCAACTGCCGAAGCTCTGCATCAGTCGGCACACGACCCCCATTCATTATAGTAAACCTATTCATGCCATACAGATGGCGAACAAAACTCTCATCTTGAGTATGTCTCTCAGCAGTGGTAAGGTTGATGCCTTGACTAGTTTCTAGATCTTTGATTTTCGTGAGATCCACCTTCTTCGGGTTTTGTGGCAACTTATGGTCTGCTGGCTCCTCCTCAATGTGCTGTTTCCTTAAAATTGCAGTCAACAAGTTGTCAAAACTAAAATGGTACTTTTTGTGCACCCTTGCTTTTCACATCGACGTTCGTATAACTGCACCAATGTTGATGGGAACATTCGTCATTAGAGCATATACCAAGCAGACTCGATCACGCGTGACCTTAGGGTATTGTGCCCCAGGAATTAAGCAGGAATTGACTATTCTTAACCATATGCGATCTTCTCTGTTCAAACAAGCATATGGGTAAGTATTGTGACGACCATTATCCTTATGACGAGTCCACCGGCTCATGGACCTTGATCCACACAACGTATGTCTGATGGCTCTGTAGGGAGGTCTATTGTAGAGCTCCTTGAGTGGTGATTGATCCACACTTAGAGTACCCAGGAAAGAGTTGAAGAAATCAACGTTCAATTACAAGACTTGCCCCTGAATCTTTACTTCATTTCCCGTAGTCCTTGTGGACCAGTTGGCATAAAACTCTCGAGTCAAATCAAGATTACATTCGCCCATGTCTCGGAAGATAAAGTCAATTTTTAGTGCCATAATCTTTGCCAAAATGCGAGGACAGTTCTTTGCTAAACTTTCCTTCTGCATCGACTCCACATGAACATATTTCTTCACTTTATTGTTTCTATACCATTCCTTCCCTTCCTCCTCCAGAACCCATTTGATCCCAAAAGTGCATCGAGGCACTTGAAAAGAGGAGGAATCAGCCTGGTCCTTTCTTGACCTTTTTGACATTTTTGTGAGGTGGATGCTTTCTCCTTTCCCTGTTGTCCTTTCGGAGTCATGTTACCTGAGATCATAATAGGGTCATGTTAGTCTCAATTCGTAAAATTCACTAATCGAAAAAGAAAATAGTGATGGCACCACCCCACACTTAATTTGTTTGCACAAACTAATTGAGTGAGTGTTGTCGATTACTCAGACTTCATCGACATACATTTAGATGGTATGTGCCAACAACATTATTAGTACAGTCACACTTTCAACCCTTCACTTTACATAACAATTTCTCAGTTTGATGTACAGAAGCAACACACAATGGTCCTGTAATCATGACTATCATTTCCAACTTTATTTCATTTGAGCAATGCAATCTTTGAACAAGACTACCACATAGAAATCTTTTCATGCTATAACATAGAAACAATTAGACAATCTTATGCTTTTGGTTAAACATGATCATTACATCGATGAACGAGTCACTCAGATAGTCAAGCTTACAACTCCCAAAATTATGCATTAAACTTCAATAGTTCAACTCCATAATAATAAAAAATTATGACAGTGAATACCAATCAATACATGCCGGAGTAAAATCAAGATTACCTACAAGAATCCTTTCACTCAATGAGATGTATTTTTCAAAAATCATAACAAATTGACCATACTCTTATCACCAAGTACTACTACAAAATCCAGTTAACCATGATAAGCGTAGCAATGAAATAACTACGGAACATGAAAGAACAACTTACTTGGTGATAAATTCGTGATGAATCGGGAAGGTGAGCCTGCAGGATTAGATAAGAAAAGATAAGGGCTTGGAGAGGGAAAGGTTGTTTGGGCGGCGCTTAGGTTTAAGAAAAATTGAGTGGGGTTTAAGGGTAGATGATATATTTAAAAGATAAGACAAGGGTCGGGTTGGTCCATTCCAAAAACGGGTTATTAGGCAAAGTTTACATTGATAGGCGGCGCCCATAGAATCGCCTAAGCATAAGTAAGCGGCGCCTAACCTATCGCCTATGTTGGCATAGGCGGCGTCCAACCTATCGCCTATGTTGGCATAGGCGGCGCCTAACATATTGCCTATGTGAGGCAGTGAGCATAGGCGATGGCATAAGCAGCGCCCAACCTATCGCCTATGTTGGCATAGTCGGCGCCTAACCTATCGCCTAACTGAGGCAATGACCACAGACCTCATTGAAAGTCACAAAATAAAGTCGCACTGCAAAACTTTTTGGGTCGAATATACATAATTCGAGGCGCGACTCTATTGCAAATCATACTTGAGCCTTACACATTTAACCACTCCCACTTACATGTATTGTTCCATCATTCCTAGACTTACCACCATTGACATGACTCACTTCCAAATCAAAATTTGGGACTAATCTCCTCCTTTGTACTTCATGCACCTACACTTAATCAAAAACAACAAAAATGATTAGAAGGATGGGTTGCCTCCCACCATGCGCCTTAGTTTTGGTCGTGGCTCGACTCTTCTTTTTGAATTTTTATTTATCAAAAACAAAATCCTAGTAAAATGATGGGTTGTCTCCCATGTAGCGCTTGATTTATTGTCATGGTACGACATAGTTATCTCGATTACTCAGACTTCATCAAGATATATGGTGGCTATATATTTTATCGAGTCAGTTGGACGATATATAGCTTCACTCCATTCACCTTAAAGACAATACCAACATTTTTTTCTAACTCCACTACTCTAGATGAGTAAACTTGGCTAATTCTGAATGGACTAGACCATTTAGACTTCAACTTACCTGGAAACAACTTTAGTCTGGAGTTGAAAAGAAGTACCAAATTGCCTTTCTGAAAGTTTCTTTGGATAATCCTCCGATCATGGTACTTTTTCATCCTTTCCTTGTAAAGATCTGCTCTTTCATATGCATTTAGACGGAATCATCTATCTCGTTCAGCTGTCCCAATATCATATTTATAGAATCATCCCAGTTCAGTTTAAGCTGCTTCAGTGCCCACATTGCTTTATGTTCTAGCTTAATTGGCAAGTGACAAGCCTTTCCATAAACTAGTTGGTATGGTGACATGCCAATTGGTGTCTCAAACGCGGTCCTATATGCCCATAAGGCATCATCCAGCTTCCTGGACCAATCTTTCCTGCTGGCATTCACAGTCTTAGCAAGGATCAGCTTGATTTCCCGGTTTGAAACCTCCACCTGCCCACTAGTTTGTGGGTGGTACGGTGTAGCTACCTTATGTTGCTTAACCCCATACTTTGCCAATACGGCTCTGAACAACTTGTTGCAGAAATGTGATCCTTCATCGCTTATGATGGTACGGGGTACCCCAAAACGAGAGAAGATATTTCTCTTTAAGAACGCCACAACACTCTTACCCTCATTATTAGCTAGAGCAACTGCTTCGACCCATTTGGATACGTAATCCACAACAACTAAGATATATTTCATCCCAAATGAGCTCACAAATGGGCCCATGAAGTCAATACCCCAGACATCGAATAACTCTACTTTAAGCATTTTGGACATGGGCATCTCATGGTGCTTTGAGATAGAACCTTGCCGCTGGCACTGATCACATCTTCTTACAAAATCATAGGCATCCTTGAATAATGAAGGCCAATAGTAGCCACTTTACAGTACTTTCTTGGCCATCCATTCACCTGCATGGTGACCTCCAACTTGGGAAGCATGGCTTGCTTCCAGTATGCTAGACACCTCTACATCTAGGATGCACCACCTAATATTACCATCAGAACATCATCGAAAAAGATAAGGCTCATCCCAAAAGTAATGTTTCACATCATGCATGAACTTTTTTCTTTTGATGAAAGGAGAGATTCTCAGGAATCACTTCGCTTACCACGTAGTTAGCAAAATCTGCATACCACGGTAAGTTTTCCACCATAGTTGCTAGAATCTCTTCATCGGGGAATGCATCATCAATATCAAGGTCGGTCTGCATTATGTGCTCACTCTCAAGTCTCGATAGATGATCAACTACTTGGTTTTCATAACCTTTTCTATCCTTTGCCTCGAAATTGAATTCTTGAAGCAGTAGCACCCACCTAATTAACCTTGGCTTGGCATCCTTCTTTGCCATTAGATATCTTAGAGCCGCATGATCTGTATGAACCACTACCTTGGTTCCCAACAAGTAAGCACGGAACTTCTCGAAAGCATAAACAACCGCAAGAAGCTCTTGTTCAGTGACGGTATAGTTCTTCTGTGCTCCATTCAAGGCCTTGCTCGTGTAGTAGATTGGATGAAATAGCTTTTCTCTTTTTCGACCAAGTACAGCACCTAAGGTTGCACCGCTTGCATCACACATAATTTTAAATGGTAGAGACCAATCAGGTGCTACAATAATAGGGGCTTCAACTAGCTTTCCATTGAGGCATTCAAATGCCTTCAAGCAATCTTCACCAAAGTAAAACTTTGCCTCCTTCTCCAAAAGTTTGCATAATGGGTTTGCAGTCTTGGAGAAGTCTTTAATAAACCTCCGATAAAAACGAGCATGACCAAGAAAACTACGAACCCCCTTCACAGAAATTGGAGGTGGTAGTCTCTCGATAACTTCAATGTTGGCTAGATCAACTTCAATTCCCTTTCCAGAGATTTTATGCCCGAGAACAATGTCTTCCTTAACCATAAAATGGAATTTCTCCCGATTTAGCGCTATATTGAATTCTACACATCACTGCAAATCCATACTCAAATTTGCCAAGCGTGACTCAAATGACTCGCCTACAATCGAAAAGTCATCCATAAACACCTCCAAGGTGTCTTAAACCATATCAGAGAAAATGGACATCATACACCGCTGAAAAGTGGCAGGTGCATTACATAGCCCAAATGACATTCGTTTGAATGCAAAAGTACCATATGGGCATGTAAAAGTGGTCTTCTCCTAATCTTCAGGAGCAATACAAATCTGGTTATATCCGAAATAACCATCCAAGAAAAAGAACCATCCCTTTCCTGCCAATCGATCAAGCATTTGATCCATGAATGGCATTGGGAAGTGGTCCTTTAACGTCCACGAGTTTAGCTTCCGGTAATCCATACACACCCTCCACCCTGTGATGGGCCTAAGTGGAATTAGCTTATTTTTCTCGTTTGCTACTACTGTCATGCCCCCTTTTTTGGGCACACATTGTATAGGACTCACCCATTTACTGTATGAGATTGGGTACACCACCCCTGCATCTAGCTACTTTATGATTTCTTTCTTCACCACCTCTTGCATAGGTGGATTCAGACGATGCTGATGCTCAATAGTGAGTACGCAATCTTCCTCTAGCTGAATCTTGTGCATATATATGCCAGGAGGGATACCAATTATATCAGCAATAGTCCAACCAATAGAGCTCTTGTACCTCTTCAGAACAGAGATGAGAGCCTCTACCTGTTGTTCACCTAAATCAGCAGCAATAATAATCAGCAGTGTATTTCCACTACCCAAGAACACATACCTTAGATGACTGGGTAACTCTTTCAATTCTAACACCGGTGGCTCTTCAATGGATGGCTTCGCTGGTGGTGAAGGTCGATTCTTAAGGTCAAGGTTCAGCTTCTTGGGGGCATAAGAATACGACCCCATTATTGTCAAAGCACAGATAGTTTCTTCGTACTATTTAACATCCTCACGATCAAAGTTCAAAAGCACAGCAGCCAATGGCTCAACAGTAAGCTGCTTCTCTAAAGATAATTCCTTCTTATCCTCATAATAAACATCAACTATAGAGAACACATTCATATTCTTGGGTTGCTTCATTGATTTGCATACATCAAAATGTACCACTTCATCATTCATCCAAAATAAAAGCTCATTTGCTCGCAAATCAATAAGCACACTTCCTGTCGCGAGGAAAGGTCGACCCAAGATTATAGGCACCTCAAAATCCACCTCGCAATCCAAAATAACAAAGTTTGCAGGAAAAATGAAGGTGGAAACCTTTACTAATACATCATATAAGATACCAACAGGTTGTTTTACCGACCTATCTGCCATTACAAGCCGCATGTAGGATCCCCCAACCCCAACTGTCTATAAATGGCTAGTGGCATCAAATTAATGCTAGCCCCTAAATCACATAAAGCCTTAGCAAAATTTAAAGATCCAACCGTGCAAGGAATAGTAAAAGCACCCGGATATGCCTTCTTCTGTACCAAAGACCTCGTGGCAATCGCACTGCAATGATAAAAATTATCTGCCTGTTCATAGCTCACTGCCTTTTCTTTGTCAAAAGGTTCTTCATGAATTTGGCGTACCCTGGCATTTGCTCTAGTGCCTCCACCAAAGGCATATTTATAGTCAGCTGCTTCAGTATGGTCATGAATTTACTAAACCTGGTGTCATCAGCCTTCTTCTTCAGTCTCTGAGGAAAAGGTGGTGGTGGATTTGGAAGAGTTTTCTCCACCACTTCCTTTTCATTATGCTTCCCATTATCAATCTTTTCAGACTGCTGACATCTAGGTGTAGTATCATGAACGTTCTCTTTCTAATTTTCAACTTCTATAGAATCATCACAATCTGCTTCAATAGTATTCTCCTCCATACTATCAACCACAGGCTTGCCCTTGGAAGGATTTTCCAACACCTTACCACTCCTGGTTGTAATATCCAAACATGATCCATCTTTTCTTGGATTTTGTACAGTGTCACTTGGTAAAGTGCCAGCTTTCCTTTGATTGAATGCCGCTGATAGTTGACTCATTTGTTGTTCCAGATGTTTTATTGAAGTGGAATGCGAGTCAACCAATTGATTCATTGAGGACAAATCATTTTTTACCTCAGCTAGTCCCGTGTTGGTTGCCTCCACTCCTTTCAACAGCTTAGCCATCATGTCCTCCATGGACATCTTCCCAGAGCTAGGTGCAACAGCTTCACGATTTCCAGGAGTGACATACAAACCGCTCCTGTCATTCTTATTCTTCCAATTCCCTTGGTCTCGGTCCTTGTATCCAGATTTTTCATAATAGTTCCTACCTTGGTTTCCTCGGACATTGCCTCGGAAACCCCCCTGATTATTCAAGTAATTTGCTTCCTCCTCAGAATCGGAGTCATTTCTTCCCTGTGATACAACGACTTTGACTTTTTCTGTCTTCCCTGATAATAAATTCTTAGTAAGAAGGTCCATCTGCGTTTTCATGTGAGCCATATACTGGTCACGTTCCTCTTCTCTTTGCCTCTATTCTACCGTCATGCCAATAGACACAGTAGAGCTTGCAACCTCAGAATCCCTGGTATGCCAAGCTCTACTCTGCTTTATCATACGATCCAGCATCTCACATACCTCAATAAAATTCAGGTCCATGAATGACCCACCCACAACATTATCTACCACTGTCTTAGTTACCGAGTTCAAAGCCCTATATATTATTTCCATCAAGTGGAAATTGGTAATTTGATGATTTGGGCACCACATAAGCTTCTTCTTAAACCTCTCCCAAGTCTCGTGGAGAGCTTCAGTTGGAAGATGTCTAAAATTGCTTATCTCATCTCTTAATGGTGCTCTCTTGGATGGCGGAAAGAATCTTTCTAGGAAAGCTTCTTTCAGTTGACTCCAATTGGTAATAGAGTCAGGAGTTAGCCCGTTTAACCATAGAGTTGCCTCTCCAGATAGAGACGATAGAAATAAGCATAGCCGGATTGCATTCTGTCCAACCCCTAGATTGTCAAACGATTTGCATGTTGAGATAAAATTAATCAGATGCATATTCGGATCGTCGCCTGCAAGTCCACCAAATAACCCTTTGAGTTGCAATAACTGGATCATGGTACTAGCGATATTGAACTTGGATCCGGGTGCCAAGGGCGGAGGAATAATAGCACCTGTGGCACCAGCCCCATCCAAGTCGTCATCATCATCATCAAAAGCAACTTGCACAACTCGACGTTCGGGTCTCATCCTAGCTTGACGATCTCTATTGACATTCCTGTTCACTGGTGCAGCCACATCATCTGCACGCCTTGAATTTAATAACTTATCATCACCCAGGTCCTCATCATCAAGATTTGGTACCCGACCTGGGTTATCAGCATTCTGTTGATTTACTTACGCAGCTGCCAATGCAGCTAATCTAGCCTGCTCTTGTTGAGTAGCTATCCTTTCAAGGTCTCGTTGCACATCCATTCTGCCAATGAGATGTGGTTCAGGATTTATAGGTAATAATGGCTGACCAGATCTCCGTGTATTTGGCATGCAATCCACTAAACCTGAACAAAACAAAAACAACAAGCAAAAAGTAAAATTTGAGAGTCTTTGACCAAAGGGTCTATTAACTATCACAAACTTAGTTGACAACCGTATTCCTCGGCAATGGCGCCAAAATTTGATACGGCCAAATTACAACTCTTGTTAGAAAGTGCAAGCTGTCGCTGTCAAATATAGAACCCAACTAGGTTGGGTGTCGAATCCCACAGGGAATACTATGATCACTAAGTATTGTGATTATTATTAGACTGTTGATCGAAGGTTCCAAGGTAAGGGGGGTTTCAGTTTAGGTGCACAATAATATAATCAGTGTAACAATGAGATGATATGTGTAATAATATTTGATCACAGAGAATGACAAATTAGGGTTATGTCCACCTTGTATCTTCTACTTCTCTATTAACTATGAGTAATACGGATTTTATACATGCATGCACTTATAGAGAGATGTATTCTAATTCTAAATCCAAGTGTTTCTCAACCATTAAGGATTTATTCACCTTAGTTCTCTTGAATCCAAAGTGTACAACCAATTGTACGAACTCTCCAAGAAGTTAATCCTGCTAAGGCATTAACGTGTAAAATAGAGGTTGGAACCCTATTTTCTTGTCACACTCTCTTTTCCAAATAGTAACTTTTCTATTGAACAAGTTATTGCTATAATGGCGCATTCCCTATGTTTTCAACTATGAGAATTCAATCAAAATGAAGAGAGTAATGATATAAGTGGATTAACACATCATAAATTCAAAAACCCATAGCAATAGAGAGTATCCCTAACAAATAAACTTAGCTACTCATGAATAAAATGGAAATAAAAATAGAAATATTCATCATACCAAAACTTAGAACGATCTTGGTGATAAAGATGAATAGAGAAAATAAGAGAGAAAAACGTTTCTCTCTCTCCGTCCTCAAGCTAAGCCGCTTTCTCTTGTTTTCAAAATAATACAGAATGTGAATAATCCCTAAAAATTCATCAATAAGGCTTTTAATAACATCCTTATCTAATAAATTGCTACTGCATCCTTAACTATTTAAAAATATTGAGTTTGCCCGGGAAAAAGTTCCCATACATCACATTCAGTCCAAAAGCTGCTTTCCTTTTAATGAAAGTTTTCTTTGCTGTCCACAGGTCCCCAAAGTGCTGTAATCTTCCTTATTAGTACCTGAAAAGCATGCTAATCACATAGGTCATCTCACTTAACTAAAAATGGAGTAAAAGTGCAAGAATTATGTATTTTATCCTCAAAACTTAGCTAAATGCTTAGACGTATAAATACGCCCAACATCAAAAAGATGAGATGATGATCGTTTTGGTCCCTCCACCTATCCTGATATAGTGTGCGTGTTTTCCCCCTTTCCTTTGTGGACAAGAAAGTGGGGGTTGGGGGTCACATGGGGTAGGTGGTGTAGATATGGATGAGTTTTGTTAGGATAAGGTTAGAGATTTAATTTGTTAGGGATTTATTGAATTTTTTTTATTTTAGCATTTTTTTGGGACATAATTATACAGATGAGGACACGTAGTAATACAGAGGTGAAATGGTAAAAATGCTATCGGTGAGGGACAAAATTAGGTGTCTGCATCATGCCCCCTTTGAATGTAAACACGTAGTATTTTCAGACAAAGAAGTAGACAACGAGATAGAATTTTGTCCCAACAATTATTCAAAAATGAAATAGAAGGAAAGAGAGAGACCAAGTCTTGATTTAGGACATCCTACCCACCCAATTTATGAGGGAATCAAGTCATAGGTATATTAAAGGATTGGAAAAAGAAGGACTATACCGAGTTGGAGAGTCAAGTGATTTCATCGAGGTTCTGGTCCGCGGCTCTGTCATTGCATCAAAAAATAAAAATTACATGTTAAAAACATAAATGAAATTAAAAAAAACTCTATCTATGCAGATTTCCTTGACTCTTGACTTGCTACTTTATCACCCTATTCTTCAGGTGGGCTCCTAACTTGCAATTTCTTCACCCTATTCTTCAGGCGGGCTCCTGACTTGCAATTTCATCACTCTATTTTTCGGGCGAGCTCCCGACTTACAATTTCATCACTTGTTTCTTGGTTTTCAATTTCTTCACCTTATTTTTCAGGCGGGTTCTTGACTTGCTATTTTTTGATTTGTTGACTTTTAATTTTTTCACCTTGTTGCTTGACTTTCAAATTTTTCATCATGTTGCTTGACTTTCAACTTTTTCACCTTGTTGCTTGACTTTCAACTTTTTCAAGGGGGCTGACTCGACTAAAAGGTACATCTTCTAGGGGTCAAGGGGAATGACTCGACTAAAAGGTACGTCCTATAGAAATCAAGGGAGGTAACTCAACTAAAAGGTACGTCTTATAGGAATCAAGGGGGATGACTCCACTAAAGGGTACGTCTTATTGGAATCAAAGAAAGATGACTCAACTAAAGGTAAGTCTGATAGTAATCAAAGGGAGATGACTCGACTACAAGGTACGTCTTATAGGAATCCACGTAAATGACTCAACTAAAAGTTACGCCTTATAAGAATCAAGGGGGATGACTCGACTAAAAGGTACATCTTCTAGGGGCCAAAGGGAATGAATCGACTAAAAGGTATGTCTTATAGGAATCAAAGGATGTGACTCGAATAAAAGGTACGTCTTACTAGGAATAAAGGGAGATGACTCAACTAAAAGGTACGTCTTATAGGAATCAAAGGGAATGACTCAACTAAAAGGTACGTCTTCTAGGGGCCAAAGGGAATGACTTGACTAAAAGGTATGTCTTATAGGAATCAAAGGAGATGACTCGACTAAAAGGGACATCTTCTAAGAGTCAAGGGAAATGACTCGACTAGAAGGTACGTCTCCTAGGAGTGAAGGTTCAATTTAAGAAGTGTATCACCTAGCAAATGAAAACTGAAATCCCTGGATAAGTGTGTCTCCGAGGGATATGGAATGGTAAATTTTTACCATGATTTTATTATCAAACCTGTGCAACAATATTGCTTCCTGCATTTGTAAAAGTAAGGCATTGCAGCTCTTGATGTTTATGTTTTGAAGTCCCTGCTTTGAAGGTAATATGTTTCCTGTTTCATCAAAGAAAACTTATGAGTTTAAAACATGGTGGCTGGTTTATGGCTTTAGCTTTCACGGCGATCACTCTTGCCCTCGTTACTTTTAACCTTGATTCCAACCATTAACATATATCATTGACTTGTTGAATCATTAACCCGAACTCAGATTATTAAGAGTGACTGAAACAAATACAGTATCTCTGCTTTGCCATGCTTCTCAGATAAACTCTTTAAACCTTGGTATTTTCATGAGTTCCCAATCTTTTCTGTTGAAAAAAATTTCTGCATGCCTTATTCAGCTCACAATCATGTCTCTTTCATATGCTGACTTTGTCTTACTTTGTGCAATTGAAGAAACTGGTAGCCATTTTTTAAATCTTTTTTCACTTATTTTGTCATGGACTTGACTCAAAGACATGAGAAAAATGACAATAATTTTTTTTAATTTGGATAACTGACTCAAGAAAATAAAAATAAAGATAAAGATAAAGAGAAGAACTAAAAGACAATGAATGTCCCCATTTGAAACAAAGAAACGAAAAATTTATCTAAAATGACAATCAACTCTAATGATTATGCCATGCATTTGGATTAAGCTTCTTGATATTTTCATCCAAACTTTCACCAACTGTTGTTGAGCTAATGACCCTGAAATTTAGTTACTTCCTTGGGTCAATTGCATTTAGAGACCTCATTCGGCTAGTGACACCTTGAAGGGTTTTCGCCAACAAGCCTCTCTCATTTTCTTTCTCTCGGCTCACCATTGTCTTATGGTATCCGTGAGGTTTTTTTCACCAATAATATTCTCTAATTTTCATTTCTCTCAACTCATAATCGTCTTACGGTGCTCGTGAGAATTTTCACCGATAAGATCTCATTTTTTTGTCTCAACTCACCATCATCTTATAGTGCCCGTGAGCGTTTTCACTGATAAGACTCTCCCATTTTTATTTCTCTCCTAATTCCTTATGCTGAGGAAGACAAGTAGTTTCCAAAATGCGTCATCACATCTATTGCATGCTTAGCCTTAGCATTCTCAAAGATTGATCTGAAGGTCTTTCTTTAGTTGTATCTTGACTTTTGGATAAGGTTAGAAAGAGGATGGCATGGGGCCCAAATGATAGTTGAAGTTGGGTGGGGCTTACAACTTTTGGAATCAACTCAAATAATAAGAATTAAACCATGCCCCAGTTTCTTTTGACTGGGCAATTCTAAATTACCCCGAGAGAGGAGAATCAGGTCACGCGTAGTTTTGGCAACTTATTCTTTTTTTGCTTGATTCTGACTTGTTCTTTTTATTACTCTTTTTTCTGACTCTAATTTCTTGACACTCTTTACCTCCTTTGAGGACACATTTTTCTCGCTTTCCCCCTTTTTTTTGAAACTTTCTGACTCTATTCTCTTGCTTGATACTTTTCTTTTGAGCTTTGCTTTATCTTTATTCTAAAAAAGGGGTATGAAAGAAAATAACACTAAGGCTCAAATGGGGTAGACAAAGGATGACACAATGTTTGGATAGCAGAATAAAATGTCTTCGTCATATCAATCCTTGAAAATACTAGTACATGGCATACAATGTGAAAGTGCACGATCAACATCATTTATGACATGTTTTACAATACTAACTTGACCCAAACATGTGTGTCACCTCTTTTTATATACTTGTGAAACATACAAATCCACATTTGTTGTACATCCCTCACACTGAATGACTCATCATACTTTCATGGATTTGATTTTCTTTCTGTTCCTCTTGATAGGATCACGCAGACACTGTTTGACCTAATTAAGCTATGTTATTCAATTGATGACCAAGTTATTCTTGTGATTCTCAAAATAATTACCTTAATTTTGAAAGAAGGCTTCAACTTGTCACCAAATGTCTCAACACTCTACCTATTTTCTCAGATATTTTTTTTCTAACTTTAGCCCTCTGATTCCATGTTTCATGGTTAAATTGGACTTTAAGATCTAGATGAAAATTCTGCAAGCATGTCATATCACTAGAGTCAACATAAAATATACTATATAAAGAAAACAAACAAATAACATATATTTAAAACACAAAGAAAAAAGGACAATTTATTTAGTTGAAATAAAAGATAGAAGGGTTTGAACCTAAACGACAAAAGGACAAAACAAGATAGATCCCGAACTACAACCCTAAAATAATTTAAAAAATAAAAAGAAAACAAAACAAACTACCAGACCTATTCCTAGTAGGGAGAGGGGTGACTTCTCAATTGCTCAACCTGACAACTTAGCCACTGGTTTGCATATCAACATGACTAGAGCTTCCCTCACTGTCAATGTTCTGCACATAATTAATCCATCTTGAATCATCTTTTCAATTTCTCTTTTCAAATCTCAACAATCTTCAATACTATGACCCTAAGCATCAGAATGATATGCACATCGTACATTACGATCAAAATTTCTTGAACGCCGATTAAGAGTGCACCCAAGGAGAGGAGTGATCATTCCCCATTGTACCAATCTCTAAAATAAATTGGCATATTACTCTCCAATTTGTGTAAATATATCTCTCGACTTCTACCTCATTTCATTGTTTGGCTTGGATCAAAAATCAGGCTTAGAAGGGTTTTGGTATGTTTGTGGAGTTAGAGGATGACTCTGAGGAGTTGGTGTGTTCCACTGTGGGTAAGATGGGGGTTGAACATGTGGCTGTGCGTTATATACTAGATATAGAGGTGGAGGAGCAGAGTATAATAGATTTAGGGAGTGATTTTGTGGAGCTTGGGCATGAACTTGGGTTTGAGCCTGAGAGTGACGAAAACGGGGTCTTCTTGACCATGCCCACTGTCCAACTACAATAGAAGCTGAAACTTCCTCATTTTTTGTCTTCCTAACACTTCCTGAACCCTTTTGAATTGCTTGGGTTGTCGCTTTCAATGTTGCAAAACTCACAATGCGACCAGTCTTAATTCCCTCTTCTATCATCTCCCCCATTTTAAGGACCTCAATAAATGAGTTGCCTAATGTAGGTAACAAGTGTTTATAATATGTTTCATCCTGCATTTGAATAAACACCTCCACTATTTTGCTTTCTTTCATTGGCGGTTTTACTCTAGCAGCTTGTTCACGCCATTTGATCGCATACTCCCTGAAACTCTCAGTATTCTTCTTTTTTATACTAGTTAGGGATTTTTCGTCAGGGATCAACTCCACATTGTATTGAAATTGTTGCACAAATTCATTAGCTAGGTCATCGCAACTAATCCACTTGTCGATGTCTTGGTCAACAAACCATTCCGAAGCTAGGCCTGAAAGACTCTCCCCGAAATAAGCCATGAGTAGTTCTTCCTTCCCTCCAGCGCCTCTTAATTGGTTACAATAGCACCTCAAATGTGACACTGGTCCCCATGTTCATCATACTTCTCAAACTTTGGCATTTTAAAGCCAGGAGGAAGGTTGGCACCTGAAAACATGCGTAAGTCCTTATATGAGACACTTTTTTAACCCCCAAGTCCTTGTAAGTTCTTCATAGACAGTCCCAAACTTCTCAATTTTCTGGTCATTTCCTCTTGTTCTTCTATCATAACAGGCTTCTCAGTGTTAGGAGTAAATTCAGGCGGGTGAGTGTCACCGTAAAGACCAGTCAACTTAAATGTAGGCTCGGAAGTGTAACACTGATCGCTAGTAATATTCAATGTAGGCTCTCTTGTAGAGTAGGGAGGTATAACTCAAGTAGGAGCTTCAGGTGGGGATGGCACCACAAAAGCATGAACAACAGTGGAGCCACGTATGTGGTAGTCTTGGATTGAGGAGTTCGGAAATGAACATTGGAAGTGGTTGGATATTGTTGCCTCGGAGTCGATCCTGATGGATATTGTGGCATATCAACAAAAATGGAAAATTGTGCATGTGACACGGGAGGCAAGCAGGAAGATATTTCAGATTATTAGTGGGAACTGAGGGAGGTGGCAACCCATTAGCCCAAGCTCGATGCATCTCTATCATTTGTTGCGTTAATTTCCAAATCTCTTCATTAAATCCTAAATTCTTATTTCCGAACTCCCTATCTGATTAGTGACAATAAAATCGGTATCCTTATTGGCCATAACATTCTCTGTTACTTGGTGCAATATGGAGAACCAACCAAAATGCCACAAACCAATCACCTTAAACTAACTGAACAAGAGATAACAAATGTGTTAGAGTTCAACACTTTCTCAAAATCTCTTTTTTTTTAAAAGATCACCGAACCAAGAAGGGTGCCTATGTATCTCACTCCCGAAAGAGGAGAATCAGGTGTGCGTACTTCGTGAAGTCTTGCCAAAATGGCCAAATAAACTAAACTATTTTTCTTTTTCTTGAAATTTTAAGAATAAAAGAAAAATGACAAATTGTCAAAAGAATAGACGAATATCTTTTTGAATTTTTTGGCTTTAATAACCTATACAAAATGAAACCTATGATTACCAAAGAAACTCTTTTTGGGTTTCAATTTTGCATTTCATACGAAAATGAAACTTGAACCTATTAAAGGAAAATCTTTTGTATTTTTCTTTTACAGATGTATATGAAACACCTACTCTAAATAAAGAGTTAAGAAAATCTTTTTGGATTTTTGAATAAGATCCCCGAACCAACAATAGGTTGCCTACGTATCTCACATCCCAAAAGAGGAGAATCAAGGGTGCGTAGTTCATCCAGATTGGACAATTAAGGATTAAATAACAAACTAAAACTTAACTTGAGTGACACGATTACAGACAGATGATGAAAGAAAAATCTTTTTTGGGTTTTAATTTGACACTTCACACAAAAATGACACCAACAACTATGAAAGAAAAATCTTTTTGATATTTTCGATATGAAATATACAAAACTTCTACCATATTTTTTAGAATTTTCCTTTTATAAAAACTCCTATTTGAAAAAAAAAATCTTTTGAAATTTTCGAATTATGAATGCATGGTAAAGGAATAAAAAGAAAATCTTTTTGATATTTTTTTTAGAAAATGAGTGCGAAAGGTAAAATAAATCTTTTTGAACTTTTGGATTGTGAAAAAAAAATCAAAATCCATAAAGGACTCTAAAACTTATGAAACTCTTTTTTGACTCACCCTTTTCTTTTTCACTTTTTTTTTCAACATTTTCTTATCTACACACCTTACTTCTAACACATGCTTTCCCCAAATCAGTCCTTCAAATGACCACATTATCCTTAGAGATGCAACATTTAGCACGTAGGGATGCTTTAGAGGTGAGTATCCTACGAAGGACCACGTGGGTCCTGCTAGGTCTCAATATGATGCAGATAAGCATGACCTAAAGGCTGACCTACGCTGGGATTCACTAACAAGGCTATTCGGGGGTGCGTATGGTCGATAGCGGCTGTGAGCGATTTTCACCCACTCCATAACACCGACGGCTCCTCCTCTTAAAATAAGGGTGACCCAACTAGAGGTCGTGTACAACATGTGTACTACGGACTTGTTGCAGAAAGAATGACTCGGATTATGCACATGATGCCAGATATAAAGCGGTAACACCTAAAGTAAAACTGTAAACAAAGAGCACGTAGGCACTCAACAATGATAAAAACAAAACAACACAAACAATGTCTATACACCCATAATGCCAAACAAAGTCGATAAAACTCCAAAAATAAGCTCGAATTCTAAAAAAGATCCCCAGAAAAGTCGATAGAGCTTTCACACCCATTTTCAACTAAAAGATTGATTTTAAGGGTCGAAAGGATTTTTATTATTGAAGTGACAAAATAAAGATTTGTTTCAAAAAAAGAATTATTTATATTCAAAACTAAGAGTCGCCACTTGGCATAATCCAGGTGTGCCAAGTCACCTTTGGAAATCCTTTTTCAAAACTATTTGACTCTAAAAACTGATCTGCGAACAGTGATTCCAGCTAAGGAATTCTGTTGACCGGGGAAGGTGTTAGGCACCCCTCGATCCCGTTGTTCGACCACGGTCGCTTGGTGGAGCGTATCGGCTAATTTGACATTACGAATGTATAAACCATACAAAACACATAAAACAATCAACTAAGCAAATAAAACAAAACAATCCAAAATTTAGTGTCCAGTCCAATTATACAATCCGAAATAGAAAAATGCGAAAAATATAAAACCTATTCTAAACTAGTCCTAGACTAAAATCCAATGCTTTACCCGATGTATCGGGCCTTGATCACGAACCTCCCTTGAAAATATAATACATCGGGGAATTCCCCGGTGAATAAATACATGAAACCTTGGGTCATTCCCCGGCCAATTGAATACACTTGAATCAAATACGATAAACTACAAAGAAACATTCACACGCACATTCAAACATTCAATACTCTATACTTCCTAAAAATTTGCCTACCCCTTATCGTTTGCTTATCCGTTTCGATTTAAAGCATGACACTACCACGTTAAACATCAATAATGAATCGAAATACGACAATATTCACTTTTATCCATTTTGCAATTCCTGCCCCAAATTCTTTTCAATCCTTAATGGGGTATCATTTCATTACACAATTCATAATCAAGAAAATAAAGCAACCAATCAAACGAAGTAGCAATTCATTACCAATCAAGATCAAACAACACACGATACTCCATTCACTGCACCATATTCCATCAACAATGAAATAAAAAAAGAAAAAGAGTAGAAATGGACCTCAATGATGATTTTATTCCAAATATCAGTCAATCGAAAAGACAGAATCCGTGCACCGAAGAACCTCGAATCAGACCTAACAACAAAACTAGTCCAACTTCGATATACTCCAACTTCCAACAACGAAACCAAACCAATTTTAATATACCCTTTACTGCTTTTTGATAACCCAAAACAACAATTTCATGAGAGACAAAACTCACACCTACTCTAGACATATCGGGGTCTGTTTGTGTAATGCCCCGCACTTTTCTAATCTAGAAAGTGAACCGTTGTCCGTACATGTGAAACCCCCAATTTTGTAAGTCATATTTGGGCACACGAATTACCAAGAGTATCCTAGTTATAAGAGAGCTTGGTTATATGAGTCACTTAAGGTAGTACAAGCTAAGAGTTTTGAAATCCATCAAGTTTTAGTGTTTGAATTCGCAAGGGTCATCTTTGAATAATCATAACTTAATAAACATGTGGTATTTCTGCATATTTCTACCCACCAACTTATATAGAATCGAATTAACTTTCCAACGATACCAATTTCATCAAAATCCGACACCCGAGCAAGGAGTTATGGCTTTGTGAAGTAGAGTTCGTCGCCTAACCAATCGCACATGGCTACTGGAATAGGTGTACGATAAGAAATGCGGCGCATACCTAAATGTATGTGATAAGTAATGCGGCGCATACGTAAATGTATGCGATAAGCAATGCGGTGCATACATGGTGTTTCAGGTAGTAAAAACACTCCGTTTTGAATTATTTTGAGGGCAATTAAGTCTTTTAGCACTCCTTAAACACCCCTAAACTTAACCTTATGAATTTAATAGAATCTAAACACATCATAACCCTATTATCAATCTAAGTTCATCATCCAAGAGCAGTAAAGGAGAAAAACAACTAGGGTTGCACAATCAACATTGAGGGTCCAATCTTTCAACGAATCCGTTACCATAAAGGTATGTGGGGTTTTCAACAAGAACATCCTTTTGTTCTTGTGCCCAAAAATTTGTATTATTTTACGAAGATACATGATTTTACTTGTTTAATTATAAATTTGAGATGGAAACTATTATCCTATATTCTTGTTCAAGAAACTATGATATTTTTGTGATGTCTTAAAGATAAATTCCTTGAGTTTTGATGTTAATATCATGTTTCAAGTTGAATTTCCAGATTTTCATATGATTTATACTTTTTTACTATACAAAGTATGAATCTTAAAATGTTTTGCTCAAGTGTTGATATATGGGATTTAAACCCTCTTTGAGATTATGATCTTTGGTGAATTAATGTGTTATACGCACCTTGATATTTTAATGATTTGAACTTTTGGTCTTGAAAGAGTTATTTTTGAACTCGAATGAGAAAAGAAATCCACATGTTGACTTATTATGAAAAAGGGGTAGCATGATGGCTCCCGATATGAATTGTTGAATTGCGTTGTTGTGGATTTTCTTTTGAATTGATCTGAGCTAAGTCTGGGAGTAGTCTTTAGCACCGAGTGGGAGGTATAGATATGATTGGTACTTCCCTATAACTACGTTCCCCCGTAGGATGTGAGCCTAAGGCTGATTGATATAGTGATCACTAGTGAACAACAGATTAAAGTCCTACTCCGATGGCAAGGATAGGACAGCTCTCCCTAATGTGGGTTGGATGTAGGACTCCATGTAGTTTACATGGTTTATGTCGGTTGTAAGAGACTCCCAGTGTGTGTGTGTATTCTTCTGATTGAGATGAAAAATGTAATAGTTTGAAAGTGTGAGATGAGAAAGTTATCGTTTCTAAAGAATTTGATGGATATTTCTATATCTTAAAGAGAATTGTAATGAAATCTACTCGTTTTGATGACTTGAAAATGATTATGAAAGTGATTGGGATTTACTATGATGACTCACATGTTTTCACCCGTGTTTTACTCTATGGTGATTATGATGAATTTATTTCGAGCTATGTGAGTCTCTTATTACAACATGCATAATTTTCTTTGAATATTTGTGAAATAGGACTTTTATGAAAACTTGCATACACCCTCATATACTCGGTCCATATTCTATGGTACTGACCCATGTATTCGTACGTGGGCTACATTTTCCCTATAATGTAGGTCCAGGTGCTCATTCCCAAGCTTGACGTGATTCTCCGAGCACATTGGTTTACATTTTCTGTAGTGGTGAGTCCTCATGGTTCGAGGACTGGTTATTTCAAATTTCACTCTTTTATTTTGAGTTATCATTTTATTCCCTGATGTTAGGGTCAGTTGGGGTCTGTCCCAATGGATCAGTGTTATACAGTTTAGTAGAGGCTTGTCAGACTAGATGGATAGATTGATCAGTCTTGTGGAGAGGTCGTATTTTGTTACTTTCCGCATCTCTTTCATCTTGAATTATGATATTATGGAGAATATCTTGATGTTTGATTATAGTAATCCTATCGATGAGTGTTGAATGGTATGAAAACGGCTCAAAGGGTTAGCTTGGGGATACTTGTAGCTTTAAGCACCATGTGACGCTTCAGGACCCATTTTTGAGGCGTTACAGTTTGAGTCAATTTACTAAAATGGATCGCTGATGGAGATATCGCTTTACTGTTCTATTTCGCCGAAGCTCTGGCGAGCTCGACAGTCCCAAAAATTAGAGAGAAACAACCAGATTTACAATAATAGTGGTGTTTTCCAGTTGATCGCCGAACAGTTTTCGATTAATTTCCGGCGAGTTTATTTGATTCACTGACTCTCTCTCTCTCACGCGTCTTCTCTCTCGTTCTTCTCTCTTTCCGTCTCTTCAATTCACTCTTCCCTGTCTCTCCGGTGGTATCATGTGTGGTCTTGGTGTGTTGTGAATTTTAGAGTGATCGTGAGTTTCTCTCTGTGGAGAAGATGAGATGATGATCATTTTTGTTCCTCCCCTTATCCTGATGTAGTGTGCGTGTTTTTTCCCCTTTTCTTTATGGACAAAAAAGTGTGGGGGGAGGGGGGGGTCACATGGGATAGGTGGGCTAGGATATGGATGAGGTTTGTTAGGATAAGGTTAGAGATTTAATTTGTTAGGGATTTATTGAAATTTTTGTACTTTTGCATTTTTGTGGGACATAATTATATGGATGAGGACACGTAGTAATACGGAGGTAAAATGGTAAAAATACTATCGGGGAGGGACAAAATTAGGTGTCTACATTTTGTACAGGTTCCTATGTAAATAGTCAAAAACTATAACATCCATGAAAGAGAATTTCACCATTTCGCGTGCAACACAAAAGCAATGCACCTTGTATGAAAGTGTATCAAATAGTGGGCAAGTTGTATATGTTCATATATCGTTTCCAACTTCCATCTTGTTCCACAATAATCCATGTGTCCAATTCATTACTTCTGAGTACCGCCATATAAACTAAGACAACCTTTGAGACAGTTTATCTGTGAATCAGCTCGATAGACATGTTTCATATCACATTGTCAATAATCAAAACTACATAGTACCTAACATTATTTCACTTAAAATAATATTAAAGATTGTAAAAAATAAAAGGTACAAAATTTAAATTAAGAAAAAAAAAAATCTACTATTAGCAAAAAAGTTTAGAACTTTAATTTAAACAACTCAAGTCTTCGTATTAATAAATAAAGATTTTACAACAATATCAAGGAATTGTGTTGCAAATAACTGACTAACATCTTATTAATTAAAATTAGTCCTTTTTTTATAAATAATAATATTACTATGTGAAGGTAATTGTTTACTGTCTTCTAAGAATACAACCCTTAAAAAAAAGTAGTATGTAAGAACCAAAAAATAATTTTAAATTATTAAATATTTTTGTTATATATATATATTTAATGCCGCGTATTAAAATTTTGTTATATGTATATATTTAATGTCGCGTATTAAAATTTTTCTTTTGACCACTAATTTTATTGAAACGACCTTGCAACTACTCAATGATCGACCCACCAACCATTTCTGTTGTAGATTCATGGACGATCCTCAACATAGAGCGTGTAAAAATCATTAAGATCAAGCGCAAAACACGCAAAATGCTGAAAGGACTCCACCACAATTTCCAATGAATGATCATATTGATTCTTGGCCACGAAAAGGCAAGCAATTGTAACATACAAGTGTCGCTCGGCAATAATGATGTCGGACGTCCATCCGGCAATGATGTCGGACGTCCATCCGGCAGTGCAATAAGACTTTTGAGGACAATTGATCTAAGATTCTGTGTAAACCAATATCTTGAATCGAGACAGAAACAAATGATTATTGGTTCGAATGCGCCTGAGCACCAATAAAAAGTGTCATTCTGATTGGCTGGTCTGCTCCACACTTAAGAGAATAAAACACATTCTTATCAATAAGAATTGACCATAACTATATTTACGTAGCACCAACAGATCGAGATCGGTTACATTCCTATCAATGAGGACAATAGATCGAGATCGGTTACATTCCTATCAATGAGGCGAGTTGGCTGTTGATCAGTAAAATTGACAAAGACTACATGAGTGTTGAAACGCGTAATTTTTTTAGCCTGTTAGTTGGTATCCTAATTTATAGGAGTTTGTTGGAAGTTGATTTCTATTGGTTTATAGAGTTTGATTTGCAGTAGGCAACTGATTAGGATATTTTATCTTTTAACTGTTTAGCAATTGCTTAGCTATCAGTTATGTTGGTTCCTATTTTTCTGAAAGTTAGCCGTTGTTACTCACTTGTATAAAGAGAACTTGCAGCAGTATAATAAAATACACTTGCTCGATTCTTTTGTAATTTCTCTGTCTTTCTACTAAATATTTTGTAACATTTGGTATTAGAGACAGCAAGAGAGTTTCTCAGATCGAGTGTAAGGGTTGGGTACTGCTTATTGAGAGTTTCTTTAGTAGTGTTATTGCAGCAGAAAAACGATGGCCTCTGAAAACTTTGTTCAGCCCGTTATTTCCCCTTTAGATGGTCATTGAGACCATTGGAGCATGTTGATGGAGAATTCCTTAGGTCAAATGAGTTTTTGCCAGTTGTTAGTATTGGTGTGCAAGATCCAGCAGCTGGTACTTCTTTGTCAGAAGCACAAAAAGCAGAGTTGGATAGTGTAACGCCCCGTAAAAGTCATGCATGTATTAGACTGTAATTTCTGAGCTTTAGACTTAAGTTTTAAATTTTTTCTAAGTGTTGAAATGACTTAGACTCATTCTTAGCTGGCAACCTTCGGGATACAACTTCTCGACCTTCCCGACCTTCAATTTTAGATTTTCAAGTTGCGTTACGATCGGGAAATCTCATAGTACATCTCGGATAAGTTTTGGATTTTTTTCGGAGTGCATAAGAATGCGTTTGGATTTCAAAACAGTAGCAAAACACATAGCCTATTGCCCAGTTTTTCAGCATTTCAGGGTCAACTTCAAACGATCATAACTCCCTGTATATAATGAACTGTGTGAGCTATAATATATCAAACGAAAGATCTTTGAGTCCTGTTTCAAATGCAGTTGGTTTTATCCAATTTGAATATATGAGTAAAAATTTATAATCGATTTACTCCAGCCTATCAAACTGTCAACTGAGGGACAGATTTGACCTTAATTGTTCCTTAGGAGTATTTTGGTCATCCTCCACCCCTATATATACCACCAACACGGGATTTAATCCCTCAAACACCATAATACACATGCTTTCCTCACAATTGCTCAAGAATTCTCCTTAGGGTTTCAAAATAAAAACCCAAATAGTTCAAGATTCGACCGTAAGTTTTCAAAGATAATTACATATTCGGAATCACCAATCCGCAAGCTTCAAGAAACATCTATTATCCTTGGAGAACAAGGTACGCAGGGTTTTCCTAAAAACTCATGGGCATAGAAATCATGTTTTAGGAAGGGGGTTTTCGAATTCATGTACATACTCATGTTTTAGAAGCTTTAATGATACTGTTTTGGCCTTTTGGCTTTCCCCCAAAGTGATTGAAAATTATATGTATACGTATATATGTGTTTGTCCTGAAATATGAATTTAGAGCATGATTTTCACGAAACCCCTCTCTTAATGTAAAGTTTTCCATGTTTCACGTAATATAAATTGTTTTGGAATATGATTTTGAACACGAAAGAGAGGGTTGTGAATGTTGAATATGCATGTAATGAAAGAATGCATGGTTTTGCCAAAATGCACATGACCACCATATGTTTGATAAAAGTTTTGCATGGATTTGATTTGAGTTTCGGAACATGACATCTTTAATGTAAACTACATGCTTCGGTGGTCTAAAACGTTATTTCTAAGAAAAATCGTGCTAAATGCACTATGGCTCAGAAATAGAACTTGCAAGTCTTGGTATGACGATACCAATTCAGACAAATGCCATAACAGATACAGACTAGTACAGAAATCAGATTTTTATCAGACTCATACTAACAGATATTTCAGACTTTCATGATTTTAGACATTCAGAATGTTGCATGTACAGAAAAGGTTAAAAATGGGAATACAGAGATGTTAGGTGGTTCCCCGAAGAGGGCTTGAGTTCAAGCGACTCATTGCCTAAAACCGTGTTTTGCCGACCCGGGTATATTATTATGCGCTGACTTAAATGTCCTGTGGCGTATCAGAGTCAGAGACTCCAACCCTTGCGGCACACTTGGGTTGGGGGCTTCCCCGCCGAGTCAATGGCGGATTCCATATAGCCCGTGGAATATTCAGACTTGTAGGGGAACACCACCTAACTCAAAAGTAAAACACAGATCATGATTTGAAATGAACAGACAGGTTGCATGTTTTCAGAAAGTGCCCATGTATTTTTTAGAAATAGTTTTATACAGGATGTCTTGATGGAAAATTTCTTTCACTTATATATATATATGTATGTATGTTCCATTATACTATTTTTGGATTGCTTCGCGTGCCAGTACTTTTGTGCTGACCCCCCCCCCCCTTCCAGGTTCTGAGGCACAGTCTAGGGGTCCAGCTACTTAGTAGATATTCTCGGATTTGCAGACTTGATCTCATAGTGGTGAGCCTTCTATTATTCGGAAGGCCTAATTATGTCAGACATTATCTTATTTATTATATTTTTGGCTTATTGGGGGCCTTGTCCCAGTTTCTTTTCAGACAGATGTTTGTGTTCTTAGTAGAGATTTCACAGACTGATGTCAGATAGTATTATTCAGAAATAATGCAAGACTTGACCATGTTTTCCGTACTCAGTTTAAATTCCGTATTTTGTTATGATTATAAATGTTGTGCATGATAACCAGATAGAGAATGGGTGTTCCGGGCCTTCATGGTTCGGGATGCTCGTCACGGCTGGGGCCTAGGCTCGGGTCGTGACAAACTTGGTATCAGAGTACGGTTCATGGTCCCAGGGTGTCTGCGAAATCGCGTTGGGTAGAGTCTTGTTTATGGGTGTGTAGCGCGCCACACTTATAAGCAGGAGGCTACTAGGCGTTAGGAGTATCTCTCTTTCTTCATGTTCTAGTTCGTGCAATAGAGTCAGAATATTCCTCTTTCATACTCTAATTCGTGCTATGATGTCGCCCATATGAAAGTAAAAAGTCATTCCAAATTCTTTCCTTACTCTAATGTCCTCAGATATGTCTCATTATTGAGGTGATGCAAGTATAGAAGTTTAGAATCTAAATGGTATGGTCCTTTCTGATTGAACCATATAAGAGTTAAAATTTGTGCAAGGACTTGAGAAGAGTCCGTTAGTGCTTCAATGTGTATTGATTCTGATATAGACATTGATCTTGACGAAATCGTGCTTTTCAGCTTTCTGTATTGAGTATATTCGGCCCTTTTTAGAAATTTATGTTGCAGATGTCTTGCTTAAGGGGGGATGATGTGTAGCAGAATGTTGGAACTGTATTTCCACCCAAATAGTAGTATGAGTCAAAGTTTTGTTTTCATGACCTATTGGTAATGAAATTTGACCAAGAAGTTGGTGATGTAAAGTCACAAAGTTAGAAGTGAGAGTGAGGGTGATTTACCACTTATGGTGATAGACTAATGTGGTAACTAGTAGCATGTGTGGATGGTATGGTAGTCCGTGGAGGAAGTGTTTGACTCCGATTTTATTTATACAGAGTAAGATGTGTATTCTTAGTTCATTGGATATTGCGTATTAAATTTCTATCTCATGTAATCTTGTCATCAAGGTGTTTTAAAAAAATAAAAATAAAGTCTAGTGAAGCCGTGTGGGGCTCTTTCGATTCGCTAGCATGGCTGACTTGTCATTCATTTCATTTTCTTGTTCAAAATACAAAATCAAAGTCTAGTGAAGCCGTGTGAGGCCTATTTCGATTCACTAGCAACTTGTTGTCCAACTTCTTGTTCATGTGGTGGTTTAATATATGTATAGCTGAATTTGTTTGCATGAGATTGAGTTGGTAAAGATGTGATTCGTCCTTGTGTGTTGTTTAGTAGATGGTGGAGAAGGAGTTGTTAGTTAGGATGATTTGTAGGTTGCTTGAAGTGTGAAAATGGCTATATTAGCCAGTAAGTTGTAAGTATAGACTCATGGTTGTTTGTGGAATTTGAAGGTAGTCTAAATGTATGCTTGAGTAAGTAAGCGTGATATGAGAGGCCGTATAAGTAGATAAGATTGTATGGGGTTATAGTATAAGATTAATGTCGATCATGTCTATTATGTGACTTTACCCCTTGACCTTCTTTTCCTTGGTAGTTATAAATAGTACTACTAGTGAGAAGATATGTAGTAGATTTTTGAGGTATAGTAGTAATGTTATAAAGGTTCCTTGGTCGTGGATAGTATCTAGATAAAATCAAGTATTTGGAGTAGAATGTCCCAATTTGATGGACTAGTAAATTATGTTGTATTCTTCATGGGTGGTATTTACTGAATAAAACAAGTATGAGCTGATGCCTATGATGCCTTACAGCATGTATTTATAGTACCTGAAAGTCCCTAAGTCAACAAGGTACAAAAATGCAAGCTATACAATTATCAACTACAAGCTGAAAATCTGAAAATCCTGCACATGCATGCTGAAATTTCTGCACATGCTTGCCAACCTTTGTGAACCTTTTAAAGTGGAAAATTTGCAGTTTCATACCAGCCCGTGTGAACTTCCTAAAGTCTAATAAATGTGCTGCTAGCCTATTTTGACCATCTAGAAGGTGCTGGAAACGTTGGCAGCAATGCGGAGCATTTATCGAGGCCCCGCCAAGCTCGAAAATGCGCCCGAATAGTCCGAAACATGCCGAAAACGTGAGGAGTTTAATGGGTTGTGACGTTGAGCGTCACAATGTGGTTGTAAAAATAGCGACTTAAGATTATGATGTATGTTTTGTAAGAATTATGTATAAGGTTGGGTTGTAAATCATGGTTAGCACTAGACATTAAGTTTGAACAATTGATGTCCATGAAGGTGGATGTGATGATTTCTTGGTTAATGATACTAGTTTTATGGAAGTAATCTAATAGGCTTGAATGGTATATGCAAGAGCCTAAGTTTATTTGATTCGTAGTAAAGTATGATGTTGCATATATAATGTAGAAGTATGCCCAAGGTGATCTGAGGTTGCGGTATTTTCTAAGACTATTTCACGTTTTGTGTGACGAGTGGTACCGTTGAGTTGCTAGGTGGAGAAAGACTAGTTAGGTGGTATAGTCAAGTTAAGGAGTTTTGATTGATAGTGTTGAGCCTTTTTATATGATCTTGATTCTCATAGTAGAGAGATGTAAGTTTGGAGTCGCGATATTGATAGGCTATGTCGGAAGTAGTATGATTCATTGAAGGCTTGGTGATATCCATGTTGAGTGCTAGATTCTAAGTTTGAGTTTTTGAAGGTTGAACTAATAGAAATAAGAGTTAAAGCGCTAGAGGGTGTGCACTTCGACTATGGGGATACTCATGAAGACCTGAAGTTAGTAAGTGTGCAAGTATTATATGATGACTGCTGGGTCTATATAATGATAAAGTGTATCTCAGAAGGTAGTATTAACAGTGGGTTTTCCACTTTCAGGTGTAGTCATTTGGGTTAAGTTCCATGATATGCGTTTATAGTAGTTTTTCAGACCCCAGAGTGCAGTGAGTGTACTTCAGTTTAGAGTGTACTTCAGTTTAGAGTCTAGTAAGGAATCTCCCAAACTTAATATGATGGCTTGAAGCTAAGGGGGAGATGATAGAGCAAATAACTGAGTTAGGCTTTCAGATTCTAGTCGTGATGTCATGATGATATAGAACGTCAGAAAGTGAGGGTGAGACTCAACCCATTCTTATCTCAGTATTATTATTTTTTTCCAGTTATCCCAATATCTACTCATGCCTTACGTTTCAGTCCAATGATCAAAATTCATGTTCATGCTTATGATAGAGAATCATGTACTCTTCATGTTCTAAAATGAGAAGTTTCAGTTCATTCAGTAGTCGGAATCCCATTCCATAAGTTATGAACTCCAAATTGAGGTCATGTAGCTCATGACTCATGTACTCACGCTTTATAGTATGCTTGTTTTAGATAAGACCATAAGTGTGAAGTAAGATCTGGGGCCAAGTTTTTGATATATGTGAGTTTTAGTGGAAATTTGTATGTGTATGTTCTTGGGGTAGCGCGTGCGAGTTATATTAATAGTGGTTTAGAGAATATGTGAAGTGTTTCTTCATGGGTGTTTGGGTTGAAGTTCATATGAGGTTATAAAGATAGGCTTGAATGACATGTTGGGATTTTAGTGAAGGGACGCAAAATGCGCTAGTGAATCTATAGTAAGAGTTCAGAGTTAGTCATTAATGTGGGAAGGCATGATATGCTTAGGGTGTGAACTTTAAAAGGATATGGAAGATTGAATCATATTGTTTAGACTAGTATCATGGTATGACATATTGTATTTTTGTGACTTGGAGTTAGGCTTGATCACAGTTAAAGGATTTAAGCTACTATAGACATTGTAGAAAGAGCTATCAATGCCCATATGAGAATTATAAGTTGAATGGAATGAATATGGTATTTAAGGGAAATAGTTTAGTTAAGGGAGTATTAAAAGAAGTGTGCTAAGCTTGAAAAAAAAAAACAAGAAGTTGCATTGTCCAAGATCTTTTGCCCCATAATGCCACTAGAATTTCTTTAGACAGAGTGTTGAAGAAATACTCCCGTTGAATATAAGTTTTCGGTGTATTTCAGTTTAGCAGTCAGGCAGACAAGTTACAGTGGTTTTCCACCTTTTCACCCAATCCTGCTATCCGAAGTTTCATGTGTATGACCATCCCAATATATTTCATCCTAAGTTGCGAATTCAGTTCAGTCAAAGCATCATGTTTCAGATTCAGCTATTTAGTCGTGACTCAGTTCATGAGTGTTCAGTGCATAATCTCAAATACTTCCAAGTATTTTAGCCCAGTTAGTATAATACCCTGGTACGATCTAAGTCTTGATGCCTCATGATTTGTAATTGCATAAGTTATCACTTCTCAATTCAATATGTATGATTGGATTATGAACACTTCAAGGGAATCCTAAACTCTTAGCATGAATCAGCGTCTTGAAGCAAGTAAGGGCAAGTCAACTCAGAATTCAGTTTCGTGATAGAAGTTTAAATGTTTCAGGTCAGTTATATACTTTCTTAGAAGACACATCATGTCAGCGTCATTCTATACCTTTGAGCTTCAACATTTCCAATCCATCATTCGGGGACGAATGATCCCAAGGGGGAGATAATGTAACGCCCCATAAAAGTCATGCATGTATTAGACTGTAATTTCTGAGCTTTAGACTTAAGTTTTAAATTTTTTCTAAGTGTTGAAATGACTTAGACTCATTCTTAGCTGGCAACCTTCGGGATACAACTCCTCGACCTTTCCGACCTTAAATTTTAGTTTTTCAACTTGCGTTATGATCGGTCAATCTCATAGTACATCTCGGATAAGTTTTGGATTTTTTTCGGAGTGCATAAGGCTGCGTTTGGATTTCAAAACAGTAGCAAAACGCATAGCCTATTGCCCAGTTTTTCAGCATTTCAGGGTTAACTTCAAACGATCATAACTCCCTGTATATAATGAACTGTGTGAGCTATAATATATCAAACGAAAGATCTTTCAGTTCTCTTTCAAATGCAGTTGGTTTAATCCAATTTGAATATATAAGTAAAAAGTTATAATCGATTTACTCCAGCCTACCAAACTGTCAACTGAGGGACAGATTTGACCTTAATTGTTCCTTAGGAGTATTTTGGTCATCCTCCACCCCTATATATACCACCAACACGGGATTTAATCCCTCAAACACCATAATACACATGCTTTCCTCACAATTGCTCAAGAATTCTCCTTAGGGTTTCAAAATAAAAACCCAAATAGTTCAAGATTCGACCGTAAGTTTTCAAAGATAATTACATATTCGGAATCACCAATCCGCAAGCTTCAAGAAACATCTATTATCCTTGGAGAACAAGGTACGCGGGGTTTTCCTAAAAACTCATGGGCATAGAAATCATGTTTTAGGAAGGGGGTTTTCGAATTCATGTACATACTCATGTTTTAGAAGCTTTAATGATACTGTTTTGGCCTTTTGGCTTTCCCCCAAAGTGATTGAAAATTATATGTATACGTATATATGTGTTTGTCCTGAAATATGAATTTAGAGCATGATTTTCACGAAACCCCTCTCTTAATGTAAAGTTTTCCATGTTTCACGTAATATAAATTGTTTTGGAATATGATTTTGAACACGAAAGAGAGGGTTGTGAATGTTGAATATGCATGTAATGAAAGAATGCATGGTTTTGCCAAAATGCACATGACCACCATATGTTTGATGAAAGTTTTGCATGGATTTGATTTGAGTTTCGGAACATGACATCTTTAATGTAAACTACATGCTTCGGTGGTCTGAAACGTTATTTCTAAGAAAAATCGTGCTAAATGCACTATGGCTCAGAAATAGAACTTGCAAGTCTTGGTATGACGATACCAACTCAGACAAATGCCATAACAGATACAGACTAGTACAGAAATCAGATTTTTATCAGACTCATACTAACAGATATTTCAGACTTTCATGATTTTAGACATTCAGAATGTTGCATGTACAGAAAAGGTTAAAAATGGGAATACAGAGATGTTAGGTGGTTCCCCGAAGAGGTCTTGAGTTCAAGCGACTCAATGCCTAAAACCGTGGTTTGCCGACCCTGGTATATTATTATGCGCTGACTTAAATGTCCTGTGGCGTATCAGACTCAGAGACTCCAACCCTTGCGGCACACTTGGTTTGGGGGCTTCCCCGCCGAGTCAATGGCGGATTCCATACAGCCCGTGGAATATTCAGACTTGTAGGGGAACACCACCTAACTCAAAAGTAAAACACAGATCATGATTTGAAATGAACAGACAGGTTGCATGTTTTTAGAAAGTGCCCATGTATTTTTTAGAAACAGTTTTATACAGGATGTCTTGATGGAAAATTTCTTTCACTTATATATATATATGTATGTATGTTCCATTATACTATTTTTGGATTGCTTCGCGTGCCAGTACTTTTGTGCTGACCCCCCCCCCCCCTTCTAGGTTCTGAGGCACAGTTTAGGGGTCCAGCTACTTAGTAGATATTCTCGGATTTGCAGACTTGATCTCATAGTGGTGAGCCTTCTATTATTCGGAAGGCCTAATTATGTCAGACATTATCTTATTTATTATATTTTTGGTTTACTGGGGGCCTTGTCCCAGTTTCTTTTCAGAGAGATGTTTGTGTTCTTAGTAGAGATTTCGCAGACTGATGTCAGATAGTATTATTCAAAAATAATGCAGGACTTGACCATGTTTTCCGTACTCAGTTTAAATTCCGCATTTTGTTATGATTACTAATGTTGTGCATGATAACCAGATAGAGAGCCTTCATGGTTCGGGATGCTCGTCACGGCTAGGGCCTAGGCTCGGGTCGTGACAAATAGTCTAAGGTTGAAAGATCTTAAGGCAAAGAATTATCTTTTTCAAGCTATTGATCGCTTAATACTTGAAACTATTCTTTGCAAGGATACTTCTAAACAAATATGAGATTCCATGAAGAGGAAGTATCAGGGAACGGAGAAGGCAAAAAGGGCATTATTGCAAACACTTCGCACTGATTTTGAGACCTTACGGATGAAGATGGGCGAATCAATCTCAGATTACTTCTCAAGGACTATGGCAATAGTAAATAAGATGCGGATTCATGGGGAAAATCTGGAAGATGTCACCATTATTGAAAAGATCCTCCGCTCCATGACATCAAAATTCAACTATGTTGTTTGTTCAATAGAGGAATCAAAAGATACTAATGAACTTTCAATTGATGAGTTACAAAGTTCGTTGTTGATTCATGAGCAGAAAATGAATCGACAAAGTAGCGATGAACAAGTTCTTCTCTCATCTAACTACCATTCTTCAAAAGGTGATGGTAAGAGGAAGAGGGAGAGGAAACAATTCTGGTGGTGGGAGGCAGTCGCACCAGAAATTTGAAGAAAATTCTTAAACTCGCAAGGAAGGGGAAGAAATCTTGACAACAACAACAATTCAGGTCATTGTAAGCCGAAGTCAGTAGACAAGTCAAGGTTGAATGCTACAGAGTCACATGTATGTTCCTTATAAATCAGAATGTAGAACCAACTTAAATAGAGATGGTGCAAGACAGTCTAATTTTGTAGAAAAGGAAGAAGAGATATCGTTGTTGATGGCCTATCATGAGAAGGAACAGGTGACAGAGGAAATTCAGCAGAATATCTGGTACTTAGACACTGGTTGTAGCAACCATATGTGCAGAAACAAGTCAATTTTCTCCACACTAGATAGAGTCATATTGAGATTTTGTGAAGTTTGGGAATGATTCAAAAGGTACAGCCATGGGAAAAGGACAGCTAACAATTAGAACTAATAGGGATATTTGTCAAATAATCTCTGTTGTCCTTTATGTTCTTTTGAGTCTCGATCAGTTGCAAGAGAAAGGGTATGAGATTGTCATTAAAAATGGAATTTGTCGGATTCAAGATGACACTTTGGGCTTAATTGCTCAAGTTAAAATAACGGCAAACAGAATGTTTCCTCTCTATCTCAATAATATACAACAATCATGCAACTTAGCAAAACAAGGAGATGATGCTTGGTTGTGGCATTTTTGGTTTGGGCATCTTAATTTTGCTGGATTAAAATCCTTCCAACAGAAGAATATGGTGATTGGTCTTCCTAAAATTTTGTTTCCATCTGAAATTTGTGAAGAGTGCGTGGTTAGCAAGCAGTCTCGCAATTGTTTTCCAAAAAAGGTTACATGGAGAGCAAAGAAAGCACTTGAACTTGTCCATTCTGATATTTGTGAACCGATAACACGATCTTCTAATGGAGGTAAAAGCTACATAATTACCTTCATTGATGATTTTACTCGAAAAAGTTGGGTATATGTTTTTTCTGGTAAAATCTAAAGCTTTTGAAAGCTTTAAAGTACTTGTTGAAAAAGAGATTGGCAGTCCAATAAAAGTTCTTCATTCAGATCGTGGGGGAGAATATAACTCACATGAATTTACAAATTTTTGTGAGCATCATGGAATCAAGAGGCAACTTATAGCAGCCTACTCGCCCCAACAAAATGGAGTCTGAAAGAAAAAATCGCACTATTATGAACATGGTGCGGAGCATTCTAACAAGCAGTGACATTTCTAGAAGTTTTTGGCCTGAAGCAGTCAATTGGAGTATTCACATCCTGAATAGATGCCCCACATTTGCAGTTAAGAATGTGACTCCGAAGGAAGCATGGAGCGGAAAACGACCAGCCGTAGATCACTTTAGAATATTTGGGTGCATTGCATATGCCCACATTCCTGATCAAAAGAGAAAGAAGCAAGACGACAGGGGAGAGAAATGTATTTTTATCAGTGTTAGTGATCAATCAAAAGCTTACAAGCTTTATAATACTAACACTAAGAAAATAGTGATTACTCGGGATGTCATATTTGATGAAAATCATTTTTGGTCGTGGAACAAAAATTCCATGGGAGAACAAATTCTAGTTTGTCTTGATGGAGAAGATGGTGAAGAAGCAATTCAGCCACAACAACAAGTTCCAGCAGCTGATTAAGACAATGATCCTGAAAGTTTTGAAACTTCACCAGTTATGGGAGAGCAGATAAAAGCTATAGCTGATTCACATGCCCCTCATATTCGAAGAAGGCCAACATGGATGACAGATTATGAGGTATGAGGAATTGATCAATCTGAAGATTCTCTCACTCATTTTTCTTTATTTTCAGATTGTGATCCTACAAATTTTGAAAGTGTTGTCAAAGATGATAAATGGAGAAAGGCAACGGATGATGAAATTGCCGCCATTGAAAAAAAGATACATGGGAGCTTGTTGATCTTCCAGTTGGGCACAAAATGATTGGAGTAAAATGGGTCTATAAAACTACATTGTAGGAGAATGGGGAGATTGATAAGTACAAGGCGCGGTTGGTGGCGAATTGAAAGGCTACAAACAAGAATTTGGAGTGGATAACGGAGAAGTGTTTTCTCCTGTTGTCAAACTTGATACGATCAGATTGGTGATTGCATTGGCTGCTCAAAATTCATGGCCCATCTGTCAATTGGATGTGAAGTCTGCTTTACTACATGGAGACTTACAAGAAAATGTATTTAATGAACAACCTCCTGGTTATGTTCAGATTAATGAAGAGCATAAAGTCTGTAGATTAAAGAAGGCTCTTTACGGACTAAAACAAGCACCTAGAGCTTGGTATAGTCGTATAGATACTTACTTTCTAAGGGAGGTTTTTCAAAAATGTCCACATGAGCATACTCTGTAGTGTGAGAATGAAGGTAAAATATTGATTGTGTGCTTATATGTAGATGATTTGATTTATACCGAAAATGATAAAGTCATGTTTGAGAAGTTTTAAAGGTCTATGATGCTTGAGTTTGATATGTCTGATCTTGAAATGTCGCATTACTTTCTTGACATAGAAATAGTGCAATCGAATGATGGGATATTTCTTTCTCAAAAGAAATATGTGCGAGAAATGTTAGACAGGTTTCAAATGAGAAATTGCAATCCTATCACTTCACCATCAGAAGTTGGCTTGAAGCTTACAAAGGATATTGGAGGAAAAAGGAATGATGGCACCTTTTTCAAATAAATTGTGGGAAGTCTGATGTATTTGACAGCAATGAGGCCAGATGTCACACATGCCGTAGGTATCATTAGCAGATTCATGGAGAATCCAAAAGAATTACATTTGTTGGCTGCAAAAAGGATCCTTCGATACTTAAAAGGTAATGTAGATTTTGGTTTGTTCTACAAAAAGGGTAAAAAGTGTCATCTGATTGGGTTTTCTGATAGTGTTTATGCTGGAGACTTGGATGATCGAAAGAGTACTTCAGGATATGTGTTTATGTTGAGTTCAGGTGCAGTCTCATGGTTATCAAAGAAGCAGCCAATCGTCACTTTGTCAACAACTGAAGCTGAATTTGTTGTTGCTACTGCATGTGCCTCGCAAGCCATTTGGCTAAGAAATGTTCTTACTGGACTAAATTTCAAGCAACAAGAAGCAACAACAATTTATTGTGACAACAGTTCTGCTATAAAGTTGTCCAGAAATCCAGTATTTCATGAAAGAAGCAAGCATATTGATGTAAGGTTTCATTTTTTAAGAGATCTCACTGAAGATGGAGAAATTGATTTTGTCTACTGCAAAAGTGAAGATCAGATCATTGATATTTTCACTAAATCCCTCAAACATGCATCATTTGTGAAGCTTAGGAAATTACTTGGAGTTTATTCCTTTGTGGATCGATTTCAGAGAATTAAACTGAATGTTGAGAACCTCAGTTTACGGGAGGGAATGTTGAAACACGTAATATATTTTTTAGCTTGTTAGTTGGTATCCTAATTTATAGGAGTTTGTTGGCAGTTGATTTCTATTTCTTAGGTGCAGGTTTCTAGAGTTTGATTTGCAGTAGGCAACTGAGTAGGATATTTTATCTTTTAACTGTTTAGCAATTGTTTAGCTATCAGTTACCTTGGTTCCTATTTTTCTGAAGTTAGCTGTTGTTACTCACTTGTATAAAGAGAACTTGCAGCAGTATAATAAAATAAACTTACTCGATTCTTTTGTAATTTCTCTGTCTTTCTACTAAATATTTTGAAACAATGAGTTTAAATGGATACGGAGCTAGCGTGGTTGCACTGAAAATTGTTGAAAAGTGAGAAATCCAAATCAATGTAGTCCCACGTTTGTATTCAGGGCAATACACTTTTCCATAGCTGAATTTGAGGATGTGGCTGATATGGTTCTCTAGCTAATGGGAAAACCGAGGAATCTTGGAGTAAAGAAATAGAATAATTTCATTCTCGTATGGTAAACCAAGTTCATTCTTAATCAAATGTGGAAAATCAAACTTAAGATACAAAAACTCATCACTAAATCCACATATCTATCTCTTTGATGTAGTAGTATCTATGAGTCACATTGGAGTACGTGGCTATGAGTCACATTGTATCCATTTCAGTAGGATCTTTTTCATCCTGTGGGCCCAAAAATAGATGTTAAATTTAGCTGTCATTTGATCATAGATTTTGAACTTGAAAGTTGAAGCTCTTCAAGTTGCTGTTTTTTGAAACTTAAATTTGTGCTTGGATATATATTTTATTTGCGAAAAAATTGAAATTCTGTGAGTGGAAACTATTGGTTTGTATTTTGGAACTTGAAATTATTTTTAAGTATAGATGCTCAAATTATGATAAAAAAAATCTATGGTAAAATGGATATTGAAGATGAATTTTTAAAATTCATGGCTTTGTATTTCTACATTGGTATTTGTGCTAATAATCTTGTGGATTAGTGTGTAATCTAGTGTAATTTGGTTTTTTCTTGATTGTGTTTGACTCTAAGTAACCTATGTACTTGTCTTGTGTGTCTGGCTAAATTCAAATTCGTGTTGTATATGACTCGTTTTGAGGTAGGGGTGGGGGGTGGGTGGGCTGGAAAATTGGAGTACGTGGCTATGAGTCACATTGTATTCGTTTCAATAGGATCTTTTTCATTCTATTGGCTTGAAAATGGGCATTATTAATTTAGCTTCCATTTGGTCATAGATTTTGAACTAGAAAGTTTGACCACCCAAATGGACCCACTGACTCCGTCGGACCACCCTGAGCCACTCCACAGCCCATTAGGGGCCATTGGTCAGTGTTTGGCCCAAATCATGCTTAGGTCCTAGGTCCACCCTGAGAACCGTGGGCTAAAACCCACCGAAATATCCCCAAGAATGGCATGTTGGCACCGTTTCGCTCGTTTGACCATTCAAATGGAACCATCAACCCTGTCGGACCACCCTAACCCACTCCACAGCCCGTCGGGGGGCCGTCCATTGATTTTCATCCTAAATTGCGCTCGGGCCCCGGTCCCACCCCGAGAACTGTGGGCTAACACCCACCTAATTGAATCAAAAATGGCCTGCTTACACCTTTTTGCCCGTTTGACAACCCAAATGACCCCACCGATCTCGCTGGACCACCCCAAGCCAGTCCAAGTCTCGTAAGGGGGCCGTTTGTCGATTTTGGGGCCAAACCGCACTCAAGCCTCGGGCCGACCCCAAGAATCGTGGGTTAACACCCATTAAATCTACCCGAAAATAGCCTGTTCGCGCTGTTTCGCCCATTTGACCACGTAAATAGTCCACCGACTCCGTCGGACCACCTGAGCCGCTCCATAGCCTGTCAGGGGGCCTTTAATCTATTTTCGGCCCAAACCATGTTTGGCCCCAGTCCCTCCGTGATAACTGTGGGCTAACACCCATCAAATTATCCCCAAAATGGCTCGTTCGCGTTGTTTCACTCGTTTGACCACGCAAATAGTCCCACCGACCCTATCAAACCACCCAAAGTTGTTTTACTGCTCGTTGGGGGCCGTTGGTCGGTTTTTTGCCCAAATCACACTCGAGACCCATGCCCACCCTAACAATCGTGGTCTAACACCCACCAAATTGGCTCGAAAATGGCCCATTTGTGCCGTTGTGGCTATTTGACCACACAAATGACTCTAAGTAACCTTATGTATCTGTCTTCAGTGTCTAGCTAAATTCAGATTTGTGTTAGTATATATAGGACTCATATTTTGAGGTAGGCGATGTGGTTTGGAGGGTTGGAGTACGTGGCTATGAGTCACTTTAATCCATTTCAATAAGATTTTTTTCATACTATGGGCTCGAAGATGAATGTTATAATTAATTTAGCTGCCATTTGGTCATAGATTTTGAATTTGAAAGTTTGAGCGCTTAAAGTTATTATTTTTTTTAATCTTAAATATGAGTTTGGATACATAATTTTTTTTGCTAAAAAAATTGAAATTTTGTGGGTGAAAGTATCGATTTGTGTTTTTGAAACTTGAAATTATTTTTAAGTATATATGCTCAAATGATGATAAAAAATCTATGGTAAAATGGATATTGAAGATGAATTTTTAAAATTCATGGCCAAACACTAGGCAAGATATATGCATTGTAGGACTCATTTACAAGTACAATAATACTTTAGATAAGATTTTTCAATTGTTAAGGGTTTAAGAAAAGTTCTCTTCTTAAGGGTAAATGGGTTCTGACTGATCCACCATAACTCTTGTTGGTCTTTTTTTAAAAAATTATTATTTACTATTCAAAATTTATTCAACTAATTGAAATTTTCACGGAATAAGTTCATTAAGTATAGATATCACAAAAAAGCTTGTCATCTCCCCCATTGAGCTAGAACACAAGGCTTTATGGGCCTTGCGAAGGTTGAATATGAATTGGGAGGATGCCAAGAGTAACTTTATCCATGCAAGTATCAAGTGCCGAGGACTTGTGTCTATTGATTTTTTTTTTCTCTTTTTAATTTTTTCCTAACAATGAACTCGAAAGGTGAAAGCATAAGGTGGCGAGCAATTTCAAAGTTTAGTTTAAAATTACTAGCTAGGCCAGCCGCCAGTTGTACAAGTAAAAGATGAAACCAATATTGTGTGGAACAAAGTGTAACGTGTCAAAGGTCATCAAATCATCATAAAGAGGAATAGGTAGGTTATTTTATGTATTCAAAAATTGAAGTAATTGCGAAAAAGGTAACAGGCTATTGCAAATAAGTATTTATCAGAATTACCTAATATTTTTATTTTTACTAGATTTTAAATTTGAATTTGCATGGCTCTCAACCCACTTTATTAATCGTTGTGTGACACCTTTAAGAACTCTTACCAAAACGTGCTTTATCTTGCAAGAGTAGTATATTACCTCAAACTTAAAATATATACACACACAAAGTGATCCTTTAAAAAATTTAAATTTTCACTTAATATTACAAAAGAATTGTAAGTGAGTAATATTCAACACCTTTAGTTTGGCCAAAATTTTAAAAATTATTAGCAGGTCAACTTAAAATCATTTTTATCAATATCAAAATAATGATATGTAATTGATTAAGATTTTATAAAAGTACTCTTTTTAGCTTTGAAAAAACTTCGATGTATTGTATAAAGTTACTTCTTTTTTCTTTATAAAAAGCTGGTCAAACACTTCATAAATAAAAAATTTACTATTAGCTGCTGAGGGGTTAATAAGAGTTACTGAGGAGTTAATAAGAGTTATTGTGTTATAAAACTATAAAGAACAAGAAGAAGAGTAGAGAAAATAGAGAGAGTAATTGTTATTTCTTCTCTCGAGGGATGAGAGATCATAAGATTGTAAATACAATGAACAAAACCCCTCTATTTATAGAGGAAATTTACTCCTAGTCTGAGTAAAAGACGGATGCTTTAAATCCTAATAGATATCAAAGTGGATCTTGATAGATCTTGATAGACATTCACTATAATGTAAATACATTTATAACACTCCCCCTTGAATGTTTAATTGGTAGATAATGTTCCTCGTTAAACCTTACTAGAAAAAACCCAGTAGGAAAAAAAATCTAGTGAAAGAAAAAGAGTACACATCTCTAATAATACGTATTTTGGATGCCTCATTAAAAATCTTACAAGGAAAACCCAGTGGGACAGAACCTCGTAAGGGAAAAAGAGTACAACGCGTATTAACTTCCCCTAATGAAAACATCCTTGACCTTTGCATCTCGATCTTGTGCAGCATCTTCTTGAAAGTTGCAGTTGGAGAAGATTTGGTGAATAAATCAATCACATTGTCAGTTGAACGAATCTATTGCACGTTAATATCATCATTCTTTTGTAGCTCATGTATGTAAAAAAGCTTTGGCAAAATGTGCTTTGTTCTATCTCCATTTATGAATCCTCCCTTAAGATACGCTATGTATGCTGAATTATCTCCGTATAAAATTATGGATAGATTGTCATATTTCACACCATATTTTTCTCGAATGAGATATATCATGGACCTCAACCATACATATTCTCGGCTTACTTCATGAATAGCTATTATCTCAGCATGATTCGATGAAGTGGCTACGATAGACTGCTTTGTATATCTTCGAGATATGGTAGTACCACCACATATGAACACATAGCCTATTTGAGACCGAGCTTTATGTGGGTCAGATAAGTACCCAACATCAGCATGACCAATAAGATCGGGACTGCAATCTTTAGAATAAAACAAGCTCATGTGTTTTATCCCATTTTGATGTCTCATAGTAGGAGCCGAAATATACCTTGCTAACAAATTGACTGAAAAGGCTATAGGCCTTGTAGTATTTGCAAGGTACATGAGTTCATCAATTGCACTAAGATATGGTACTTCATAACCAATCCAATTCGATATATTTTGAATTTCAGCAAACAATCTATTGCTTTGAAAACTCTCCGAGAGTTTCAATGATGTTCAAGCAATAAGCTTATACAATATAAGGATTATAAATAAGTTTTCAGGAAACTTTTATATGCTTCAAGCAGTTTGAATCCTTAAAAATTTTCACATAAGTTTTGTCAAGTGACAATATTCAACATTTCATGAGTGACATCTTCAAGTGTCTAGACTGCAAATTAAATAAGTTTTATGCTTACCAAAATGCATCCTTTCATGTCACTTGATAAATGTTTCTACGTCAGCATGCTTAAATAAACGTAGAATTCAGATCCTCGTAATCTTTTACAATATTGCACCAATATTGTGTCAAAGATATTGATGATATATCATTTTGTATCAGTTCACAATGCGACATAACATTTGAGATCTCATCACTGGAGGAGAAGCCCGTGCTGGCCTTTTGAGGCGGCACCGTCCCTGGCTGGTCGGCATTTGAGCAGAGGAAGAGGAGGATGAGAGCAGGAGCGGCGCTGGCGCCGGCGCTGTTGTCGCCGATGGGGGAGGCGGCGCCACTTTTTTTTTTAGTTTTGGAGAGAGAGAGATGGTAGAGACAGGGAGAGAGGTGGCTAGTTGTTGAGTTCACCAGACTCCGGCATCGTTGGCTGCTACTGTTGCACATATTCCGGTGAAGCTTTTTTCGGTGATTAATATGTATATGACGTTTTTGTAGGGTAGAAGATGAGTGATCCTATGTCCTTCCTCTCTTTTGTGTATATGGGTAATTGTATATATGTTGGTGAAATTGAAATTCTGAGGTGAGTGAGGGCGAGTGTAGGTGGGGTCACGTGGGTGGGTATTGGGGTAGGGTATGGGGACATGGGGTAGTGATGTGTTGTCCAAAATTGATAAGAGGAGTGGTTAATTTTGTTACAAAAGAATAATTGGGGATTAGGTTTGTTAGTGGGTTTGTTATTTTTGTATTTTTATGGAATATAATCATACGGGTGAGGGCCGTGGTAAGACAGGGATAAAAATGTGTAACTTGGGTCTTCGGGAGGGACAAGATTAGGTGTCTACATCATGCCCCTTTTGAATGTAAACACAAAGTGTTTTCAGGCAAAGAAGTAGACAGCGAGACTAAATTTTTGACCCGACCATTATTCAAAGAAAGAAACAGAAGGGAGAAGGACAACCGGGTCTTGACTTAAGACATCCTTCCTACCCAAGTTATGAGAGAATCAAGTCATGGGTTTTTCAAAGGATTGGAAAAGGTGGACTATATCGAGTTGGAGAGTCGAGTGAGGTTCCATCGAGGTTCTGGTCCGCGGCTCTGTTATTACATCAAAAATGAAAATTACAAGTTAAAACATAAATGAAATTACAAAAATCCTATCTATACAGCTTCTGTTGGCTCTTGACTCGACTTTTATCACCCTATTCTTCAGGCGGGCTCCTGACTTGAAATTTCTTTCAACTTGTTGCTTGGCTTTCAATTGCTTCGCTTTGTTACTTGACTTTTCGTTTCTTCACCCTATTCTTCAGGCGGGCTCCTGACTTGCTATTTTATCACTTTGTTGCTTGACTTTCATTTCTTCACTCTATTCTCTAGGCGAGCCTCTGACTTGCTATTCCATCACCTTGTTCTTCAGGCGGGCTCCTGAAACTCAAAATTAAAACCAAAACGAAAATGATCCCAAACAAGAATTATAATAAACTAGTATTTCATTTTTGAAAGTGTTGTCCCATTTTTCAGGAGGGTCTTGAACAGAAAGTAAAGTCTCATTTTTCAGGAGGGTCCTGAACATAAAGTAAAATCCCATTTTTCAGGAGGGTCCTGAACAGAAAGTAAAATCTCATTTTTCAGGAGGGTCCTGAACAGAAAGTAAAATCCTATTTTTTAGGAGGGTCCCGAACATAAAGTAAAATCCCATTTTTCAGGAGGGTCCTGAACAGAAAGTAAAATCCCATTTTTCAAGAGGGTCCTGAACCGAAAGTAAAATCCCATTTTTCAGGAGGGTCCTGAACATAAAGTAAAATCCCATTTTTCAGGAGGGTCCTGAACAGAAAGTAAAATCTCCATGGATGTGCATTTCCAATGATAGCTGAATTAAGTGAAGCGAATTTGCCCCTATATACTTAGTAGTGGTTTGCAGATCTTAGCTTCTAAGGTATCTGCCCAGCACTCGTTTCTTTCATCTTTGTTCTAAATCGCTAATACTTTCCCTGTCTTGCCGCATCATTGACCTGGATCCAGATTGAGGGAAATGAGTTCTGACTCAAACAACGGGTTTTCATTTTACCATGCCCCTGAGGTGCACTCTTTTCCCAAATCTGAATGTTTCTACGAATCCAATAGCCTATCGGTTGATAGACTTCCTTTGTTTCGTGTTGAATTATGATCATATTTCTTCCTGTGCTATTCCTTGGCTTTTTCTCATATAATAGGAAAGACTGGTAGTAAATTTTGAAATCCTTTCTCGCTTGTGTTGACGCAAACTTGACTTAAAATGTAAAGAAATGATGGTGACTTTTATTTTGATAAATGACATAAGAAAAGACAAAAAAGCATGAATATGTAAATGAAAGAAAAGGGCAATGTCTCATATTCAAAAAGAAAACTTATCTGAATACGACAACCAACTCCAACGAGCATGACATGCATTTTGGACTGAGCTGCTTGATCTTCCTATCCAAACTCCCCATTTGTTGTTGAGTTCGTGCCTTTGCCACTGAGCTACTTCTTCAAATCCATTGGACTCAACATCGCATTTGATTGACGACATCTTAAAAGACTTTCGCCAACAAATCTCTTTCTTCTCACTTTTCACTTTTCTCTTGAACTCTCCATCGCCTTACGGTGCCTGCAAGGGTTTTCACCAATAAGACTCTCTCATTTTCATTTCTCTCAACTCGCCATCGCCTTATGATGCCCACGGGGGTGTTCACCAATAAGACTCTCTCATTTTTATTTCTCTCAACTCACCATCGCCTTATGATGCCCACGGGGGTTTTCACCAATAAGACTCTCTCATTTTTTATTTCTTTCCTGATTTTTTATGCTAAGGGAGACCAGTGGTACTTCACAATGTATCATCATATCCATTGCATGCTTAGCCTTAACATTATCAAAAATTGATTTGAAGGACTTTGTTTGGTTGTAACTTGGCTTTTGGTTAAGGTTAGAAAAGATGGTAAGAGGCTCAAACGATACTTGAAGTGGGGGTGGGACTTACAACTTTTGGAATCGACTCAAACAACACATTAACTCATGCCCCAGTTTTGTTGACTGGGTGAATCTTAAATCTTTATTTGGTTGGACCGAGCCCGAAATAGGGCAGCCTACGTATCTCACTCCCGAGAGAGGAGAATCAGGTCGGACGTAGTTTCATCAGCTTGTTCTTTGTTTTGATTTGATTTTGATTTTTTTTTCGAACTCTTTCTTTTATTCTTATTTTCTTGATATTTATCTTTGACTCTATTTTGATTCCAAAAGAGGGATATGAAAGAAAAATAAAACGAAGCTCAAACGGGTAAACAAGGGATGACACAATGTTTTGATAGAAGAATAAAAATGCCTTCATCATATCAATCTTTAAAAATGCAAGTACTAAGCATGCAATAAAATCAACAAAGGATCAAATATCATACGTAATATCTTTTGACCGCGTCAGCATTGATAGCCATTTCTGCCATTTTGCCTTCAATATCTGTCAAATATAAGGCTCCATTAGGCAACATTTTCTTCACAACAAAGGGACCTTGCCAGTTAGGGGAGAACTTGGCTTTCGCTTCAACCTAGTGAGGAAGGATACGTCTCAATACCAACTGACCAACTTCAAAATTCTTGGGACGGACCTTTTTGTTATACGCTCGAGCCATCCTCCTCTGATACAACTGGCTGAGACACACATACGTTAGCCTTTTTTCCTCAATCAAACTCAAATGTTCCAATCGGGTTTTTACCCATTCGTCATCATCAATATCTGCTTCTACAATGACTCAAAGAGAGGGAATTTCAACTTCTGCAGGGATGACTGCTTCTCTCCCATACACTAATAGATATGGAGTTTCCCCTGTTGAAGTGCGAACAGCGGTGCGATAACCGAGCAATGCAAACGACAACTTTTTATGCCACTGTCTAGACCCTTGTACCATTTTTCTCAGTATTTTTTTTATATTCTTATTGGCGGCTTCTACAGCACCATTGGCCTTTGGGCGATATGGAGTAGAATTTCAATGTGCGATCTTAAACTGTTGACATACTTCTTGCATCAAATGACTATTGAGATTGGCAGCATTGTCTGTAATGATCATCTTAGGAATTTCAAATCTACAAATGATATTGGCATGAACAAAATCTACCACGGCCTTCTTAGTCACTGACTTGAAAGTTACTGCTTCTACCCACTTTGTGAAGTAGTCAATTGCTACCAAAATGAATCTATGCCCATTTGATGCCTTCGGCTCAATCGGTCCAATCACATCCATTCCCCAAGACACGAACGGCCATGGAGCGACCATTGCATACAACTCAACAGGAGGAGAACGTATCAGATCACCGTGTACCTGACATTGATGACACTTTCGAACAAATTGAATAGAATCCCTTTCCATAGTAAGCCAGTAATAACCTGCTCAAAGAATCTTCTTTGACAAGACATGACCGTTCATATGTGACCCGCATACTCCAGAGAGTATTTCAACCATGATTGTCGAGGCTTCTCTTGCATCTACACATCTTAAAAGTCCCAGATCTGGGGTTCTCTTATATAGGATTCCCCCACTTAAGAAAAATCCACTAGCCAAATGCCTAATAGTCCTCTTTTGATCGTTGGTGGCATATGATGGGTATTCTCCTGACTGACTGTACCGCTTGATATCCAAGAACCAAGGTTCTCCATCGAGCTCTTCTTCAACCACATTACAGTAAGCATGCTGATCACGACTCTGTATATGCACTGGATCGATGTAGGCTTTGTCAGGATGTTGGAGCATTGAAGATAGAGTGGCTAAAGCATTAGCGATTTCATTATGAATCCTTGGAATATGCCTAAATTGTACTAACACAAACCGTTGACATAGCTCCTGCAAGCATTGTCGATATGGGATGAGCTTCAAATCTCGAGTCTCCCAATCGCCTTGAATTTGATGGACGAGCAAATCCGAATCTCCCAACAACAATAATTCTTGGACTCCCATATTAACAGCTAACCTCAAACCAAGAATGCAGGCTTTATACTCTGCCATATTGTTAGTACAGTAAAATCGAAGTTGTGCTGTTACCGGGAAGTGTTGTCCCAATTCAGAGATAAGAACCGCACCTATTCCGACTCCTTTCATATTGACAGCTCCATCGAAGAATAACCTCCGACCTGGATCAGCATCTATAACGACTTCATCAACACACGACACTTCTTCGTTAGGAAAATATGTCTTTAATGGCTCGTACTCTTCATCGATGGGATTCTCAGCAAGATGATCTGCCAAGGCTTGGGCTTTCACGGCGGTTCGAGTCACATATACAATGTTGAACTCGGTAAGCAATATTTGCCACTTTGCCAATCGACCCGTCGGCATTGGCTTCTGAAAGATATACTTCAAAGGATCCATGCGGGAGATGAGATAAGTAGTATAGGATGAGAGATAATGCTTCAACTTCTGTGCTACCCAAGTCAGGACACAACACGTCCTTTCAAGAAGAGTATACCTGGCCTCATATGCGGTGAACTTCTTGCTAAGATAATAAATAGCCTGCTCTTTTTTGCCTGTGACATCATGTTGACCCAGGACACAACCGAAAGAATTGTCCATTACTGATAAATATAAGATCAAAGGCCTACCAGGCTCCGGGGGTACCAGCACGGGAAGATTTGACAAATATCTTTTGATTCAATCGAACTCTTCCTGACATTCTTCAGTCCATTTTACCGCAGCACTCTTTTTCAGCAACTTGAATATGGGCTCACAAGTGGTTGTGAGTTGATCAATAAACCTGCTAATGTAGTTCAGTCTACCAAGCAATCTCATCACCTCCGTTCTATTCTTGGGCGGGGGCAAATCCTGAATGGCTTTGATTTTTGAGGGATCCAATTTAACTCCCCGATGGCTGACTACAAACCTCAATATCTTTCCAAATGGAACTCCAAATACACATTTTGCCAGATTGAGTTTGACATTATACCTACGAAGCCTTTCAAAGAACTTTCTCAAATCTTTAACATGGTCAGCCTGACTTTTTGACTTAATAATCACATCATCCACGTAGACCTCAATCTCCTTATGCATCATATCATGAAATATAGTGGTCATGGCTCTCATGTATGTTGCTCCAGCATTCTTCAAATCGAACGGCATCACTTGATAACAATAAGTTCCCTATGGTGTGATAAAAGATGTCTTCTCCGCGTCTTCATCATCCATAATGATCTGGTGATATCCGGCATAGCAATCCACAAAAGAGGCAACCTCGTGTTTAGCACAGTTGTCTAACAAAATGTGGATGTTGGGCAGTGGAAAACCATCTTTCGGACTTGCTCTGTTCAAATCACGGTAATCAACACACACTCAAATTTTGCCATCTTTCTTTGGTACGGGAACAACATTGGATAACCACATGGGATAACGAGCCACTCGAATTACTTTGGCTTCAAGTTGTTTCATGATCTCCTCTTTAATTTTAATACTTACATCCGTTTTAAACTTCCTCAACTTCTGTTTGACAGAAGGGAACGCGAGATCAATTAGCAATTTGTGAGCCACTAATTCAGTGTTTAAACCAGGCATATCATCATAAGACCATGCAAAAACATCCTTATAATCCATTAATGCTTGAATCATTCCATCTTTTAGCTGTGGCAAAACATGTACACTGATTTTAGTTTCCCTAACATCTTCTTGATCCCCTAGATTTATTGGCTCAGTCTCATTCAAATTAGGATTTTGTTTGTCTTCAAACTGTTCCAACTCTTTGCTTATTTCTTCTAGTGCTTCTTCTTCATCATATTCCCCATCCTGCTTCATTACATCTTGATTAGTTTGTATTTTAAGATCAGGCTGAAAATTCTGCATGCATGTCATGTCATTAGAATCAGCATAAAGAGAATTGTGTAAAAAGTAAAACAAAATATATTAGACACGAAACAAAAGGGACATTGCATTTCATCAAATAAACAATAGAAGGGTTTAAACATAGATGCCAACTTAACATAAACAAACTAAAATCCGAATTACAACCCTGAAATAACTCGGATAAATAAAAAGAAAAAGAAAATAAACTACCAAAACTCCCTCCTGACGGGGAGAGGAGTGACTTCCCAATTATTGAGCCGGACAGCTGGACCTATGAATTGCACGTCTGTCATACTGGTGCCTTCTCCTGCTTCGACCATATCAACTTCAATAAAAAGGTTCTAGAAGTCATCAACCAATTCAACTTCAAACTCCCCATGCTTCATGACACCGCTCTTAATAAATGATTCACTGAGTAGTGGCATTAGGCGAGGGAGTGACCATGTTTCCTTTTTCCTTCCCTTGGATTTCTTTAGATCTTCAGCCGTAGGCTCAAATCCCAGACCAAACGTGCCCACGTTCTCACTCAAACATATGGGATGAACTATACCATGCAGAGACGCTCCCAAACCCTTTCCTGGATCAAATCCGTATTTCCAAAGTTCATTCACCATCATGATAGAAGCAGAAGCCAATTACGGTCCCGGTATAGCCTGTCATTCAAGGATACGATTCACTAGCACTGTATTAAAAGTTTGATAGATGAATGTCTCCTCTATGTTATTCTCTTCAATAAGAGACAAGGGAGAATCTTCATAGGCTGACAAATCTCCTTCACCATGAATAACTACTTTTTGCCTGTCATGCTCAAACTTAATTATTTGGTGCAGTGTAGATGCAACCGCCTTGGCCTTGTGGATCCACGACCTTCCCAACAACAGATTGTAAGAGGAGTCTACATTCAATACTTGAAACTCTATGTCGAACTCAACAGGCCTATGGTCAACATTAGTTCTATTTCACCAATGGAATTTGATTTTGCACCATCGAAAGCCCTAACACATACATTGTTGGGCCTGATCCTGTCAGCACCAATATTTAACTTTTGCAAAGTAGAGATAGGGCAAATATTTGCACCTGAACCTCCGTCAATCATAACGTGAGTGACGTAGAAATCTTTACACTTCACTGTAATGTAAAGGCTCCGGTTGTGCCCTGTACCTTCAACAGGCAATTCCTCGTCAGAAAAGCTGATCCGATTGACCTCAAAGATTTTTCCAACCATTTTCTCGAGTTGGTTGATTGTAATCTACCTAGGAACATATGCTTCATTTAATACCTTCAGTAAAACATCACGATACTCCTTCGAGTGCAACAGCAAAGATAAAAGGGAAATTTGAGCAGGGGTTTTCTTCAACTGGTCCAATATTGAATACTCTGGCAATTTCATCTTTTTCAAAAATTCTTTGGGTTTTTCTTCGGTGATAGGCTTTTTGATAGATGACTGTTCACTTATCGTTGGCTTGGACTTTCTTAAGTTTTCAGGCACGAAGCATCTTCCTGACCTAGTCAAACCCCCTACCTCATCTACATCTTCCACAACTTCTTTCCCGTGATAGGTCATCACAGTCCGCCCATAATTCCAGGGAACTCTTTCTGTATCAACTATCGGAGGTTAGGTCACCGGTTTGAGGACAATAGGCGTTGTCAGTGCTCCTTTCACCGTCAAGACAGGCTGACTCAAAGCTCCCACCACTGTCAACTTAAGTTTATCTTGACTTAAATCAACATACCTTCTGGCGCCTTGTACTGTGATCAGGGGTTTCTTTATACTTTATTAGGCTTTATCTGCTCTCATTATTTTCCGGTTCAATGATATTTCTTTCAAAGACTCCGTTACATTCATCGATTTCTCCTCAATGGTCTGTATCTTGACAATAGTCTTATAACCCCTTGAAGACTCTTTCTCGTCATATATCAATTCTAATATATTGACTTCAGCATGGGTTGGTAGTGGATTCTGGTTAATGTTTGGACCCTCCGGGGCCTGGACCAGCATCTGATTTATGTCAATTAAATCTTGGACAACTCTCTTTAAATGCCAGCATTTCTTGATATCATGGCCTGACATATCAGAACAGTACGCACACCTTAAAGAATAATCGAGATTCCTCGGTGGTGGATTTGAAAGCCTTCCTTGAATTGGGCTTAAAACCTTTAACTTTCTCAACCTATCAAACAAGCTAGCATATGACTCCCCAAGAGGTGTGAATTGATTGTTGACCGCCTTCTCCTTCTTATACTCGGGCCTAGGCTGAAAACTAGGTCTAGAGGGGTTTTGGTAATTTGGTGGAGCGAATGGGCAATTTTGTGGAGATTGCGCGCGCCACTGTGGGTAAGAAGGGGTTTGGGCATATGGTTGCGCGCTATATACTGGGTATGGGGTGGTGGAATAGAATATAAAGGGTTTTGTGGAGGGTATTAATGGTGGGGAGGAATATACGGAGCTTGGGTGTAGACTTGGGCTTGGGATTGGGGATAGGGGCGAGATGGTCTTTTGGAATAGGAATGGGTTCCAGCTACGACAGTCGCTACATCCTCTTTCTTCTTTTTACCTCCAAATGTGTCAGATCCACCTTGAATCGCTTGTGTGGTAGCTTTTAATACGGCAAAACTCACTATTCAGCCGGTCTTAATTCCGTCCTCTATCATCTCCCCCATATTGAGGACTTCCATAAAATATTTTCCCATTGCCGGAAGTAAATGCTGAAAATAGGTCTCATCCTGTGCCTGAATGAAAACTTCTACCATTTTACTTTCTTTCATTAGAGGCTTTACCCTGGCGGCCGTTCACGCCACCTTATCGCGTATTCCCTAAAACCTTCGGTGCTCTTCATCTTCATGTTGACCAAGGATTTTTCTTCCAGAATTAGGTCAATGTTATACTGAAAATGTTGAACAAATTCAGAAGCCAAGTCATCCCAGCTGTTCCATTTATCGATATCTCGATCGATAAACCATTCTGAGGCCAGATCAGAGAGACTCTCGCCAAAGAAGGCCATAAGCAGTTCTTTATTTCCTCCTGCAGCCCTTAACTGGTTGCAATAACGTCTTAAGTGTGACACGGGATCACCGTGTCCTGCATACTTTTCAAACTTAGGCATCTTAAAGCCGAAGGGAAGGTTGATGTCGGGCAACATGCAAAGGTCTTTATAGGAAACACTCCTATAATCTCCGATTCCTAGCAAATTCCTCATAGCTCCTATAATCTCCGATTCCTAGCAAATTCCTCATAGCCTGTTCTAAACTTTTCAATTTCTGGGCTATGATATCTTGTTTCTCTGTTGCGACAGGTTTCTCTGTATCAAATGGAAATACAGGCGGCCGAGTGTACCATACGGTTCATTCATTTTCAAAGTAGGCTCCGGGGCATAACACTGACTATCTAAAACCTTCAGTACTGGCTCACTGGCAGACCTAGGAAGCCTTATTGTGGGACGCACAGCATATACGGGAGTTTCATGTGGTGGCGGAGCCACGAATACCGGTGTGATCGGTGGCGCTGGCTGAGCAGCTAGTCTTGATTGGGGAGCTACCAAGGGTACACCAGAACTGCCAGGATAAAAATGTCGCGGAGTGAATCCTGGCACGTGCTCAGGTAACTCAGTAGGAGCAGAGAATTGTGCCTGAGAGAGCGGTGGGAAATTAGAGATATTTCCAAGACCTTCAGGGAGCGGAGGAGGAGGCATTCCGCTGGCCCATGCCCGGTGTAAATCTATCAATTGTTGCCTGAGCCTTACTACCTCATCATTGTGTTTAGAACTTTCTTCCCTGTAATCCTGATCCGGGTCAATGAGTGAATTTTCAATCTCCCTGCTAGCCATGACGAGCTTTGCTTTGGATCTAGTGAAGTATGGGTGACTAGCCAGAGTGCTGCAAACCTACCACTGTTATCTAAAAGAACATGCTCATCAAAGACGACATCCGTTAGGATTAGGGCACACAACAAGCATGGGAATCACATTGGTAAAATTGCCCTAAATTCATGTTCATTTCTACCAGCTTTGAGGGTAGCGAGGTCATTTTAACATCATCCCGGTTTTTATCTACACCTATTATTATTATTATTTATTATTTTTTTCTCTTTTTTTTTTCTTTTTTTTTTCTCTCTTTTTTTTCCGTATCAATCTCTATTCTTTTTCTCTCGTTATCTACCTTTATTTTATCATTCTTTATGGCTTTTGTTCTTCTTTAAAAGAGGAAATATAATGAAAAACAACAAAACAAAATGATTAGATCGAACTCAAAAGTAGGTTGCCTACGTATCATGTTGTACATGAATCAGATCTTGCATAGTTCGGGCAGTCTTGCCAAAATGGTCAATTAAACTCTTTTTTCATTTTTTTCCTTGAAACTTTAAGAAGAAAAGAAAATAACAATTTGTCAAAAGAATTGACGAAAATCTTTTTATATTTTTTTTTTTACTTTTAAAATACCTATACAAAACAAAACCTATGATTACCAAAGAAAAATCTTTTGGGATTTTCAATTTTGAATTTCATATGAAAATGAAACTTGAAACTATTAAAGGAAAATCTTTTTGTAGTTTTCTTTTGAAGATGTATATAAAACACCTACTCTAAATAAAGAGTGAAGAAAATCTTTTTTTGAATTTTTTTGGAATAAGATCAACCAAAAATAAAATCTACGACTATTAAGGATTTTTTTTGTATTTTTATTTTCAAGACATGTATGAAACACCTACTCTAGATGAAAAGTGAAGAAATTTATATATATATATATATATATATATATATATATATATATATATATATATATATATATATATATATATATATATATTGTTTTTTTTTTTTGGAATTTTTAAATTAGATCCCCGAACCAACAATAGGCTGCCTACGTATCTCACTTCCGAAAGAGGAGAATCAGGGGTGCGTAGTTCGTCCAGATTGGACAATTAACGATTAACTAATACATTGACCCTAACTTAAGAGACACTACCAAAAACAAACGAAAAAAAACTTTTGAATTTTCAGCTAGACACATTAACTAAGACTGACACCACCAATTATGAAGAAAAAATCTTTTTGGTATTTTTGTTTTTGACAAATAAGTAGAAAAGGCAAACAAATTTTCTCTTTTTTTTTTGAATTTACGGTACTTTGAGAAGACAAATGCAAAACGTAAAAAAATCTTTTTGAGTTTTGGATCGTGAAGAACAAAAGCCATAAAGAATTCTAAAATAAACTACGAAATTTCTTTTTTTTTTCGACTTACTTTTTCTATTTTTCTTTTTCGTTTTTGCCTATGCACCTTACTCCTAACAATTCAAAAATCAGTCCGTCAAATGACCACGTTACCCTTAAAAATGCAGCAGTTAGCACGTAGGGATGCTTTAGAGGTGAGTCTCCTACAAAGGGCCATGTGGGTCCCGCTAGGTCTCCGTATGATGCACATAAGCATGACCTAAAGGCTGACCTACGTTGTGGTTTACTAACAAGGCTGTTCGGGGGAGCGTATGGTCGATAGTGGCTGCTTTGTTTTCCACCTACTCCATAACACCGACAGCTCCCCCCCCTAAAATAAGGGTGACTCAACTAGAGGTTGTGTACAACACGTGTACTATGGACTTGTTGCAGAAAGAAGGCCGGGAGGAGGACGAGAGCCGGAGCGGCGCTGGCGCCGGTGCTGTTGTCACCGATGAGGGAGGCGGCGCCGCTTTTTTTTCTTTTAGTTTTGGAGAGAGAGAGAGATGGTAGAGAGAGGGAGAGAGGTGGCTGGTTGTTGAGTTCACCGAACTCCGGCATTGTTGGCTGCTACTGTTGCACGTATTCCGGTGAAGTTTTTTCCGGTGATGAATGTGTATATGACATTTTTGTAGGGTTGAAGATGAGTGATCCTATGTCCTCCCTCTCTTTTGTGTATATGGGTGATTGTATATATGTTGGTGAAATTGAAATTCTGAGGTGAGTGAGGGCGAGTGTAGGTGGGGTCACGTGGATGGGTATTGGGGTAGGGTAGGTGGGGTAGGGTATGGGGGCATGGGGTAGTGATGTGTTGTCCAAAATTGATAGGAGGAGTGGTTAATTTTGTTACAAAAGAATAATTGGGGATTATTTTTGTTAGTGGGTTTGTTATTTTTGTATTTTTATGGAATATAATCATACGGGTGAGGGCACGTGGTAAGACAGGATAAAAATGTGTAACTTGGGTCTTCGGGAGGGACAAGATTAGGTGTCTACAAACGGCAAGACGATTTTTTTCAATATAAAGCTCAAAAAACTCAAGACCATCTTTTACAATTAAATTATATATATGACATGCACACTTAATATGAAAAATTTCAGGCAAGGACGGAGATAGCGTAGATTTTATTTTTGTTATAGCAGTCTTGTTGTTAGAAGCATTATCAAAAGCAATACATAAAATTTTATTTTCGATCCCATAATATCCGGCAATTTTAACAATAGAGTCAGCAATAAATTGTCCAGTATGTTTACGATCTTCATCATATAAAAAATCAAGAATACGTTTTTGCATCACGAAATTATTATCCATCCAATGACAAGTAACGGTTAAATAATCATTTTTATTTACAGCATGACCAAGATTAGAAGTTAGAGACAATCTACATTGAATATTTTTTAACAATGTTGATAAATAAAAACAATATTGTGAATGGAGTCTAAAAATATCAGACCGACAAATAGTTCTAGGAATACCGTTAAACATAGGATTATAAATTGCTTGTATATAACGAATAAAGACATCAGAAGAAGGAAAACTAAAAGGCAAACAACCCACAACTACTATTTTAGCTATTTCTTCCAGGTTCCTCAATTTATTATACTTCTTCGCTACGTGACCGGTTGCTGGGTCCATTTTAGTTTGCGTTGGCCCACCAACATCCCCACCACTTTGTGCAATATTTAACTCTCTTTTGTGATCTTCAGCTATATGTCTCATTAACGTACCGGTACCCCCTTGCTTGCCTCCACTTCTATGCTTATATATTTGTTGACAAATATTGCATTGCACCTCAATATCTGATATACGTTCAAAAAATTGTCATGCAACACTAGTTCTTTTACGAGGTCTTGGGGTACTGGGAGGACGGGGAGGGAGATTAACCGATTCAGATCTAACGTTAGAATCTCCTACTGCAGGTGTCTCAGCAATATTTTCATTATCTTCGTCTAAATTAACCGCATCTACTTCATTTTCTTCTTCTATACGGTAATTTTCTCGAGCTTCTACATAATCCATATCGTGAGCACCTACATCTATTTCTTCCTCAAAAGGTGTACCAAGCGGTACCGGAGGCGAAGGCACACGGGTACATTTACTACTTGAACTACCTTTACCACTAGTAATTCGCTTTTTACTACCACTACCTCTTCCGGAACAAAAAATTTTAACACCTTTAGTAGCGAGGTTTCTTAATTTATCCATAATATAAATTAAATTAAACTAAAAATATTCAAAATACACAAATATAATAAAATTAAATATTAAACAATTAATACAATAAATAAAAATTAAACGTAAGAGATGGAACGATAATACCAAATTTTGGAAGTTTCCGAAGGTTGCGACTTTAGAAACTTCCGCTCTTACTTTGTAAACGAAAAATTAAAAAATTAAAGTGAACACTTTAAGAAACTAAATATATTGAATATTTGAGAATTGAGAATTGAGATTTGAGAGAGAATGAGATTTGAGAGAGTGAAAAATTGTGTGAAAAATGATTTGAAGTTGTAGGGTATTTATAGAATTTTTTTGGGATTAAAAAATATTTTTTAAAGTTAATTTTTTTTTTTTTTAATAAATGGGCCCAAACTAGCCGTTTGGACCCAAAAACGGCTATATAGTCGTTGGGCCAATGGCTAGTTTGGCCCAAAATCCTTTTTAAAAAAAAAAAAAAAAAAAAAAAAAAAGTATCCTGGCCGGGCCGGACCGGTTAACCGGTGGGCCTGGACCGGGCTTGGTCCAGGCCGGGTTAGTCGGGCCCATTTTAAAAAAATAACCGACCCGGAACCCAAAAACCTAGGGCTTACCGGGTCGGGTCAAATTGGACCGGGTTAGTTACAAGGGCCGGGTCGAACGGATCGGGACGGCCCACTTGACACCCTTAACTTAACCTGATGGTGTCAAAAATGTTATATGGTGATCAGGGTAAAAATCTTGGACGAAAGTGAACTAATTACCCTTCAAATAGGCTAGTCTTTAATTTTGTCCCTTTGATAATCGAACTACTTAATTCTCCACTGGGCATAAGTTCTTTAAGGGTAAAAGTCATGAGGGGCATAACCTACAAGGTCTAGTGAAGCAAAAAATATAAATTTATGTCACGTGAAAAAAATATTTGTTATGAGGGGTAAAAAATAAAGAACATCACAAAATAGGTGTAAAAGTGTAAACGAACCTAAAATTTATTGTTTTTATGAGTTTAGGTTATATAGATTGATAGTAGGTTAAAAAAAAAAAGACAATATATACTCATGACAACTGCACCTACTTCCATCCACTTAAAAACATAGTCATTTCTATTAAAAAGAAAATACAATATACACATGACAACAGCCCTTGCTAAGCTAGTACCCACTTAAAAACATAGTCATTTCGATTAAAAATAAAGTACAAAATTAACTAAATGACAACACAGAGAGACCTTCAATTAAACATCATACCAGATTGTCTCTTCCTCTTGTGCTTGACATTGAGACTCGGAGAATATAAACTATCCAAACATAATGAAGCTATGGGAAGATCCTTAGATGATAATTCAGTTTCTGCAAGCAATTGTTGCCTAGGATAATATATAAAAATTCTACAACAAGGCCATCCTTGAAAGAGGATTTCACCATTTCTCGTGCAGCCCAAAAGTTCTCTATCTTGTACAAACGTTTTGCAAATATAGGGCAAGTTGCATATGTTCATTAACCATTTCCAGCTTCCATCTTGTTCCATACTCCATATGTTCAATTCTTCGCTTTCGATTCTACCGCCATATAAACTAAGACAACCTTTGACACTAGCCAAATAAAAGAAGTCGTTCTCACCTACAAAGTCGGGTGTTGAAAGATTTTTCACTTCATCTGACTTCACGTCAAAGTATATGATCGTAGAAGCTCTATCTACAAATAGCTGAATTTCTCCATTAATCAGAGACCAAAATACACAACCTGCAGTAGTAATTCCAAAAGAAATCATGTCACCTGGTAGTAATGGTAGTACCGGACAAGGGAAACTTGTTTTTGTTGTCCAAGAATCGCGAATCAAAGAGTAGACAGCATAAAACAAGTCATAAATCAAGATAACCTTGTAATCGCCGACACTAGAATCATAGCACAACCCACAAGCCCTCACTCGTCGAGGTTCATCATTGTAGTACAAATGATTATCGGGACATGAAATAGCTCAATATTCTCTAGTAGATGGATTCCACAAAACATAATATTTGTCGGCCCTAGGGTTCCTTAAAAGTACCAAGCCATCACACAAGCACCATACTTCAGCACGTTGGAATTTTTTTAGGGGAAACTGTTGATTTTCCATCATATCTAATTGGGGACTTTCGAGGTCTCTAAACTCGAAAACATTTCTACTTTGTAGCAAGAGCTTTTCACGGCCCAAAGCTTTGGATTGGTCGCGATGACTTTTCTTGAATTCATTGGAAGAGATCATAACATTCCATGGCTTAGAAATAGATTTAAAACGTAACAAAGACTTAACTGGTAACCTTGTAAGAATGTTGAGAAGGATCTCACTTGGAAAAATGGAAGTATCATCTTCAAATGTAATTTTCCTTTTTTGTAATTTCTTCTTTCTAGAACGATTTGGCGTGTTGATGCTGGCAAGCAATTTCCTCTTTGGCATTGTGGCTGAAAAAAGAATGGCTAAAAGAGGCAAGGAGTAGTGGAGGGAATAGAGGCTTTATATAAGGGATTCGATTGTATTGGGAGGAAAAATCGATGTAAAAATATTTACAAAAATATCTTTTTTAACTAGTGTAATTTGGTATTTTCTTGATTGTGTTTTGACTCTAAGTAACCTATGTACTTATCTTGTGTGTCTGGCTAAATTCAGATTCGTATTGTATATGACTCGTATTTTGAGGTAGGGGGTTGTGGTTTGGAGGATTGGAGTACGTGGCTATGAGTCACATTGTATCCGTTTCAGTAGGATCTTTTACATTCTGTGGGCTCAAAAATGGGCGTCATTAATTTAGCTGCCATTTGATCATAGATTTTGAACTTGAAAGTTTGAGTTCTTGAAGTTGATTTTTGAAACCTAATTAACATGAGTTTGGATATACATTTTATTTGCAAAAAAATTAAAATTTTGTGAGTGAAAATATCAATTTGTATTTTGGAACTTGAAATTATTTTTAAGTATAGATGCTCAAATTATGATAAAAAAATCTATGGTAAAATGGATATTGAAGATGAATTTCTAAAATTTATGGCTTTGTGTTTCCACTTTGGTATTTGTGCTAATAATTTTGTGGATTAGTGTGTAATCTAGAGTAATTTGTTTTTTTCTTGATTGTGTTTTGACTCTTAACCTATGTACTTGTGTTGAGTGTCTGACTAAATTTAAATTCTTATTGTGTAAGATTCGTATTTTGAGGTAGGGGGTTGTGGTTTGGAGGATTGGAGTATGTGACTATGAGTCACATTATATCTGTTTCAATAGGATTTTTTTCATTCTGTGGGCCCAAAAAAGGGCGTTATTAATTTAACTGTCATTTGGTCAAGGATTTTGAATTAGAAAATTTGAGTTCTTGAAGTTGTTGGTTTTTGAAACCTAAGCATGTGTTTGGATATACATTTTACTTGAAAGAAATTGACATTTTGTGAGTGAAAGTCTCGATTAGTCTTTTGGAACATGAATTTTTTTCAAGTATTGATGTTCAATTTATGATCAATGGTGAAATAGATATTGAAGATGAATTTTTAATATTCATGGCCAAACGTTAGCCTAGAATCTAGATACATGCATTGTAGGACTCATTACAAGGACATTACTTTAGATAAATATAATTTCAATTGTTAAGGACTTAAACAATGGTCTCTTGTTAAGGATAAAGGTGTCCCGAAAGATCCACCACAACTCATGTCGGTGTCTTTTTTTAAATTTTTTTTTTATTATTATTATTATCTACTATTCAAAATTTATTTGACTAATTAATATTTGCACCAAATAAATTCACTAAGTATAGATATCACATAACTTTATCCATGCAAGTATCAAGTTTCGAGGACTTGTGTCCGTTGGAAATTTCTTTCTTTATTATTTATTTTTAGTCTTTCCTAACAATAACCTCGAAAGGTGAAAGGTGATGAGCAATCTGAAGGTTTAGTTTAAAATCACTAGCTAGTGAGAAAGGCGAAAGCAATATTGTGTGCAATCAGGTGTAACCTATCGAAGTTCATCGAATCTGCATAAAGAGGAATAGGTAGGTTAAAAACTGAAAGAATTTGTTAAAAAGGTAATAGTATCTTGTATATACATTCATTAAATATTTAATCTTGGTTTAAGTGGTATTCATTTTTATTTTGATTTGTTAATTCGTAAGGTACATTTAGTTAAGTGTAAATGCAAATAGGTATTTATCAAAATTACCTAATATTTTTATTTTTACTGAAACTTTTATTTGAATTTGTATGACTCTCAACCCACTATAGTAACCGTATGTGATACCTTTAAGAACTCGTACTAAAGTGTACTTTATCTCGCATAGTAGTATATTACCTCAAACTTAAAATATATACAAACAAAAGTGATCTTTTAAAAATTTAAATTTTCACATAAAATTACCAAAGGATTGTAAGTGAATAATATTCAACACTTTTAGTTTGGGCAAACTTTTAAAAATTATTAGAGGGTCAATTTAAAATTATTTTTTTCATCTCAAAATAATAATATGTATTCGATTAAGATTTTAAAAAAGTACTATTTTCAGCTTTTAAAAAACCACTTCGATGTACTGTTTAAAGTTAACTCTTTTTTTCTCTATAAAAAATCTAGTCAAACATCTCATTAATAAAAGTTTTACCATTAGTTATTGAGGGACTATTAAGTAACTAATCATAAATGAAATTTTTCAGAAAACAAAATAAGAAGATGGAGTAACATTTAATATAATAAAAATATGTCTACTCTTTGTAAATTTTTTAAAAAATTATTTTTATATATTGTTCAAGAGTTACTGTTTTCTTTTTTTTTTTATAAAAATTTGGTCAAAACATCAATTAATTAAAAAAATTCTATTAATTACTGAAAGCTTATTTAGTAACTAATCATAAATGAAACTTTTAGAAAAAAGAAGAAGATGGAGTAACATTTAATGTGATAAAGAATATGTCAACTCTTTGTAGCTTTTAAAATAACTATTTTTTTGTAGTGTTTATAAAAATCTGTCAAAACCCTCAATTAATAAAAGAATAATTACTGTTACTCCCTCTGTTTATCTTTATTTATCCACATTTAATTTCTATTGGTACAGAAATTAAAAAAATTAGTAAATGAAAGGATAATTTTAGCGTATCACCCTTTGGATGTATAAATTTAATATTATTGAAAATACACAATGAATCATATTTAATGCTAAGGATAACTTTTGTAGTGTTCCATATGTTGGAGTGCTCCTTGATGAAGTATCCAAACTAAACAAGGCCTTCTTAATGATAAAATTAGGTGATGGAAGTTTTTCACTTCATCTTACTTCATGTCGAAGTATATGATCGTAGAAGCTCTATCTACAAATAGTGTCGAAGTATATGATTGTAGAAGCTCTTTCTACAAATATTTGGCTAGCTTCTCCCTTAATTAAGACTGTCTAACGGGCCGGGCCGGGTCAACCCGGAACCGGCCCCCTCTCTCTAACCGGGTTACGGGCCGGTTTTGGCCTTAACCGGGCCGGGCCGGGCCACACAGTAAAAAAAATAAAACCCACCCAGAACCGGCCCACTTAACCCAATCCGGTCAAACCCGCTAAAACCCGGTCAAACCCGGTCAAACCCGGATAAAAACCGGTCAAATATACACTATATATACGCTATATACACAATCTATACATTAAATATACACTTCTATAGAAGATATATACAATGTATACATTAAATATACACTTCTATAGAAGATATATACACGTGTATACATTAAATATACACTTCTATAGAAGATATATACACATGTATACATTAAATATACACTTCTATAGAAGATATATACACGTGTATACATTAAATATACACTTCTATATAAGATATATAAACATATACACATGTATACATTAAATATACAGTTGTATAGAAGATATTAAAACTTTAAATTGATAAATAAAAAAAAAAAAAAAACGACTAAGGAGTGAATGAATTTGTGGAATTTTATTGATTGCAAAATGATCCAAAATTTATAATTTACATGAATGAAAAATCTATAAATTATGCATCATTTTTTCCAACTCATTCATGTTAATATTAATTGGAATTTGCATAGGATAGTCGAAGTCAACGGGGGCAAACCCATGCATTGGACTTGATTCTGTTGAGTTCTCCCGTGAAGTCATTATTTCTTCAAGTTTGAGGTCGTCGCTTGGCTCTGGTTCCATTCCTTGGTTTCTTCTTTCTGCTCTAATCCAATCTCTAAGGCAAACTAAAACATTCATTGCGTTGCTTCCCAATGAGTGTCAGTTGTCTCCAAGCTGTAGTCGTCCCTGACTAAAGGCGCTCTCTGATGCAACGGTTGACATTGGAACATTCAAGATATCTCTGGCTAATCTTGAAAGTACAGGATATTGTGATTCATTATTCCTCCACCAATCCAATGAGTTGATCCGTCGTCTGCGATCCTCTGGTGGCGTCCGCAGATAATATTTCAGCTCTTCCCGATAAGTTGATGTGTAAGCTCTCTCATCCACACTGTTCCAACAAGTTAAATCATAAAACGAATCAGGAAAACCACTATGTGCCGGCCTTTTAGAAGATGATGGCTCCTCGGGAGGATGAGAAGCGACAGTTGGACTGATATTTGTAGGTACGGCTGAATCAAATAAATCAGCATAGTGATTATATAATTTTTCTATATAATCTTTTGCATCAGCCGTAGCCGTCCACAAATCAGGTTGCTCTTGTTCAGACTCACGGTTAGTATTTATTTCTAAGTTAGCATAAATAAGAGTACTAAAGTGACACATATGATTAAATTTCATGCACGGATTTAACATAGTACCAACCAAGTAAATAGGGGGAATCGGGAAGAAATATTTTTTAAATTTCGTAAACATAGCGCCAACAGCTTCTTTATAACCTTCTTTATTTTTATATTGTTGGAGCAAACCAGAAATATCGGCTATATATGCCAAAATATTACAAACAGTAGGATAGTATGCACCGGAAAATTCAACCGTAGCTACATAAAATTTTTCTAAAAACTTAACAAGATCATTAATTATAACCCAATCAGAATTATGTAACATGCAATCAGCAGAATCAGCAAAAGAACCACAGTGTTGGTTAAAAGTTAGTGTAATAGGAATTCTATATTTATAACAAGTTTTTAAAAATTCATACGTAGAATTCCATCTAATATCAATTTCCTCAGGCATTAAAATCGGTGTAAGTCCATTTTCTTGACATTTAACTTTAAATTCTTTAATTCTCGCTCTACGATTATTTCCTTGAATGAAACCTACGGCAAGACGAATTTTTTCAATATAAACCTCAAAAAAGTCAAGACCATCTTTTACAATTAAATTATAGATATGACATGCACACTTAATATGGAAAATTTCAGGAAAGGGTGGAGATAACGTAGATTTTATTTTTGTTATAGCATTCTTGTTGTTAGAAGCATTATCAAAAGCAATACATAAAATTTTATTTTCTATACCATAATATCCGGCAATTTTAATAATAGAATCAGCAATAAATTGTCCAGTATGTTTGCGATCTTCATCATATAAAAAAGCAAGAATACGTTTTTGCATTATGAAATTACTATCCATCCAATGACAAGTAACGGTTAAATAATCATTTTTATTAACAGCACGACCAAGATCAAAAGTTAGGGACAATCTACATTGAATATTTTTTAAGAATGTTGATAAATAAAAACAATATTGTGAATGGAGTTTAAAAATATCAGACCGACAAGTAGTTCTAGGAATACTATTAAACATAGGATTATAAATTGCTTGTATATAACGGATAAAAGCATCAGAAGAAGGAAAAGTAAAAGGCAAACAACTCACAGCTACCATTTTAGCTATTTCTTCCCGGTCCCTCAATTTATTATACTTTTTCGCTACTTGACCGGTTGTTGGGTCCATTCTAGTTTGCGTTGACCCACCAACATCCCCACCACCTTTTGCAATATTTAACTCTCTTTTGTGATCTTCAGCTATATGTCTCATTAACGTACCCGTACCCCCATGCTTACCGCCACTTCTATGCTTATATATTTGTTGACAAATATTGCACTGCACCTCAATATCTGATATACGTTCAAAAAATTGCCATGCAATACTAGTTCTTTTACGGGGTTTTGGGGCACTGGGAGGACGGGAAGGGAGATTAACTGATTCAGATCTAACGTTAGCATCTCCTACTGCGGGTGTTTCAGCAATATTTTCATCATCTTCGTCTACATTAACTGCATCTACTTCATTTTCTTCTTCTATACCGTAATTTTCTTGAAATTCTACATAATCCATAGCGTGAGCACCTACACCTATTTCTTCCTCAAAAGGTGTACCAAGCGGTACCGGAGGCGAAGTCACACGGGTATATCTATTACTTGAACTACCTCTACCGCTAATAATTCGCTTTTTACTACCACTACCGCTTCCGGGACAAAATATTTTAACACCTTTAGCAGCGAGGTTTTTTAATTTATCCATAATATAAATTAAATTAAACTAAAAATATTCAAAATACACAAATATAATAAAATTAAATATTAAACAATTAATACAATAAATAAAAATTAAACGTAAGAGATGGAACGACAATACCAAATTTTGGAAGTATCCGAAGATTGCGACTTTAGAAACTTCCGCTCTTACTTTGTAAACGAAAAATTAAAAAATTAAAGTGAACACTTTAAGAAATTAAATATATTGAATATTTGAGAATTGAGAATTGAGATTTGAGAGAGAATGAGATTTGAGAGAGTGAAAAATTGTGTGAGAAATGATTTGAAGTTGTAGGGTATTTATAGATTTATTTTGAGGATTAAAAAATATTTTATATATATATATATTTTTTTTAATCAAATGGGCCCAAACTAGCCGTTTGGACCCAAAAACGGTAATATTACCGTTGGGCCAACGGCTAGTTTGGCCCAACAGATTAAATTTTTTTATTTTTTTTTTTAATTTTTTGGGGTTACCGGGCCGGGCCGGTTAACCGGCGGGCCTGGACCGGGTTGGTCCGGGCCGGGTTAACCGGGCCCAATTTTAAAAAAAAACTGGACCGGGACCCGGTACCCTAAAGCCCTAGGGCTTTCCGGGCCGGGTCAAACCGGTCCGGATTGGTGTTTTGGGCCGGTTCGGGCCGGTTCGGGCCGGGTCAGCCCGACCCGTTTGACACCTTTATCCCTTATTCAGAGACCAAAATACACAACCTTTAGTACTAATTCCCATGGTAACTTGGTTATGTGGTGGTAGTGGTCCTACTGGACAAGGAAAACTTGTTTTTGTTGTCCAAGAACTGTTAATCAATGAGTAAACAACATAAAACAAGTCATAGATTAATATAACCTTGTAATCATACTAGAATCATAGCACAATCCATAAGCAGACACATATATGATCGTCATTGTAATACCAATGACTCTCAGGACACGAAAGAGATTGATATTCTCCGGTAGATGAATTCTCCGGTATCCAAACATGTTGAAATCAGCGGAATTTCCTGGTCCTTGGAGTAAGCTTTGGATATTTCAGCTTCTCTAAAATATTGTTTCCTAGGATTATATATATAAAGTCGACAACAATTAACTCCTTGAAAGAGAATTTCACCAGTTCGCGTGCAACACAATAGCACTCTATTATCTATAAAACTTTTGCAAGTAGCGTGCAAGTTGCATATGTTCAATAACAATTTCCAGCCATCTCGTTCCATGATCCATATGTCCAATCTTACACTCTCTTTATTGCCGCCATATAAACAAAGGAAACTTTTTAAACTAGTCAAACGAAAGCAGGTGTTCTCACCTACAAAATTTGGCATAGGAAGTTCTTTCAGTTCATCTGACTTCCCATCAAAGTATACGATTATAGAATTTCTAACTACGTAGTGTGGCCAAAATACACATCCTCCGATACTAATGCCCTGAGACAAGAACAATTCTTGTACTAATGTTACTACTCCGCGAAGGGAAATTGCTATCTCTGTCCAACAATTGTTTTTCAGAGAATAGATAGAATAATTCCAGTTATAGATAAATATAACCTTGTAATTATCGGCACTAGAATCATAACACAGCCCACAACCATTTGGAAATTTGCGTTTGTCATTAAAATAAGGGCATGCAAGAGTTTGATATTCTTCGGTAGACGGATTCCACAAAACATATACTTTGTACGCCATAGGGTTCCAGAAAAGCAACAAGCCGTCACACCCAGCACAAAACTATAGCTTTTCGGATTTTTTCTGAAGGAAAAACTCCGTTGGCTATCGTAACTAATTGGGAAGTTTCCAAGTCTCTAAACTCAAATTCATTAGTATAATCTTTGTATAACAATAGCTTTTCGCGGCCCAGCATTTTGGATTGATCGCGGTGAGTTCTCCTGAATTCATAATCAGAGATCATAACATTCCACGCCTTACAAACAGATTTGAAATGTAACACAAATTTAACTGGTACTCTCGTAAGGATGAGAAATAGGATATCACTAGGAAGATTGTAACAAATATTATCAAAGGCTAATTTCTTTTTTGCCATTATAATATGTAATTGGACAATAGTGGTTATGCTAGGGTTTTAGTAGTATCGTGAAGGAGGAATATATATATACTAGGAAAAAGGCCTTATGTTAGGTTTTAGTCCCAAAAATATTTTTTTGACCATATATATATACCAACTCAAAAAATAAAATTTGATCAATTTAATTTAATTTAATATTTTAAAATTAGAACTTAGATATTCAAAAACTAATAATAAAAGTACTACATTATATTGCAATTCTTTTTATATGCACCTTTTTCTGAAAGAATACATCTTAATTGAGAAATAATTAATATATTTTATTTAATCTTATTTTTCACCTTAATTATTGTAGGCAACAAAAAAAAAGTTCTAAAAGTAATTGAAGAGGAAGCTTTTTTTATCCAAAGAAAAAGATTTATCCTACTTGTTTATCGTACTGCAAGAAATCCTGCAGATTCTTGTTGCATCGTTGATGCGATGCACGTGCATTTCTAGATTTTTTTTAGTTCCCTTGTGTTGAAATCATATTCCGTTGATATTCATCAATGTCGTTCTATGACTCGTGATGGTGCAATAAATTTGCTTGTGTGGTAAAGTGATGGTATTTACATTATTGAGCAAAAGGAAGATGGAAAAATAAAAGCTTCTTGTCCCCAACACCCCACACCTGTACCCTCACCCTTACTTTCATTGTGTTCGTCTAGATTATATACAATTGTTATTTGAATAATTATATACAAACATTTTCTTTCCCACTGAATACAGCATACGTTATTTAGGAATTAAACCAAAAGCAACAATAATTCTATCAATTTAGGTGGGATTCTTTTCTTTTATTTGCTATCAGTATATCTTCATTTTTCACCAATTTCCTCCGGTTCACCATATAGACATCATAACAAAATTCGGAGACTCGGTAAATATATATGCTTAAAACAAATACGAACAAACATATAAATCATAAAACTAGTCAATATATGATAAATAATCACAATTCACAGCCAACTACATTAGGATAAATAATCACAATTCACAGCCAACTACATTAGGATTGAGGCTATACACAAAGTTGTTGTAACTGCTTTGATACTTTTGGCCTTCGCGTTGTTAAGGGATCGTCGATTGCTTCCTCTTGCACTTGACACTGAAAGTCGAACAGTACAAACTATCCAAGACTCGAAAAATTAAAAAGTATCCAAACATGTTAAAATTCGGGGAAATTCCCTGTTCTTAGAGTAATCTTTGGATATTTTAGCTTCTCTAAAATATTTTATCCTAGAATTATATACAAAAAGTCGATAACAATTAACTCCTTGAAAGAGAATTTCACCATTTCGCGTGCAACACACTATCTCTCTATTATATATAAAATTTTTGCAAGTAGCGCGCAAGTTGCATATGTTCAATAAAAATTTCCAGCCATCTCGTTCCATGATCCATATGTCCAATCTTACACTCTCTTTATTGCCGCCATATAAACACAGGCAACTTTTGAAACTAGTAAAATGAAAGTAGGTGTTCGCATCTACAAAATCTGGCATAGAAAGTTCTTTCAGTTCATCCGACTTTCCATCAAAGTATACGATTATAGAATTTCTAACTAAATAGTATGGCCAAAATACACAACCTCCGAGACAAGGAAATTTTTTTTACTAATGTTACTACTCCGCGAAGGGAAGTTGCTTTCTCTGTCCAACTATTGTTATTCAGAGAATAAATAGAATAATTCCGCTTGTAGATAAATATAACCTTGTAATCATCGGCACTAGAATCATAACACAACCCACAACCATTTGGAACTTTGCGTTTGTCGTTGAAATAAGGACATTAAAGAGTTTGATATTCTTCGGTAGATGGATTCCACAACGCATATACTTTGTACGCCCTAGGGTTCTTTAAAAGCAACAAGCCATCACACGAGCACAAGATTATAGCTTTTCGGAATTTATCTAGAGGAAAAACTCCCTTGGTTATCGTAACTAACTGGGAAGTTTCCAAGTCTCTCAACTCAAATTCATTAGTGTAACAATTGTGTAACAATAGCTTTTCGCGGCCCAACGCTTTGGATTGATCGCGATGAGTTCTCCTGAATTCATTGTTAGAGATCATAACATTTCACGCCTTACAAACAGATCTGAAACGTAACAAAGATTTAACTGGTACTCTAGTAAGGATGAAAAATAGGATATCACTTGGAAGATGGTAACCAATACCATCAAAGGTTAATTTCTTTTTTGCCATTATAATATGTAATTGGACAATAATGGCTATGCTAGGGTTTTAGTAGTTTCGTGAAGGAGGAATATATATACTAGGAAAAAGGCTTTATGTTAGGCTTTAGTGCCAAAAGTATTTTTTGACCAAATATATACCAACTCAAAAAAAATAAAATCTGATTAAATTAATTCAATATTTTAAAATTAGAACTTAGATATTCAAAAGCTAATAATAAAAGTACTATTTTGCAATTCTGGTTATATCTACTTTTTAAAAGAATACATCTTAATGGAGAAATATATTTTATTTAATCTTAATTTTCACCTTAATTATTTAAGGAACAAAAAAAAAAATCTATAATCTATAATCTATAATCTATAATTTATATCTATAATCTATAATTTATAATATATTAAAAGTGTGAAGGCCGTTAGAAAAGTGATTTGAACTTTATGCCCTTCATTAAAAAGTTCTTCTTTACACAAAACTGTCTTTTCACTATTTTAAAATTTATTATTTAATTATTGTTTGTTATATCAACTAAACTTCCTAAAATATACGGGACTCCTAAAATATATGGTAGAAGAATTAATTAATATTTTCCTTTCTACTAGACTTTATATGAGACTCCTAAAATATATGGTAGGAGAATTAATTAATATTTTTCTTTCTACTATTCAATTACAAAAATACTTTTAAAATAGGACTCTATTAAACTAGAAAACAAACTGGTTTGCCTATTGAAAGAATATGATTGATGTTCATCTAACTTGATTTAATTGCATGTCAAGATTGATGGATGCTTTATTTTCTAACCCTCAACTTCTTCATTGTTTTTGTCAGCATAATACAATTCAACTTCATTGTTTTTGTCAGCATAATACAATTCAACATGTGTGTATATATCTTCTTTGTTTTCATTCAAAATCATTTTTTAGGGTCAAAATTTTCACTCAGACATAAGAATTAGTTGGATCAAAATTGAAGCTTTGTATCACTATTATATTTTTTTTATATAGTTTATAGTTCGTAGATGAATGTTGGTAGGTTTTGAAGAATTTCTTGTGTAAAAGTTAGGTTTAATTGTATTGTTTTGATATCTTTCTTATCTTATTGTTTTATTTTAATTTATAGATACTAGATGAATGTGAGTCGGCTTTGAATATTTTTTTTCGGTAAAGGTTAGGTTTAATAGTGTTATCGTAATATCTGTATTAGTTTGTTATTTTGTAGTACTTTACAATTCGTAGATGAATCTCGATCGGCTTTGAGAATTTTTTGTGTGTAAAATTTAAGTTTAATTGTATTATTTTTATATCACTTTTATCGTATTATTTTATTGCAGTTTACAAGTAATAAATAAATGTTGGTTGGCTTTGAGAATTTTTTTTATATAAAGGTTAGATTTAGTTGTATTATTTTGATATCTCTATTATCGTATTGTTTTGTTATTGTTTACGGATGGTAGATTAGTGTCGAACAACTTTGAGAAAAAAAATTGCGTAAAGATTATATTTAATTAAATTATTTTGATGTCTCTATAATTGTATTGTTTTGTTGCAATTTATAGATAGTAGATGAATATCAATCGACCTTAACATTTTTGGTAATGATAAGGTTTAATAAATAAATTCTCCATCTTTACATACTCAAAAGATATTAAATTTAATTGTTATATTCATCTTTATTATTTAAACAAATGTCCTATTTAATGTAATATTTGAATGTCATTGAGGTACACGCGCAAGACACGTACACCTAAACTAGAAATTACACAACACTCTAAAATTACTTATTTTTTATACTGATTTGTCCCAACATGTTTTGAAAATTGGAATTGACCTCCTTTAATTATTAGAGATAATAGAAAGTGTTTTAATCGAAATAATTTTAACTTCTAATATCATTAACATTTTGTGTATATTATATTTAAATTTAGCAAGTTCAGCCTGCAAACTTAATAAACTCTGAAATATAATTTATTTTTACTCACTTCTAAATAAACTTAGTATCAGAGCACAGAGTGCAAGTGTCCTAGGGTGTCTGTGAAATCGTGACTTTTTCAGCAAGCATACATAGTCCTTCTTTTCAGAGACTACAAAGTCCTCTGGTTGCTACATATAGATGTCCTCCTCAAGTTCTCTATGTAAGAATGCAGTTTTGACATCCAACTGCTCAAGCTCAAGATTATGCATGGCCACAATACCAAGCAATGCTCGAATCGAACTATGCTTTACAACTGGAGAAAACACATCTGTGAAGTCACTTGGGTATATAAGTAAACATGTCTTTCACTCCAGTGACGCATTTTAAAATCGGGAAAGTCTAGGCCCAAAGCGGACAATATCACTAGTGGGTTGGGCTGTTACAAATAGTATCAAATCCATTCCGGTGTCAGCCTTGTCGATGTAGGCTAAAGTTTAAACTGAGTTTAGGATAATCCAATAAGGCGGGACAAACCTGTGCCCTAAGTCTAGGCAAATCTTATTCAGTAGGACAAGCCTCAGTGAGGACGCTGGGTCCATACGAGGGGTGTATGTAACACCCCAAGTTAGGAAAACGAGTCCCACATCAGCAAAACATAGGAGAGATGCGGGGTATATAAGTAAACAGGTCTTTTACTTTACTGACGCATTTTAATGTCATACGGGTCTAGGTCTAGAGCAGACAATATCATTAGTGGATTAAGTTGTTCCATGACAATATAGCTTAATTGCCGTTAAATATGCTTTTTTAAAGGCATTTACCAGTGACAATTATATTTTAGCTCTCCTTGTAAATGCTCCTATAGCCTATAGGGGGCATTAAATCCAATGCCAATTAACTAATGCCGGTAAAAGTTTTAGCAATACTCTTTGTTAAAGTGCACATTTATTACCGCTAAAGGTTGTTTTTTTATTGTAGTGCAGCAACTTTGCGTAGGCTTTTACTATAAAGTTTGCTATCAAATGATGTGAAGAATATGCCTTGGATAATTATACCATAGAGGTGGACTCCATGATTATCAACAATATGGTTATCAACAAGGCCACATCTACAGGTAATTTGAAAAGGATCATTCAAGAAATTATTACTCTCATCAGCAATGCCTCAATTAATTTTAAAGTAAATAGAACACAAATCCAACTTATACAACCATATGAGTCTGTACAAGAATAGAGCTATAAAACCAAAAAGACTAAAGACTAGTCATCAGATTAAAAGTCACCTTCCATGCACATTGGGACGGGAAGGTTTAGCACCTCGATTTCAGAAGATAGAAACTCTCCGAACAGATTGGAATCTTGATATATTCGAAGTTACATCGTTTAGGATCATAGATGACAAGCTTCCCTCCTGCTCGAAAGACAATTTCACCATTTCTTATGCAGCCCAAAAGTATAACATCCCTTGCAAATCGATATCCAAAGTCTGCAGTCTCACAATTAATTTCCATCACCGGACTCCAACTTCCTTGATTCATGATCCGAATGATCAATTCATATGAGATGACACCAAAGAACCCGCTGCTGCCACTATATAAACCAACACAACTTCTGAAACAAGTCAAACGATACGATTGTTTTATACCTATAAAATAGGGTTTTGGAAGCTCCCTCAGTGTCATGTAGTCAAAGTATCAACTAATTGACTAATTCCTGAACAACTCAAGGACCAATACACAACACCATTAACCGTAATCCCTGGACTGCACTCCTGTGACCTTTCATCGAGTGCTATTTCTCGGCTAACAACAATTGGTTTCTTATTCATCCAGTAATTCCTCTTTACATAATAGACGACGTAAAAAGATGTAAAGATCAATATAACCTTGTGTTCACTGCTACGAGAATCATAACACAATCCACAACCAAGTGGAGTCATCCCATTCGGATATGGACATATGAAAGTTTGATATTCATTGGTACAAGGATTCCACAAAGCATATTCGATATCATCAATTGGTGTCTTCATTAATACCAAACAATGACACAAGCACAAGGCACTAGGATTTCGAAATCTCTTTAGAGGAAAGACTTGTTCTCCCATTGCAATTCGAGGATTTTCCAAATTTCTAAACTCGAATACACCGTCATTCGTGTGTAACAATACGAGCTTCTTTTTGGGACGCCAAACTATTTCGTATGCTATTTTGGATAGATCAAGGTCAGTTTTCGTGAACTGACTTTCCGATATTATAGTATTCCATGACTTAGAAACAGATTTAAAGCGTAAAAAAAATTTTACCGGAAGATTACCAATGATCTAGAATATCATAGGCTTCCATGGTACGTAGTATATTTTTTTTTCCTCATGTATAATGTAAATTATAAATAAAGTGTAAAGGTTTGTGGTTTGTTCTCCCAAATTGTAAGGCTTTCTAATAGAGTTTATTTCATGTTGAAAATAATTCCATCAAGAAATAGGAGAAGAAAATTGGTCATCATATATGAGGAGCTCTATTTACCTGCAAAGAGTGAATGTTCTTGTTAGGACAGATGGAAGCAAAGCTTGAGGTTCTGGTGGAATGAGGTGCTTACTGCTTAGGACTACTTTCCATTCTAAAGGGACTACTTCCGGTTTGGGCCGGGTTTCGAATTTAATAGTTTTCAGGGGAAATAATCAAAACGACATTTCAAATTAAACTATTTTCATGAAATTTAAATTCTACTTTCTAACCATTTCAATTTAATATTGTTCTATACCATTTCTACACACCTTCTATACAGTTTTTATACATATCTTATACGAAAATTATATTGTTTTGATACACAATATATACAATATCTCTACATTTTTTTTTTTTGCACGTTTTATACACAATTATATAATTTTCATAAACTTTCTATATATTTTTTATATATATTTTATACATATACATATTTGATAGAACTATACAATTTCTATACCTATGGCTTATAATTATATAGATACATACTCTATTTAATAATTATATCATTTTTATATAATTTAATTATTATTTTTAAATAATTAAAAAGACCATAATATTTGATCAGCTAAAAAATTGTAGTAAAAAAAATTGAAATATTTTTAAAAATGCCGAACTGCCCAAGTTGAATACTGTATTAGTATTGTATATAGACTATATCAATATTGTATATGGACTGTGTAGGCCAAAATGACTCAAATTATGAATGGCTATAAAGCGTAAATAGTATATCCGACCGGCCACTTTCTTAATAGTTTTTGGGCTGCTTGGCGAGATTAGAATTGTTGTAAATATTTCATCTGATCAATAAAAGGTCCAAAAGGCCACCAAAAATTTAAATTAAAAAAAAAAAATCGTTGTTGTAAGATAAAAGGATAAATTAGTTTCCTTTAATTATTTGTCCAAACATCTTTTTAGGCAAAAAAAGAAAAGAATAAAAATCCTATAGATTTGTGTCCTGTGTTCCCAAAGTATGACTTTTGTTAGGGTTTATTTCATATTAATCATGTCCCCTCTGGTTCTTATATTTCTTAATTATATTTTGTACTAGGGTTTATTTGGGTTTATTTCATATTAATCATGTCCCCTATGCTTCTTATTTTTTGCAATATTTGTACAAATAATATCTCTATTTCGAAGTAGTCTTTTATTTTTGCCCCTCAAAATCACTATTCTTTAATATTAAAAAAAATGTAGTGGAAATTGCCCTCAATGGCGGAAAAAACAAAAATCACGAGGCAAGGGAAAATTCGCAATACACGAGTTTAATAAAATTATACCTTAGAGAAGTCTTGTCCTGCGAAAATTTAGGTGACAAAAATTAAAGGCCACAAATTCCACCATAAAATAGGGCAGGCTTGATGATAATATTCTCTCAGTTTCTTTTTCATTGTCATAACTTTCTTTTTAAGAGTTCAATCATATAAAATCTGATCAAATTTTAAAATCTAGTTTTTATGATATGAGAAAACTTGCAGCTTATAGTATTTTTCTACCATTTTTGAATGTCTAAATATTAATTTTAAAAATTAATTTATTCTAATCTAATTTAACTTTAAAAATTAATGATACTTCAGACGTTGAAGCCAAAAATAATATTAATAAATCCCCCCCCCCCCTAACGCCCTCGGGAGTGTAGATTCTTGGTCAATGACTTTATCTACATCTACATTATGTGATTTTTTATGTGTGCTTTGTGGTATTTTAAGATTCTATCATTAAATTTTGAGATTCTATCATAATTTTTGCTTGATAGGTTGTGACCTATCTCGGAAGAATACAATATGGATGAAAATTTCAATTTAAATACTAAGCTTAAAAAAAAAACAAGAATAATTAAGGAATAACTTCTACCATTTTAACATAACATACGATTTATTATTTTTCGAAAGTTGGATGATCTTTTATATTTATTATTTAAGAGAAAATTATTCTCTCAATAACCCAATTGATTAATCACAAATAAATTGAGGTTAACACTTTTATTATGCATCAATATGTTGTTGCAAGTGTATCATATAAATATTTACATCTAATTATGTACGCGCTTTTATTAAAGATATATACAATATTTATTTTGAGTAATTGAAAGAAGTAAAACGTATGCCCATGTACGGCGATCATTTGTAGCAAGGTAGCAAATGTGGATCTACCCTTTGCCGAGGGGGTTCATCCGAACTTCGGTGAAAAGTTATGCTATATATGCATGGTTAAAATTATTTTTATGTATATATATTAGATGTTGAATCCCCTTCGGTTAGTTCGTATGTTCACTTATGAACCCCCTTCGTGAATATCCTGGCTCCGCCACTGCAACGTAGAGGAGTGATTATCTGAGGTGCTTTCTTTTTGCTTTCTCTTCTGCATGACAAATGCGAAGTTCCAAATGATTGTGGGTTGTGTTATGATTCTAATATTCACAATTACAAGATTATATTTATCTATAAGCTGAATTATTCTATCTATTCTCTGAATAACAATTGTTGGATAGGGAAAGCAAATTCCCTTCGTAGAGTAGTAACATTAGTACAAAATTTTTCCTTGTCTCGTGGCTTTGTGGACATACTATGTAGTTAGAAATTCTATAATCACATACTTCGATGGAAAGTCAGATGAATTGAAAGAACTTCTTATACCAGATTTTATAGGTGAGAAGTGAGAACGCTTGCTTTCGTTTGACTAGTTTCAAAAGTTGCCTTTGTTTTTATGGCGGCAGAAAAGAGAGTCTAAGATTGGACATATCGATCATGGAATGAGAAGGCTGGAAATTGTTAATATGGCACTTTCAGTATTAGTTTTTGAGTATCTAAGTTTTAATTTAAAATATTGAATTAATTAAATCATATTTTATTTTTTGAGTTGGTATATACATGGTCAAAATATATTTTTGGAATTAAACCCTAACATAAAACCTTTTCCCTAGTATATGTATTCCTCCTTCACGATATTATTAAAATCCTAGTATAGCCATTATTGTCCAATTACATATTATAATGGCAAAAAAGAAATTAGTCTTTGATAATATTGCTTGCAATATTCCTAGTGATATCCTATTTCTCATCCTTGCTAGGGTACCAGTTAAATCTTTGTTACGTTTTAAATCTGTTTATAAGGCTTGGGATGTCATGATCTCTGACAATGAATTCAGGAGAACTCATCGCGGTCAATGCAAAGCGTTGGGTCGTGAAAAGCTATTGTTACGCAAATGTTATAGTACTAAATTTTATAGTAATGAATTCGAGTTTAGATACTTGGAAACTTCCCAATTAGTTACGATAGCAAAGCAAGTTTTCCTTCAGAAAAATTCTGAAAAGCTATAATCTTGTGCTCGTGTGATGGCTTGTTGCTTTTAATGAACCCTGGGGCATACAAAGTATATATTTTGTGGAATCCATCTACCCAAGAATATCAACCTCTTGCATGCCCTTATTTTAATGACGAACGCGAAGTTCCAAATGGTTGTGGGTTGTGTTGTGATTCTAGTGTCGATGATTACAAGGTTATATTTATCTACAAGCGAAATAACCACATTATTCACGATTATTTAATTTCGCTATTAGGAGCATTTTTTGGGGTGTTGGAGACTCGATTAAATACTGGGAAAAAACCCACAACCATTTGGAAATATGAATGTATATCGGCTAATTTGGACACTATGAATGTACAACCACACCAAACATTAATAAAACGATCAATCAAGCACACATATCTAAAAACAATGTCCAGTCCAATTATACAGTTCAAATGAAATACGAAAAATAAATCCTATCCAACTATGCTCCCGTGCTTTACCCGATGCCTCGAGCCTTCGTCACGAACGTCCTCCCAATACAAAATACTCGGGGCATTCCCCGGCCAATAAACACAAGTACCTCGGGGCATTCCCCGACCTAATAGTACATTTTAATCAAGTGCGATAAACTAGAAAAGCATTCAACCCATTCAACGAGCAAACACTTATTCCTAGATCGTGCCTACCCAAACCTACTTTTTTTCTATTCATTCAATAACCTAATCATGATACCATCGCGTTCCAACAATATTCATGCTTATCCAAATTAAACAACAAAGTAACAATAAAACCAACATTAACCAAATTCATCATTTTATCAATCTCGTACTTCCACCCTAATTTTCATTTTATCAACCCATTAAAACATGATCAAACTCATTCCTCAAACCGATATAGCCGAATCACCAACGTCATGATCAACATCCACAAAAATCCAACAAACACAATAACACCACACATGAATCACAACCCATTCAACACACTAAGATAAAAAATAAAAAAGAAAAGAGCGATTTAAGAAATGGACCTTTCGATATCGAATTTCGTTGATAATATGAGTTAAGGAAACCAAAACCGAGAACCTCAACAGCGACTAAATCCAAGCTCCGTATAGAGAAATCGAAAATCTCAGAAATTGATCACAAATGATTGAAACTAACAGCACCCAAAGTACCCAAATTCCCAAATAACACGATCAAAAACCGATAAATACCACAACCGGATTTCAGCAACAAAACGCAAAAAAATAGATGAAACCCCCTAAAAAAATAATGAAACCCCAAGAATAGTGTATCCAAGAGATGAACCTGACTCGATGCTAGAGAAGATTATCACGAAATCGATGGGAAGAAAGGAACCCACAAGAACAGTGAATCCAAAATACGGAATTAAGAAGAAAATTAAAGAAGTCCCGCCTGACCAGAGCTCCGGCGATCCCCGACGGAATAAAGAATTGAGAAAACCCTCCTCGAGCGTCGCTGATGGTGACGTCTTTTCGGTGTAAAGCGGCTAGAAAATCCTAAAATCCTCGTATTCCCTTCTTCCGCTCAATACAAAGTTTCAATCTCTCTCTCGAATCTCTCAATCTCTTTCCGTTACTGTGCGTGTGTGTGTTTTCGTATGGCTGTGTGTGTTGCAAAGAGAAGAGAAAACCAAAAAAATGGCCTCTCTGTCGTGTTTCTCCAGAAGAAAAAGGGATCCTCCCTGAAATGTGCTCCCCTTACTTGTATATGTATATTGTTATAAATAGATGAGTATATGAAGTTTTCTGGAAGTTTCCTAGTGTCCTTTCTTTGTTGACAAGAAAAACAAAAGCGGAGGGAGGGGTCACATGAGGTGGGGGGTAGGAGGGGTAGGGGTTAGGATGTGTTGTCAATTTTTAGTAGGGTGGATTGTTAGAATATTAGGATGAGACAGTTTGTTATGACTTGTTATTTGGATAAAAACAAAACAAAAAATAAATACATAAATAAGTAAAGATGAGGTGGTTATTTATTTTCTTGGGAAAAAATTATAAAAAGTGGGGGTAAATTGTGTGATATCGAAAACAAAAAAAATCATCGACGGGACAAAATTACGTGTTTACATCATGCCCCCTTTGAATGTAAACACCAAGTATTTTCATACAAAGAAGTAGATAGCGAGACAGAACTTTGTCCCGATCATTATTCCAAGAGAGAAATAGAAGAAAGAAGGATAACCGCATTTTAACAGACACCCTATCTACCCAAGTTATGAGGGAATCGGTTGACAGATATCTCAAAGAATTGGAAGGAAATGGACTATACCGAGTTGGAGAGTCAAGTGAGGTCCCATCGAGGTTTCGGTCCACGACTCTGTTATTACATCAAAAATAAAAATTACAAGTTAAAACATAAATGAAATTACAAAATCCTATCTATACAGCTTTCCTTGACTCTTGACTCAAGTTTTATCACCCTATTCTTCAGGCGGGCTCCTGACTTGAAATTTCTTTCAAATTGTTGCTCGGTTTTCTATTGCTTCACTTCGTTGCTCGACTTTTATTTATTCGCCCTGCTCTTTAGGTGGGCTTCTAACTTGCCATATTTATCTTTCAATTTCATCACCCTGTTCTTCAGCGAGCTCCTTACTTACACCTTCACCCTGTTCTTCAGGAGGGCTCCTGACTTGCAGTTTCATCACCCTATTCTTCAGGCGAGCTCTTGAAATAAAAATCAAAACTGGAACGAAAATTATCCCAAACAAAGATTATGATAAATAAAGATTTGATTTTTTCTGAAAGTAATGTCCCATTCTCCAAGAGGGTCCTGAACAGAAAATAAAATCCCATTTTTTAGGAGGGTCTTGAACAGAAAATAAAATTCCATTTTCCAGGAGGGTCCTGAACATAAAGTAAATTCCTTTTTTTTTTTCAGGAGGGTCCTGAAGAGAAGGTAAATTCCCATTTTCCAAGAGGGTTTTGAACAGAAAGTAAAATCCCATTTTTTAGGAGGGTCCTGGACATAAAGTAAAATCCCATTTTTCAGGAGGGTCCTGAAGATAAAGTAAATTTCTATTTTTCAGGAGGGTCCTGAACAGAAGGTAAATTTCCATTTTCCAGAAGGGTCCTGAACAGAAAGTAAAATCCTATTTTCCAGGAGGGTCCTAAACAGAAAGTAAAATCCCATTTTTCTGGAGGGTCCTGAACATAAAGTAAATTCCCATTTTTCAGGAGGGTCCTGAACAAAAGGTAAATTCCCATTTTTCAGGAGGGTACTGGACAGAAAGTAAATTTCCATTTTTCAGGAGGGTCCTGAACAGAAAGTAAAATCCCATTTTTTAGGAGGGTCCTGGACATAAAGTAAAATCCCATTTTTCAGGAGGGTCCTAAACATAAAGTAAATTCTCATTTTTCAAGAGGGTCCTAAATAGAAGGTAAATTCTCATTTTTCAGGAGGTTTCTAAATAGAAGATAAGTTCCCATTTTTCAGGAGGGGCCTGGACATAAGGTAAATTCTCATTTTTCAGGAGGGTCCTGAATAGAAGGTAAATTCCCATTTTTCAGGAGGGTCCTGAACAAAAAGTAAATTTTCATTTTTCAGGAGGGTCCTGAGCAGAAAGTAAATTCCCATTTTTCAGGAGGGTCCTGAGCATAAAGTAAAATTTCTATTTTTCAGGAGGGTCCTGAACAGAAAGTAAATTTCCATTTTTCAGGAGGGTCCTGAACAAAAGGTAAATTCCCATTTTTCAGGAGGGTCCTGAGCATAAAGTAAAATCCCATTGATATGCTTTCCAATGACAGCTGAATTCAATGAACAAAACTTTTGCCCCTATTTCATCAGAGAAAAATTTTTCAGTTGAAAACTTAGTGGTGGTTTGCAGCACTTGGCTTTCTAAGCATCTGCTCCAGCAGTTGTTCCTTTCATCTTTGTTTCAAATTTCTGACACTTGCCCCTGTCTTGTCGCATCATTGACCCAGACCAGATCGAAGAAATGCCTTTGACTCAAATATCGAGCTTCTATTTTACCATGCCTCTAAGATTCATCTTTCGACATCTGATACTCCGATGAATCTAGTAACCTGTTGGGTGATAGACTACCTTTGCCTTGCTTCGAATTATGATCATATTTATCTCATGTTCTGTCTTAGCTTTTCCTCACACAATTAGGAAGATTGGTAGCAAGTTTTGAAATTCTTCTCGCTTGTTTTGACACAGAATAGACTCAAACATGTAAAGAAACGATGGTGACTTTTCTTTTGATAAAAGACATAAAAGGACAAAATATAAATGAGTAAATGAAAGAAAAAGGGCAATTTAAAGAAAAAGGGAAATGTCCTTCTTTTTAATAAAAAGAAAACTTATCTGAAGATGGCAACCAACTCCAATGACTATGACATGCATTTTGGATTAAGATGCTTGATTTTCCTATCCAAACTTCCCATTTGTTGTTGAGTTCGTGGCATTGCCGCTGAGTCGCTTCTTCAAACCCATTGGACGCATATATCTCATTCAAATTGACGACATCTTAAAAGATTTCTGCCATCAAACTTCTTTTCTTTTTACTTTTCTCTCGAACTCGCCATCTCCTTATGGTGCCCATGAGGATTTTCACTAATAAGACTCTCTCATTTTTATTTCTCTTAACTCCCCATAGCCTTATGGTGCCCGTGAGAGTTTTCAACAGTAAGACTCTCTCATTTTTATTTCTCTCGACTCACCGTCGCCTAACGGTGCCCGCGAGGATTTTCACCAATAAGACTCTCTCATTTTTATCTCTTTCCAGATTTCTTATGCTGAGGAAGGCAAGTAGTACCCCACAATGTATCATCATATCCATTGCATGCTTAGCCTTAACATTATCAAAAATTGATCTGAAGAACTTTCTTTGGTTGTAACTTGGCTTTTTTGATAAGGTTAGAAAAGGATGGCAAGAGGCTCGAACGACACTTGAAGTGGGGGTGAGATTTACAACTTTTGGAATCAACTCAAATAGCACGTTAACTCATGCCCCAGTTTTTGTTGACTGGGTGACTCTAAAATCTTTATTTGGTTGGACCGAGCCCTGAATAGGGCAACCTACATATCTCACTCTCAAGAGAGAAGAATTAGGTCGCACGTAGTTCCATCAGCTTGTTCTTTGTTTTGGTCTAATTTTTTTATTATTATTATTATTTTTTCACGCTTTTCTTTTATTCTTCTTTTCTTGACATTTTATTTTTTTACTCCATTTTGATTCCAAAATAGGGATATGAAAGAAAATAAAACTAAGCTCAACGGGGTAAACAAAGGATGACACAATGCTTGGATAGCAGAATGAAATACCTTCATCATATCAATCTTAAAAAATGCAAGTACTAAACATACAACAGAACCAAAAAAGGATAAAATATCATACATAGTATCTTTTGGCCTCATCAGCATTGATAGTTATTTCTGCCATTTTTCCTTCAATATATGTTAAATATAAGGCTCCATTGGGAAGTATTTATTCACGATGAAGGGACCTTGCCAATTTGGGGAGAACTTGCCTATCGCTTCAACCTGGTGAGGAAAGATACATTTCAATACCAACTGACCAACTTCAAAATGCCTGGGTCATACCTTTTTGTTATACGCTTGACCCATTCTCTTATGATATAATTGGCCATGACATACTGGCGTTAGCCTTTTTTTCTCAATCAAACTCAATTGTTCCAGTTGGGTTTTGACCAACTTGTCATCATCAATCTCTGCTTCCACAATGACTAGAAGAGAGGGAATTTCAACTTCTGCAGGAATGACTGCTTCTATCCCATACACCAATAAATATGGAGTTGCCCCTGTTGAAGTGCGAACAGTAGTGCGATACCATAGCAATGCAAACAACAACTTCTCATGCCATTATCTAGACCCTTGTACCATTTTTCGCAGTATCTTCTTGATATTCTTATTGGCGGCTTCCACAGTGTCATTTGCCTTTGGACGATATGGAGTGGAATTTTGATGTGCGATCTTAAACTGTTGACACACTTCTTGCATCAAATGACTATTGAGATTGGCAGCATTGTCTGTAATGATCATCTTTGGGATTCCAAACCTACAAATGATGTTGGCATGAACAAAATCTACCACCGCCTTCTTTGTTACTGACTTGAAAGTTACTGCTTCTACCCACTTTGTGAAGTAATCAATGACCACCAAAATAAATCTATGCCCATTCGACGCTTTTGGCTCAATCGGTCCAAGCACGTCCATTCCCCAAGCTACAAACGGCCACGGAGCAGCCATTGTGCGCAACTCAGCCGGAGGAGAATGTGTCAGATCACCGTGCACTTGACATTGATGACACTTTCGAACAAATCAAATAGAATCCCTCTCCATATTAAGCCAGTAATAACCTGCTCGGAGGATCTTATTTGACAAGACATAACTGTTCATATGAGGTCCGCATACTCCAGAATGAACTCCAACCATGATTTCCGAAGCTTTTTTTGCATCTACACATCTCAAAAGTCCCAGATCAGGGGTTCTTTTGTATAAGATTCCCCAACTTAAGAAAAATCCACTAGCCAAACACTTAATAGTCCTCTTTTGATCATTGGTGGCATGTGTTGGATATTTTCCTGACTGGATGTACTGCTTAATATCAAAGAACCAAGGTTCTCCATTGAGCTCTTCTTCAACTACATTACAATAAGCATGTTGATCGCGACTCTGTATATGCACTAGATTGATGTAGGACTTATCAGGGTGTTGGAGAATTGAAGACAAAGTGGCCAAAGCATCAGCAATCTCATTGTGAATTCTTGGAATATGCCTAAACTTTACAAATACAAACCATTGACATAGATCTTTCAAGCATTGTCGATACGGTATTAGCTTTAAATCTCATGTCTCCCAATCACCTTAAATTTGATGGATAAGAAAATTTGAATCCCCCAACACTAATAGTTCTTGGACTCCCATATCAACAGCTAGCCTCAAACTTAGAATGTAAGCTTTATATTCCGTCATGTTATTGGTGCAATAAAATCAAAGTTGCGCTATTACCAGAAAATGTTGCCCGACCTCAGAGATTAGAACTGCACCTATTCCGACTCCTTTCATGTTGACAGATCCATCGAAGAACAACTTCTAACCTGGATCAGAAAAATATGTCTTTAATGGCTCGTACTCTTCATCAATGGGATTCTCAGCAAGATGATCTACCAAGGCTTGGGCTTTCATGGCGGTTTGAGTCACATATACAATGTCGAACTCGGTAAGCAATATTTGCCATTTTGCGAAATGACCGGTCAGCATAGGCTTCTGAAAGATATACTTCAAAGGATCTATGCGGGAGATGAGATAAGTAGTGTAGGACAAAAGATAATGCTTCAACTTTTGTGCTACCCAAGTTAGGGCACAACACGTCCTTTCAAGAAGAGTGTACCTGGCCTCATATGTTGTGAACTTCTTGCTAAGATAATAAATAGCCTGCTCCTTTTTACCCGTGACATCATGTTGACCCAGGACACAACCGATAGAATTATCCATGACCGATAAATATAAGATCAAAGGCCTACCAGGCTCTGGTGGTACCAGTACGGGCGGATTTGATAGATATCTTTTGATTTTGTCGAACGCTTCCTGACATTCTTCAGTCCACTCTACAGTAGCACTCTTTTTCAGCAACTTGAAAATGGGCTCACACGTGGTTGTGAGTTGAGCAATAAACCTGCTAATGTAGTTCAATCTAACCGGCAAACTCATCACCTCTGTCCTATTCTTGGGTGGAGGCAAATCCTGGACGGCTTTGATTTTCGAGGGATCCAATTCAATTCCCCGACGGTTGACTACAAACCCCAATAGCTTTCCAGACGGAACTCCAAATACATATTTTTTCGGGTTGAGTTTGAGATTATACCTGTGAAGACTTTCAAATAACTTTCTTAAATCTTTAACATGGTCAACCTGACTCTTTGATTTAATAATCACATCATCTAGATAGACCTCAATCTCCTTATGCATCATATCATGAAACATAGTGGTCATGGCTCTTATGTATGTTGCTCCAACATTTTTCAAACCGAACGGCATCACTCAATAACAATAGGTCCCCCATGGTGTGATAAAAGACATCTTCTCCATGTCTTCATCATCCATAATGATCTGGTGGTATCCAACATAGCAATCCACAAAAGAGGCAACCTCATGTTTAGCGCAATTGTCCAGCAAAATATGGATGTTGGACAGTGTAAAATCATCCTTCGAACTTGCTCTATTCAAATCACGGTAATCAACACATACTCAAATTTTGCCATCTTTCTTTGGGACAAGAACAACATAGGATAACCATGTAGGATATCGAGCCACTCGAATGACTTTGGCTTTAAGTTGTTTTATGATTTCCTCTTTGATTTTAATACTTACACCAGTTTTAAACTTCCTCAACTTCTGTTTGAAAGGAGGGAATGTGGGATCACTTGGCAATTTATGGGCCACTAATTTAGTGCTTAAACCAGGCATATCATCATAAGACCCTGCAAAACCTTCTTTATAATCAATTAATGCTTGAATCATTCTATCTTTTAACAGTGGCAAAGTATGTACACTTATTTTAGTTTCCTTAACATCTTCTTGATTCCCCAGATTAATTGGCTCAATTTCATTCAAATTAAGATTCGGGTTGTCTTCAGACTGTTCCAACACTTTGATTATTTCTTCCAACTCCTTTGTTTCATCATATTCCCCCTCTTACTTCATTATATCTTTATTAGTTTAGATTTTAAGATCAGGCTGAAAATTCCGCATGCATGTTATGTCATTAGAGTCAGCATAAAGAGAACTGTATAAAGAAAAGACAAAACAAAATACATTAGACACAAAATAAAAGGGACATTACATTTCATTAAAAGGGAAAGATAGAAGGGTTTAAACACAAACAACAGAATATAGACAAGCTAAATTCTGAGTTACAACCCTAGAATAACTCAAAAAACTGAAAGGAAAATAAAATAAACTGCCAAAACTTCCTCCTGATGGGGAGAGGAGTGACTTCCCAATTGTTGAGACAGACAACTGGGCCTATGAACTGCACATCTTCCTTACTGATACCTTCTCCTGCTTCAACCATATCAACTTCAATCAACAGGTTCTGGTAGTCATCAACCAATTCAACTTCAAATTCTACATGCTTTGTGACACCGCTCTTGACAAATGACTAACTGAGAAACGGCGTTGGGTGGGGAAGTGATCATGTTTCCTTTTTCCTTTGCTTGGCCTTCTTCAGATCATCAGTCGTAGGTTCAAATCCCAGACCAAAAGTACCCATGTTCTCCCTCGGACATATGGGACGAATTATACCACGCAGAGACACTCCCAAACCCCTTTCTGGATCGAATCCATATTTCAAAAGCTCACTCACCATCATGATAGGAGTGGAAGACAATTGCGGTCCCGAAATTACTTGCCCTTCAAGGATACGATTTACTGGCACTATATCAAAAGTTTGATAGACAAACGTCTCCTCTACATTGTTTTCTTCAATTAGAGACAAGGGAGAGTCTTCGTAGGTGGACAAATCCCCTTCACCATGAATAACCACTTCTTGCTTGTCATGTCCAAACTTGATCATCTAGTGCAAAGTAGATGCAACCGCCTTGGCCTTGTGGATCCATGGTCTTCCCAACAACAGATTGTAAGAGGAGTTGATATTCAACACTTATAACTCTAGGGCAAATTAAACAGGCCCTATAATCAACATTAGTTCTATTTCACCAATGGAGTTAGACTTTGCTCCATCGAAAGCCCTGACATATACATTGTTGGGCCTAATCCTCTTCACACCAATATTCAACTTTTACAAAGAGAAAATAGGGCAAATATTTGCACCAGAATCCCCATCAATCATGACATGGGTGACATAGAAATCTTTGCACTTCACTATAATGTATAGACCCCGATTATGCCCCACACCTTCAACAGGCAATTCATCGTTAAAGAAGCTGATCCGATTGACCTCACAGATTTTTCCAACCATTTTCTCGAGCTGATTTACTGTAATCTCCCTAGGAACATATGCTTTATTTAATACCTTCAATATAATATCATGATGTTCCTTGGAATGCAATAACAAAGATAAGAGGGAAATTTGAGCAGGGGTCTTTTTCAACTGATCTATTATTGAAAACTCTGGCAACTTCATCTTTTTCAAAAATTCTTCGGCTACTTCTTCGGTGATAGGTTTTTTAATAGATGAAGGCCCACTCACAATTAGCTTGGGCTTCCTTAAACCTTCCGGCACGAAGCATCTTCCTGATCGAGTCAAACCCCTTACCTCATCTACATCTTTCACAACTTCTTTCCCCTGATAAGTCATCACAATCTACTTATAGTTCCAGGGAACCTTTTTCATATCAACTATTAGAGGTTGGATCACTGGTTTGATGATAATAGGCGCTGCAAATGCCTCTTTCACCATCAAGATAGGCTTACCTGGAGCTCCTACCACCGTCAACTTAGGTTTGTCCTGACTTAAATCGACATTTTTTTTTGGCTCCTTGTACTGTGATCACGGGTTTTTTTTCACTCTCTTGGACTTAATCTTCTCCTATTTCTTCCTGGATCAATGATATTGCTTTCAATGAGTCCGCCACATTCACTGATTTATCCTCATTGGTCTATATTCTGACAATAGGCTTATAAAACCTTGACGACTCCTTCCCATCATATATCAATTCAAACATATTAGTTTCGGCATGGGTTTGCAACAGATTCTGGTTAATGTTTTAAACCTCTGAGGCCTAGACCAAAATATGATTTTCATCTATTAAATGTTGGGCGGATCTTTTTAAATACCAGTATTTCTCGATATTGTAGCCTGGCATGTCAGAATAATATGCACACCTTAAAGAATAATCGAGATTCCTGGGAGGTGGATTTGAAATCCTTTCTTGAATCGGGCTTAAGACCTTCATCTTTCTCAACCTATCAAACAAGCTAGTATATGTATCCTCGAGAGAAGTGAACTGATTTTTGACCGTCTTCTCTTTCTTGTACTCGGGCCTACGTAGGAAATCGGGTCTGGAGGGGTTTTGGTAATTTGGTAGAGCTGATGGATGATTTTGTGGAGCTTGCACACGCCATTGCTGGTAAGAGGGGTTTGGACATATGGTTGTGCGCTATATACTGGGTAAGGAGGGGGTGGAATGACATATGGTGGGTTTTGCTGAGGGTAGTAATGGTGGGGAGGAATATATGGAGCTTGGACATAGTCTTGGGCTTAGGAATGGGGATAGGGGCGAGGCGGTCTTTTGGGATAAGAATGGGGTCCAGCAACAATGGTCGCCACATCCTCTTTCTTTTTTTTTACCTCCGAACGTGCCAGATCCACCTTGAATCGCTTGTGTGGTGGCTTTCAACGCGGCAAAACTCACTATTCGGCCGGTCTTAATTCCGTTCTCTATCATCTCTCCCATTTTGAGGACTTCAATAATAGACTTTCCCATTGCCAGAAGTAAATGTTGAAAATAGGTCTCATTCTGTGTCTGAATGAAAATATCTACTAGCTTACTCTCCTTCATTGGAGGCTTTACCCTGGTGGCCTGTTCACGCCACCTTATCGCGTATTCCCTAACGCCTTCATTGCTTTTCTTCTTCATGTTGGGCAAGGATTTTTTGTCAGGAATCAGGTCTACGTTATACTGAAAATATTGCATAAACTCAGAAGCTAAGTCATCCCAGCTATTCCACTTGTCGATATCTTGATCGACAAACCATTTTGAAGTCAGATCGGAAAGACTCTCGCCAAAGAAAACCATAAGAAACTCTTCCCTTCCCCCTATAGCCCTCAACTGGTTGCAATAATGTCTCAAGTACTCCACGGTATCACCGTGCCCAGCATACTTCTCAAATTTGGGCATTTTAAAACTGAGGGAAAGGTTAAGTCTGGGAACATGCAAAGATCTTTATAGGCAACACTCTTATAACCTCCGACTCCCTATAAATTCCTCGTGGCCTATTCTAAACTCTTCAACTTCCGCGCCATGACTTCTTGTTCCTCTGTTGCAATAGGCTTCTCCGTATCAAATGGAAACACAAGTGGCTGAGTGTATCCATACGGTTCATTCATCTTCAAAGTGGGCACCGGGGCACAATCCTGATTCTCCAAAATTTTAAACATTGGCTCACTGGCAGACCGAGGAAGTACCATTGTCAGACGCACAACATAGGAGGGACCTTTGAGCGGTGGCAAAACCATAAACACATGTGCTGCTGGTAGTGCTGGCTGAGTAGCGGGCCTTGGTTGGGGCGCTGTCAGGGGCACACTAGAAGTGCCTGGATAATATTATCGTGGAATGAATCCTTGCGCATGCTCGGATGACTCAATAGGAGCAAAGAATTATGCCTGAGAGAGAGGTGGGCAATTTGGGATATTCCCAAGATCTTCAGTGAGTAGAGGAGGAGGCATGCCACTAGCCCATGCTCGGTGCATATCTAGCAATTGTTGTCTAAGTCTCAATACCTCATTACTGCTTTTAGAACTTTCTTCCCTGGGATCCTGATCTGGGTCAATGAGTGAATTTTCAATCTCCCTACTAGCCATGGCAAGCTTCGCTTTTGATCTAGTGAAGTACGGATGACTAGCCAGAGTGCTACAAACCAACCACTTAACTGAAAAAACATGCTCATCAAAGACAAAACCCGTTAGGATTAGGTTAAGCAACAAGCATAAAAATCACATTGTACACACCCTAGGTTTATGAATATTTCTACCGGCCTTTGAGGGTAATGAAGCCATTTTAACATCATCCTGATTTCCCCATTACATTATTACACCTCACTTTTCTGCTTTTCAACCTCATTTCGCTCTTCTTTTGCATTAGTCTCTTCTCTTCCTTTTTTCTTCTTTCATTGCTCTTTCTTTCTTTTCTTCTCTCGCTATCTCATTTATTTTTATCATTCTTTATGGCTTTTGCTTTTCTTTAAATGAGGAAAAATAATAAAATAAAATGATTAGATCGAACCCAAAAATAGGTTGCCTACGTATCATGTTGTACATGAATCAGATCTTGCATAGTTCGGGAGATGCATGCATGCACCACAAAGTTGAAGATTTTAGATGTTTGATTTTTTTATTTGTTTTTGTCAAAGAACACGTAAAAGGAAACAACCCCACAACTTCACTACATTTCATAAAAGAGGCAACTAAACAAACTTTGAATTTAAGACAACTTTAAAACTGATTAACAAAGACTAAACAACATTCTAGACCCTAGGATAACATGCGGCATACTCCTAGTAGAGACTCTTAATGTTAAAATAAACTTGACACCGACTTAACAAAGACACAATACTACAATGGCATAAAAGTAAAGGACTCAAACTAAACAAAAGATAGGAAATGCTCCTTCGTGCTTTGCGTGATGACCCTGGCTGAGATGGACCAGTCTGTGAAGTTCTCTTCCTCCTATTCAAATTTTGTAGCATATACTTTAAAGACACCCTGATATTTGGGAAGAAATTTCTGGCACATAACCCCGCCTCATGGGGAGTTCACCTGGAAAGATTGTTCTGATACCTTTCTACAGTCTTGAGCAAATATGATAATTGAACTCTCAGTGTCTCCACTGTGTACCCCGCACTTTCATCCTGACTGTCATCAACAATGCATTCTTCTTGTATTCTTCCTCAAAGTTGCAAGGCAATGGCCTAATAATACCCCGAGGTATGGTTTGCAGGCAGATCTCATATCTTTAAGTGTACCCCAGATCATCCAAACTTTCTTTGAAAGTATCCACTCCTAGCTTTGTTACGTGATTCCAGAAATACTTGTATTTGCTCTCACCTAAGGCTTGGTCCTTGAAGTACTCGGCATCCTTTAGAAGATCCACTACTGGTGGCACATCCTGCGACCTATTACTCTAGAAGAAGTGTATGGTCTAGTACAATTAAACCCTAACATAACCAGAAGGATTTGCATCTGACAACCCAACAATATTACTTTTGGACGAAGCCACAAATAAGTCCACAAAATATTATCCTCAGTCCTTGACTCGAGAAACTCAATCCAAGCATCAACTCCCATAGGTATCTGTAACACCCCGTAAATTTTTTCGTACACTTGTCGCGATTATATGGAGTCCTAAAGACTTGCGTATGGGTTAAATTAAGTTTATGGTGTTCGAAAGTATCCCGTAAATAGTTGTATGTGTAGGTATTGGAATAATCTTTCCAACAATATAAAGTTTGCCCAAAACAGAGGAGTATTTCATATAAGCGAGCACATTCGAAATTTCACAACGGTGGCCGGGAAGCCTGTGAACAGTAATTCTGCAGGAAAATTACTGCAGCTAGGCAATCCTACTTTAGACGATCATAACTCCTTGTACAAAAAGAACTATGTGAGCTGCTATATATCAACAAAATCCTCCGAGAGTCTTCTTTCCGATGAAATTGATTTCATCCAAATACAATGTCTGAGTAAGGAGCTATACCCGTTTTACTTCAGCCTATAAAAAAAAAACAGAATTGTGGGACAGATTTTTGGGTCAACTTTAAACGACCATAACTCCTTGTAAAGGAAGAACTGGGTGGTATACTTTATATGAAAATGAAATCCCTTTGAATTATATTTCCAATGCAATTGGTTTCACCCAAATCCGATACCGGAGAAAAGAGTTATGATCGATTTACTTCAGCCTGTCAAAACTGTCCACTGGGGACAGATTCGGGATTAATTTAAATTTTTAGGGTAAAATGGTCATTTTCTATTACCTCTTGGACGAAAATTGGTCTTCATAAATCTACAATTAGCCTCATTTATATCAGATATTATCCTATTATTAAGAGAGGTGAAACCCTAGCTAATTTCAACTTCAAATATTTTGTGATTCAACCGTAGAAAATTCGAATTGGTTCCGTAGTTGTGTTCACCATCTCGAAAGCTTCGAGAAGAACCCCATGGTTATGTAAGGAGGATTATAAATACAAGAGTTCATTGTTAAGGTATGAATATTGTTTATTCTTGATTCTTATCCATGAATAAGTATTGATAAAGGATTATGAGTATTGTCTTGATGTTGGAAGATAACTAGAAACATAGTTATGAATTGTTGTGTATAAATTGTTAGTAGTAAATTATGGAAGTTGTTGTATTGGATTATGGAGGATGAATTGTGGTGATATATCATTATATTAGTGGTTATGTATGCCTAGTGATCATGTTGGTATTGGATGGTGATTAAGAAGGGAAATAAAGGCTAAGAGTGATGTTGAGGGATATTTCATGAAAATGCATGATATGTGAATGCAATAAGAGTATAAGAGGATGTATGTAGTACTATTATTGATGAGCTAAAGGATTACTTCCTAGACATTATTTGGTGAAGCTAATACCTAAATGGTAAGGTTTGGTTGCTAATACTAGTTTGCCACAAATGACTTATTGTAGATAAGTGTTCGAAGAGTACGGGAAGTCACTTGTATTGAATTGGTTATATCAAGGTATGTAAGACATACTCTATCTAATCTTTGGCATGAATAATGACCCATGGAACTCTCAAGTAAGCTTCCAACATTGTCCTACAACACATGACACATAATAACATCATATGATCTTCGACACTACCAATTGAACTTGTTTTCACTTTTAAGATGTCCGGCTAGTCAAAAAAATGTCCATATACTATTGTTGACTCCGAAATGGTTTAATGAGGTATCCATGATTCTCTACTTCATTTTCATGATATTGATTACCTATTTATATGTTTTTCCTATTGAGGTATCATGGTTTCAAGTTCCATAAAGTGTGACCACAAAGTAACCAATTTCAAAGATTAATTGAATTAAGAAATGGAATGTCTGTATTTTAAATTGATGATATGATGTATTGTATTAGTACCACTGATCAGTTGGCCATTGTATTATAAATATTATGTATATATGCTATTCCAGGGGTGGTCCCTGATGTATTGTATTTGTACCACTGATCAGTTGGCCATTGTATGACATATGTTATGTATTGATAAGGATTACGGGAAGTAATGATATGAAAGTAATGTGCAGGTATCCCATCAGTTCTTTTAAGTGTGGTCTACTCATACTGTTTATTCACTGATATCTGGGTTCTGTTGATCTTTTGTATCTCATCTTGATACTCACTGCCTTACATACTCAGTACATATTTCCGTACTGACGCCCCTCACGGGGGACCTGTATTCATGCCTGCAGGAACAGGTACTTCAGGTCGTACACCTCCGCAGTAAGAGCCAGGACATTCTGTTGTTAGTGGTGAGCTCCAGTTGTTTCGGGGCATCCCAAGTCGTCTCCATATGTACTTTTGGTATTTGTATAAAAGTCTTTTGTGGGCGGGAGTTTGTCCCGACCCCAAATCAGTTGTGTATCTATGTAGAGGCTTTTGTAGACATATTGTACAGCCATAGGAGTGTTTGGTTGATAGACGTGATGGCTCTGACGGCCAATTACTGTTCATATATATATTTATGTGTGTCTGCTGGGCTGATACAGGTACTGTTTTCTTCTATTTACAACGAAGTGCTGCCCAAATTTCTAATTTTCATAAGTAATGTAAATGTGAAAGTATAGGTTATGAACGGGTTCTCCCGGGCCTCCTCGGCTACGGGTGTCAGTCCGCTCCAATGGGATTTGGGGTATGACAGAAGTGGTATCAGAGAAGTTCGTCCTAGTGAGTCTACAAAGCCGTGTCTACGTAGAATCTCATTTATCGGTGTGTTGTGCACCACATCTATAAACTGGAGGCTATTGGACATTTAGGGATTGTTTCCACTCTCCATTTCTTAGATCGTGCAATAGATCCCATATTAGAGATAAAGTTATAATCAATTGCTTAATCCAATTGTTTATTTTTTTTATTTATTATAGTGACGATGCCGGTTACAAGGAGAAAGAATAAGTGGAAGCGAGTAGATGTAGTGGCCGGAGAAGGTACTAGTAAGTCACCACCGGCACAAGCTGAACAAAGTGAGTCTCAAGCTGAGCATATATCAGGTGCTTCTTCTCCTCCGGAAGGGCCATCTATTAATGATGTTGATTGAGATTTGATGGATGCAGTACAACTTCTGATGTGTATAGTTGCCGGTCAAGTTCAAGGGCAAGCTATTCCTACCACGGGTTCAAGTGGTACGGATAGAGCAGCTAGCCTTCGGACACAGGATTTTTTGAAACTGGATCCTCCTACTTTTACCGGATCAGATATTAATGAAGACCCGCAGGACTTTGTCGATCAAATCCAAAGGGCTCTAGATGTTATGCACATATCCGGTAAAGAGATGGTTGAGCTAGCAGCATATAGACTGAAAGGAGAGGCTATATTGTGGTACGAGGATTGGAAACGATCTAGGGGTATTGATGCACCTCCAACTACGTGGGGAGAGTTCAAAAATGCATTTATTGATCATTATCTTCCATTTGAGACTCGTCAGGCCCGTGCAGATCAATTCTTAAATCTTCATCAGGGTAATATGAGTGTAAGGGAGTATAGTCTTCGATTTAACTCCTTGTCTCGATATGCTTCTAATGTGGTAGCTACTATGGATGACAGAGTTCATCACTATGTGGATAAATTGGAACCATACTTGGTTAGAGATTGTACCATTGCTGCTTTGAACAAGGACATGGATATAGCGAGGATACAAGCTTTCGCTCAGAAGATGGAAGATCAGAGGCAAAGAAGAAGAACCCAGGAATCAGAAAAAGGATATTCTAAGCGGGCCAGAGCTATAGGGCAATTTATGGCATCTCAGGGAGGTTTTAGGCCTTCGTTCTCTCATAGATTGCCTAGCCCGTTATCTTCTTATCCTGCAATTAGTGCTCCACCGCAATTTCAAAGTTTCAGAGGTAATCAATTTGGGCAAAGCAGTGAAAATCAGAGTTCACGAACAGTGGGGTATCAAGGGCAAGGGAGTATGAGTCAATTAAGACCTCCAGGACACCCGTGCCCCATATGTAGAAAATATCACTTTGGCGAATGTCGGCTCGGGACGAACAATTGCTTTTGGTGAGGTAAGCCGGGGCATATGGCTAGAGATTGCCCATGCAGGACCACAGGTGGTATAACATGACCTACCGAATCAGCTGTTGCGTCATCTTCGGTGCCTCCTTTAAGTAGGGGTGCACAACCTATGGGTCACGGTAGAGGTGATAGAGGAACAGCTAGTGCTAGCAGAGCTCAGAACCGTGTGTATGCCCTAGCAGATCGACAGAATTTAGAGGTTTCTCCAGATGTGGTTACAGGTACGTTGTCCATCTTTGCATTTGATGTGTATGCCTTAATTGATCCTGGTTCTACATTATCGTATGCTACTCCTTTGGTTGCGGGAAGGTTCGGAAGAATACTCGAATTATTAGCCAAGCCATTTGAAGTATCAACGCCAGTGGGGGAATCTCTTATATCTAGGAATGTTTATCGAAATTGTGTTGTGAATATTTGTGGTCGTGATACGATGGCCGATCTTGTTGAGTTAGAAATGGTAGATTTTGATGTTATTATGGGCATGGATTGGTTAGAGTCTTGTTATGCTACAGTAGATTGTCGTTCTAAGAAGGTATATTTCCATTTCCCAAATGAGGCAGTCCTTGAATGGAAGGGTAATGTTGGCGCGCCGAGAGGTAGATTTATTTCTTACTTTAAGGCAAGAAAAATGATTTCCAAGGGGTACATATACCATTTGGTCAGAGTAAGGGATACAGAGGCAGAGCCGCCAACTTTTCAGACCGTTCCGGTTGTGAATGAATTTCCTGATGTATTTCCTGAAGAACTACCAGGTTTACCTCCTGAACGAGAAGTGGAGTTTGGTATTGATTTGTTGCTGGACACACAGCCAATCTCAATTCCTCCTTATAGAATGGCACTAGTAGAGTTGCGAGAATTGAAAGAGCGACTGAAAGACTTGCTAGAGAAGGGATTCATCAGGCCTAGTATGTCCCCTTGGGGAGCACCAGTATTGTTTATGCGTAAGAAAGATGGTTCGCTGAGGATGTGTATTGACTATCGGCAATTGAATAAGGTGACTATCAAGAATAAATACCCTCTTCCCCGAATTGATGATTTATTTGACCAGTTGCAGGGTGCCCAGTGTTTTTCCAAGATTGACTTGAGATCAGGCTATCATCAAGTGAGATTCAAGGATAAAGATATACCCAAGACAGCTTTCCGAACACGGTATGGTCATTATGAATTCCTGGTTATGTCATTCGGGCTGACAAATGCACCCGCAATTCTTATGGATCTGATGAATAGGTTGTTTAAGCCGTTTCTAGATGTGTTCGTGATAGTTTTCATAGATGATATTCTGGTCTACTCTAGATCAGAAGAGGACCATGTTAATCACTTAAGGCAGGCGTTGCAGATTCTTCGTGATCGTAAGCTGTATGCGAAGTTTTCTAAATGTGAGTTTTGGCTCAAGTCAGTGGCATTTTTGGGCCATATTGTATCCAGTGAAGGCATAAAAGTTGACACTCAGAAGATTGAGGCTGTGAAGAGTTGGCCAAGACCCACGACGCCTACGGAGATTCGTAGTTTCCTCGGGTTGGCGGGTTATTATAGAAGGTTTGTTGAAGGTTTTTCTTCTATTTATGCACCCTTGACTAAGTTGAAGCATAAAGCCTCCAAGTTTCAATGGAATGATGCCTATGAAAAGAGTTTCCAGGATCTGAAGAGCAAGTTGACTTCTACACCGGTATTGGTACTTCCTGAAGGCACAGAAGGGTATGCAGTGTACTGTGATGCTTCGAGAATTGGCTTAGGATGCGTACTAATGCAACATGGTAGAGTAATAGCCTATGGCTCTAGACAGTTGCGACCACATGAGAGGAATTATCCCACACATGATCTTGAGCTAGCTGTAGTTGTATTTGCTTTGAAGATATGGCGCCACTACTTATATGGGGTTCATGTTGACATATATACCGATTATAAGATCCTGCAATATATCTTCAGTCAGAAAGATCTAAACTTGAGGCAGCGGAGATGGCTTGAATTGTTGAAAGATTATGATGTTGATATCTTGTATCATCCAGGGAAAGCGAATGTGGTAGCGGATGCACTGAGTCGTAAGTCTAAAATGGCATCTATAGAAAAGCAGGGGATGATTAAGGATCTTCACCAACTAGCTAATTTGGGAGTTCGACTTCTCGAAACTCCAGATGAAGAGGTTATTGTACGTAATGCAGCAGAATCTTCATTGATAGCTGAAGTGAAAGAGAAGCAGTATGCAGATCCAATTTTATTGCAGCTTAAGGAGGATGTACAGAGTGGCGCGACAAAGGCATTTGAGCTTACGCGAGAAGGAGTGCTTCAGTGTCAGAATTGTTTATGTGTACCTGATGTAGTTGAGCTAAGAAAGAGAATTATGACAGAAGCACACTGTTCAAGGTATTTCATCCATCCAGGGTCGACTAAGATGTATCAAGATTTGAAAGCAATATATTGGTGGAATGACATGAAGAAGAATATTGCCGAATTTGTAGCCGAATGTCCGAATTGTCAAAGAGTCAAAGTAGAACACCAGAAACCCGGTGGTTACATGCAATGTATAGATTTTCCATTCTGGAAGTGGGACAAGATCAGTATGGATTTCATCACGGGTTTGCTTCGTACATATCGGAAGTTTGATTCCATATGGGTGATCATTGATAGGCTTACCAAATCTGCGCACTTCTTACCAGTTAAGACAACTTATACGGCGGAAGAGTATGCGACGTTGTATATTAAGGAGATCGTTCAGTTACATGGAGTTCCAATTTCCATTATATGCGATCGAGGAGCCCAATTTACCGCGAATTTGTGGAAGTCTTTTCAAAGGAGTTTGGGGACACAAGTAAATCTAAGTACGGCTTTTCATCCTCAAACGGACGGACAAGCGGAACGTACCATCCAGACACTTGAAGATATGCTACGAGCATGTGTATTAGATTTCAAAGGCAACTGGGATGATCACCTACCTCTTATCGAGTTTGCCTATAATAATAGCTATCATTCAAGTATCAAAATGGCACGATATGAAGCATTGTATGGAAGAAAGTGTAGATCGCCAATAGGATGGTTTGAAGCAGGTGATGCGGTCTTGTTTGGACCGGATCTTGTTTATCAAGCAATGGAGAAGGTTAAAGTGATCCAACAACGGCTTGCAACAGCTCAAAGACGACACAAATCTTATGCGGATGTTAGAAGAAGAGGACTTGAGTTTTCTATCGACGATTGGGTATTCTTAAAAGTATCACCAATGAAAGGAGTGATGAGGTTTGGTAAGAAAGGAAAGTTAAGTCCACGATACATAGGTCTGTATAAGATCATTCAAAGATTTGGACAAGTTGCTTATGAGTTAGAGTTACCTCAAGAGCTCTCAGCAGTTCATCTCGTATTTCATGTTTTGATGCTTCGCAAGTACATCGGAGATCCATCGCACATCACTACTCTGGAAGATGTACAAGTTACAGAAGATCTCACTTTTGAAGAAATGCCTATTGCTATTCTTGATCGCCAAATTAAAAAGATAAGGAATAAAGAGATAACATCGGTAAAAGTACTTTGGAGGAATCAACAAGTTGAGGAGATCACATGGGAAGCCGAGGAAGTGATGAAGATTAAGTACTCTTACCTATTCAACGATGAGGAGCAAGTTCATGAGACGGAAAAAGAACAATAACAAGTAAGTGTTTATTTTTATGCAAGTATGTTATGATGATGAATATGTTAATTGTAAGCTTGGACATGTCTTAATTGAGTAACTATGCTAACATTCGAGGACGAATGTTCTTAAGGGGGGGATAATGTAACACGCCTTAAATTTTTTCGTACACTTATCGCGATTATATGGAGTCCTAAAGGCTTGCGTATGGGTTAAATTAAGTGTATGGTGTTTGGAATTATTCCGTCAATAGTTGTATGTGTAGGTATTGAAATAAGCTTTCCAACGATATAAAGTTTGCCCAAAACAGAGGAGTATTTCATATAAGCGAGCACATTCGAAATTTCAAATCGGTGGCCGGGAAGCCTGTGAACAGTAATTCTGCAGGAAAATTACTGCAGCTAGGCAATCCAACTTTAGACGATCATAACTCCTTGTACAAAAAGAACTGTGTGAGCTGCTATATATCGACGAAAATCTCCGAGAGTCTTCTTTCCTATGAAATTGGTTTCATCCAAATCCAATGTCTAAATAAGGAGCTATACCCGTTTTACTACAGACTATAAAAAAAAAAAACGGAATTGTGGGACAGATTTTTGGGTCAACTTTAAACGACCATAACTCCTTGTAAAGGAAGAACTGGGTGGTATAATTTATATGAAAATGAAAGCCCTTTGCATTATATTTCCAATTCAATTGGTTTCACCGAAATACGATACCGGAGCAAAGAGTTATGATCGATTTACTTCAGCCTGTCAAAACTGTCCACTGGGGACAGATTCGGGATTTATTTAAATCTTTAGGGCAAAATGGTCATTTTCTATTACCTCTTGGACGAAAATTGGTCTTTATAAACCTGTACTTAGCCTCATATATATCATATATCATCCAATTATTAAGAGAAGGTGAAACCCTAGCCTAATTTCAACTTCAAATATTTTGTGATTCAACCGTAGAAAATTCGAATTGGTTCCGTAGTTGTGTTCACCATCTTGAAAGCTTCGAGAAGCACCCCTTGATTATGTAAGGAGGATTCTAAATACAAGAGTTCATTGTTAAGGTATGAATATTGTTTATTCTTGATTCTTATCCATGAATAAGTATTGATAAAGGATTATGAGTATTGTCTTGATGTTGGAAGATAACTAGAAACATAGTTATGAATTGTTGTGTATAAATTGTTAGTAGTAAATTATGGAAGTTGTTGTATTGGATTATGGAGGATGAATTGTGGTGATATATCATTATATTAGTGGTTATGTATGCCTAGTGATCATGTTGGTATTGGATGGCGACTAAGAAGGGAAATAAAGGCTAAGAGTGATGTTGAGGGATATTTCATGAAAATGCATGATATGTGAATGTAACAAGAGTATAAGAGGATGTATGTAGCACTCTTATTGATGAGTTAAAGGATTACTTCCTAGACATTATTTGCTGAAGTTAATACCTAAATGGTAAGGTTTGGGTGCTAATGCTAGTTTGCCACAAATGACTTATTGTAGATAAGTGTTCGAAGAGTACGGGAAGTCAAGTTGGACTTGTATTGAAGTGATTATATAAAGGTATGTAAGACATACTATATCTAATCTTTGGCATGAATAATGACCCATGGCACTCTCAAGTAAGCTTCCAACATTGTCCTACGACACATGACACATAATAACATCATATGATCTTCGACACTACCAATTGAACTTGTTTTCACTTTTAAGATGTCCGGCTAGTCAAAAAAAAATGTCCATATACTATTGTTGACTCCGGAATGGTTTAATGAGGTATCCATGATTCTCTACTTCATTTTCATGATATTGATTACCTATTTACATGTTTTTCCTATTGAGGTATCATGGTTTCAAGTTCCATAAAGTGTGACCACAAAGTAACCAATCTTAAAGATTAATTGAATTAAGAAATGGAATGTCTGTATTTTAAATTGATGATATGATGTATTGTATTAGTACCACTGATTAGTTGGCCATTGTATGACATATGTTATGTATTGATAAGGATTACGGGAAGTAATGATATGAAAGTAATGTGCAGGTATCCCATCAGTTCTTTTAAGTGTGGTCTACTCATACTGTTTATTCACTGGTATCTGGGTTCTGTTGATCTTTTGTATCTCATCTTGATACTCACTGGCTTACATACTCAGTACATATTTCCGTACTGACGTCCCTCACGGGGGACCTGTATTCATGCCTGCAGGAATAGGTACTTCAGGTCGTACACCTCCGCAGTAAGAGCCAGGATATTTTGTTGTTAGTGGTGAGCTCCAGTTGTTTCGGGGCATCCCAAGTCGTCCCTATATGTACTTTTGGTATTTGTATAAAAGTCTTTTGTGGGCGGGAGTTTGTCCCGACCCCAACTCAGTTGTGTATCTATGTAGAGGCTTTTGTAGACATATTGTACAGCCATAGGAGTGTTTGGTTGATAGACGTGATGGCTCTGACGGCTAATTACTGTTCATATATATATATATTTATGCGTGTCTGCTGGGCTGATACAGGTACTGTTTTCTTTTATTTACAACGAAGTGCTGCCCAAATTTCTAATTTTCATAAGTAATGTAAATGTGAAAGTATAGGTTATGAACGGGTTCTCCCGGGCCTCCTCGGCTACGGGTGTCAGTCCGCTCCAATGGGATTTGGGGTATGACAGAAGTGGTATCAGAGAAGTTCGTCCTAGTGAGTCTACAAAGCCGTGTCTACGTAGAATCTCATTTATCGGTGTGTTGTGCACCACATCTATAAACAGGAGGCTATTGGACATTTAGGGATTGTTTCCACTCTCCATTTCTTAGATCGTGGAATAGATCCCATATTAGAGATAAAGTCATAATCAATTGCTTAATCCAATTGTTTCTTTTTTATTTATTATAGTGACGATGCCGGTTACAAGGAGAAAGAATAAGTGGAAGCGAGTAGATGTAGTGGCCGGAGAAGGTACCAGTAAGTCACCACCGTCACAAGCTGAACAAAGTGAGTCTCAAGCTGAGCATATATCAGGCGCTTCTTCTCCTCCGAAAGGGCCGTCTATTAATGTTGTTGATCGAGATTTGAGGGATGCAGTACAACTTCTGACGCGTATCGTTGCCGATCAAGTTCAAGGGCAAGCTATTCCTACCACGGGTTCTAGTGGTACGGATAGAGCAGCTAGCCTTCGGACATAGGATTTTCTGAAACTGGATCCTCCTACTTTTACTAGATCAGATATTAACGAAGACCCGCAGGACTTTGTCGATCAAACCCAAAGGGCTCTAGATGTTATGCACATATCCGGTAAAGAGATGGTTGAGCTAGCAGCATATAGACTGAAAGGAGAGTCTATATTGTGGTACGAGGATTGGAAACGATCTAGGGGTATTGATGCACCTCCAACTACGTGGGGAGAGTTCAAAAATGCATTTATTGATCATTATCTTCCATTTGAGACTCGTCAGGCCCGTGCAGATCAATTCTTAAATCTTCATCAGGGTAATATGAGTGTAAGGGAGTATAGTCTTCGATTTAACTCCTTGTCTCGATATGCTTCTAATATGGTAGCTACTATGGATGACAGAGTTCATCACTATGTGGATAGATTGGAACCATACTTGGTTAGAGATTGTACCATTGCTGCTTTGAACAAGGACATGGATATAGCGAGGATACAAGCTTTCGCTCAGAAGATGGAAGATCAGAGGCAAAGAAGAAGAACCCAGGAATCAGAAAAAGGATATTCTAAGTGGGCCAGAGCTATAGGGCAGTTTATGGCATCTCAGGGAGGTTTTAGGCCTTCGTTCTCTCATAGATTGCCTAGCCCGTTATCTTCTTATCCTGCAATTAGTGCTCCACCGCAATTCCAAAGGTTCAGAGGTAATTAGTTTGGGCAAAGCAGTGAAAATTAGAGTTAGCAAACAGTGGGGTATCAAGGGCAAGGGAGTATGAGTCAATTGAGACCTCCACGACAGTCGTGCCCCATATGTAGAAAATTTCACTTTGGCGAATGTCGGCTTGGGATGAACAATTGCTTTTGGTGTGGTAAGCCGGGGCATATGGCTAGAGATTGCCCACGCAGGACCACAGGTGGTATAACACGACCCACCGGATCAGCTGTTGCGTCATCTTCGGTGCCTCCTTTGAGTAGGGGTGCACAACCTATAGGTCACGGTAGAGGTGATAGAGGAGCAGCTAGTGCTAGCGGATCTCAGAACCGTGTGTATGCCCTAGCAGATCGGCAGAATTTAGAGGCTTCTCCAGACGTGGTTACAGGTACGTTGTCCATCTTTGCATTTGATGTGTATGCCTTAATTGATCCTGGTTCTACATTATCGTATGCTACTCCTTTGGTTGCGGGAAGGTTCGGAAGAACACCCGAATTATTAGCCAAGCTATTTGAAGTATCAACACCAGTGGGGGAATCTCTTATAGCTAGGAATGTTTATCGAAATTGTGTTGTGAATATTTGTGGTCGTGATACGATGGACGATCTTGTTGAGTTAGAAATGGTAGATTTTGATGTTATTATGGGCATGGATTGGTTAGCGTCTTGTTATGATACAGTAGATTGTCGTTCTAAGAAGGTATATTTCCATTTCCCAAATGAGGCAGTCCTTGAATGGAAGGGTAATGTTGGCGCGCTGAGAGGTAGATTTATTTCTTACTTTAAGGCAAGAAAAATGATTTCCAAGGGGTACATATACCATCTGGTTAGAGTAAGGGATACAGAGGCAGAGCTGCCAACTTTTCAGACCGTTCCGGTTGTGAATGAATTTCCTGATGTATTTCCTGAAGAACTACCAGGTTTACCTCCTGAACGAGAAGTGGAGTTTGGTATTGATATGTTGCCAGACACACAGCCAATCTCAATTCCTCCTTATAGAATGGTACCAGCAGAGTTGCGAGAATTGAAAGAGCAACTGAAAGACTTGCTAGAGAAGGGATTCATCAGGCCTAGTATGTCCCCTTGGGGAGCACCAGTATTGTTTGTGCGTAAGAAAGATGGTTCGCTGAGGATGTGTATTGACTATCGGCAATTGAATAAGGTGACTATCAAGAATAAATACCCTCTTCCCCGAATTGATGATTTATTTGACCAGTTGCAGGGTGCCCAGTGTTTTTCCAAGATTGACTTGAGATCAGGCTATCATCAAGTGAGATTCAAGGATAAAGATATACCCAAGACAGCTTTCCGAACACGGTATGGTCATTATGAATTCCTGGTTATGTCATTCGGGCTGACAAATGCACCCGCAGTTCTTATGGATCTGATGAATAGGTTGTTTAAGCCGTTTCTAGATGTGTTCGTGATAGTTTTCATAGATGATATTCTGGTCTACTCTAGATCAGAAGAGGACCATGTTAATCACTTAAGGCAGGCGTTTCAGATTCTTCGTGATCGTAAGCTGTATGCGAAGTTTTCTAAATGTGAGTTTTGGCTCAAATCAGTGGCATTTTTGGGCCATATTGTATCCAGTGAAGGCATAAAAGTTGACACTCAGAAGATTGAGGCTATGAAGAGTTGGCCAAGACCCACGACGCCTACGGAGATTCGTAGTTTCCTCGGGTTGGCGGGTTATTATAGAAGGTTTTTTGAAGGTTTTTCTTCTATTTCTGCACCCTTGACTAAGTTGACGCATAAAGCCTCCAAGTTTCAATGGAATAATGCCTGTGAAAAGAGTTTCCAGGATCTGAAGAGCAAGTTGACTTCTACACCGGTATTGGTACTTCCTGAAGGCACAGAAGGGTATGCAGTGTACTGTGATGCTTCGAGAATTGGCTTAGGATGCGTACTAATGCAACATGGTAGAGTAATAGCCTATGGCTCTAGACAGTTGCGACCACATGAGAGGAATTATCCCACGCATGATCTTGAGCTAGCTGCAGTTGTATTTGCTTTGAAGATATGGCTCTACTACTTATATGGGGTTCATGTTGACATATATACCGATTATAAGAGCCTGCAATATATCTTCAGTCAGAAAGATCTAAACTTGAGGCAGCGGAGATGACTTGAATTGTTGAAAGATTATGATGTTGATATCTTGTATCATCCAGGGAAAGCGAATGTGGTAGCGGATGCACTGAGTCGTAAGTCTAAAATGGCATCTATAGAAAAGCAGGGGATGATTAAGGATCTTCACCAACTAGCTAATTTGGGAGTTCGACTTCTCGAAACTCCAGATGAAGAGGTTAATGTACGTAATGCAGCGGAATCTTCATTGATAGCTGAAGTGAAAGAGAAGCAGTATGCAGATCCAATTTTATTGCAGCTTAAGGAGGATGTGCAGAGTGGCGCGACAAAGTCATTTGAGCTTACGCGAGAAGGAGTGCTTCAGTGTCAGAATCGTTTATGTGTACCTGATGTAGTTGTGCTAAGAAAGAGAATTATGACAGAAGCACACTGTTCAAGGTATTCCATCCATCCAGGGTCGACTAAGATGTATCAAGATTTGAAAGCAATATATTGGTGGAATGACATGAAGAAGAATATTTCCGAATTTGTAGCCGAATGTCCGAATTGTCAAAGAGTCAAAGTAGAACACCAGAAACCCGGTGGTTACATGCAATGTATAGATTTTCCAGTCTGGAAGTGGGACAAGATCAATATGGATTTCATCACGGGTTTGCCTCGTACATATCGGAAGTTTGATTCCATATGGGTGATCATTGATAGGCTTACCAAATCTGCGCACTTCTTACCAGTTAAGACAACTTATACGGCGGAAGAGTATGCGAAGTTGTATATTAAGGAGATCGTTCGGTTACATGGAGTTCCAATTTCCATTATATGCGATCGAGGAGCCCAATTTACCGCGAATTTGTGGAAGTCTTTTCAAAGGAGTTTGGGGACACAAGTAAATCTAAGTACGGCTTTTCATCCTCAAACGGACGGACAAGCGGAACGTACCATCCAGACACTTGAAGATATGCTACGAGCATGTGTATTAGATTTCAAAGGCAACTGGGATGATCACCTACCTCTTATCGAGTTTGCCTACAATAATAGCTATCATTCAAGTATCAAAATGGCACGATATGAAGCATTGTATGGAAGAAAGTGTAGATCGCCAATAGGATGGTTTGAAGCAGGTGATGCGGTCTTGTTTGGACCGGATCTTGTTTATCAAGCAATGGAGAAGGTTAAAGTGATCCAACAACGGCTTGCAACAGCTCAAAGTCGACACAAATCTTATACGGATGTTAGAAGAAGAGGACTTGAGTTTTCTATCGACGATTGGGTATTCTTGAAAGTATCACCAATGAAAGGAGTGATGAGGTTTGGTAAGAAAGGAAAGTTAAGTCCACGATACATAGGTCTGTATAAGATCATTCAAAGATTTGGACAAGTTGCTTATGAGTTAGAGTTACCTCAAGAGCTCTCAGCAGTTCATCCCGTATATCATGTTTCGATGCTTCGCAAGTACATCGGAGATCCATCGCACATCACTACTACGGAAGATGTACAAGTTACAGAAGATCTCACTTTTGAAGAAATGCCTATTGCTATTCTTGATCGCCAAATTAAAAAGATAAGGAATAAAGAGATAGCATCGGTAAAAGTACTTTGGAGGAATCAACAAGTTGAGGAGATCACATGGGAAGCCGAGAAAGCGATGAAGATTAAGTACTCTTACCTATTCAACGATGAGGAGCAAGTTCATGAGACGGAAAAAGAACAATAACAAGTAAGTGTTTATTTTTATGCAAGTATGTTATGATGATGAATATGTTAATTGTAAGCTTGGACATGTCTTAATTGAGTAACTATGCTAACATTCGAGGACGAATGTTCTTAAGGGGGGATAATGTAACACCCCGTAAATTTTTTCGTACACTTATCGCGATTATATGGAGTCCTAAAGGCTTGCGTATGGGTTAAATTAAGTGTATGGTGTTTGGAATTATTCCGTCAATAGTTGTATGTGTAGGTATTGGAATAAGCTTTCCAACGATAAAAGTTTGCCCAAAACAGAGGAGTATTTCATATAAGCGAGCACATTCGAAATTTCAAATCGGTGGCCGGGAAGCCTGTGAACAGTAATTCTGCAGGAAAATTACTGCAGCTAGGCAATCCAACTTTAGACGATCATAACTCCTTGTACAAAAAGAAATGTGTGAGCTGCTATATATCGACGAAAAACTCCGAGAGTCTTATTTCCGATGAAATTGGTTTCATCCAAATCCAATGTCTAAGTAAGGAGCTATACCCGTTTTACTACAGCCTATCAAAAAAAAAAACAGAATTGTGGGACAGATTTTTGGGTCAACTTTAAACGACCATAACTCCTTGTAAAGGAAGAAATGGGTGGTATACTTTATATGAAAATGAAAGCCCTTTGAATTATCTTTCCAATTCAATTGGTTTCACCCAAATACGATACCGGAGCAAAGAGTTATAGATTCGGGATTTATTTAAATCTTTAGGGCAAAATGGTCATTTTCTATTACCTCTTGGACGAAAATTGGTCTTTATAAACCTGTACTTAGCCTCATATATATCATATATCATCCAATTATTAAGAGAAGGTGAAACCCTAGCCTAATTTCAACTTCAAATATTTTGTGATTCAACCGTAGAAAATTCGAATTGGTTCCGTAGTTGTGTTCACCATCTCGAAAGCTTCGAGAAGCACCCCTTGATTATGTAAGGAGGATTCTAAATACAAGAGTTCATTGTTAAGGTATGAATATTTTTTATTCTTGATTCTTATCCATGAATAAGTATTGATAAAGGATTATGAGTATTGTCTTGATGTTGGAAGATAACTAGAAACATAGTTATGAATTGTTGTGTATAAATTGTTAGTAGTAAATTATGAAAGTTGTTGTATTGGATTATGGAGGATGAATTGTGGTGATATATCATTATATTAGTGGTTATGTATGCCTAGTGATCATGTTGGTATTGGATGGTGACTAAGAAGGGAAATAAAGGCTAAGAGTGATGTTGAGGGATATTTCATGAAAATGCATGATATGTGAATGTAACAAGAGTATAAGAGGATGTATGTAGCACTCTTATTGATGAGTTAAAGGATTACTTCCTAGACATTCTTTGGTGAAGTTAATACCTAAATGGTAAAGTTTGGGTGCTAATGCTAGTTTGCCACAAATGACTTATTGTAGATAAGTGTTCGAAGAGTACGGGAAGTCAAGTTGGACTTGTATTGAAGTGGTTATATCAAGGTATGTAAGATATACAATATCTAATCTTTGGCATGAATAATGACCCATGGCACTCTCAAGTAAGCTTCCAACATTGTCCTACGACACATGATACATAATAACATCATATGATCTTCGACACTACCAATTGAACTTGTTTTCACTTTTAAGATGTCCGGCTAGTCAAAAAAAAATGTCCATATACTATTGTTGACTCCGGAATGGTTTAATGAGGTATCCATGATTCTCTACTTCATTTTCATGATATTGATTACCTATTTACATGTTTTTCCTATTGAGGTATCATGGTTTCAAGTTCCATAAAGTGTGACCACAAAGTAACCAATATTAAAGATTAATTGAATTAAGAAATGAAATGTCTGTATTTTAAATTGATGATATGATGTATTGTATTAGTACCACTGATCAGTTGGCCATTGTATGACATATGTTATGTATTGATAAGGATTACGGGAAGTAATGATATGTAAGTAATGTGCAGGTATCCCATCAGTTCTTTTAAGTATGGTCTACTCATACTGTTTATTCACTGGTATCTGGGTTCTGTTGATCTTTTGTATCTCATCTTGATACTCACTGCCTTACATACTCAGTACATATTTCCGTACTGACGTCCCTCACGGGGGACCTGTATTCATGCCTGCAGGAACAGGTACTTCAGGTCGTACACCTCCGCAGTAAGAGCCAGGACATTTTGTTGTTAGTGGTGAGCTCCAGTTGTTTTGGGGCATCCCAAGTCGTCCCTATATGTACTTTTGGTATTTGTATAAAAGTCTTTTGTGGGCGGGAGTTTGTCCCGACCCCAACTCAGTTGTGTATCTATGTAGAGGCTTTTGTAGACATATTGTACAGCCATAGGAGTGTTTGGTTGATAGACGTGATGGCTCTGACGGCCAATTACTGTTCATATATATATTTATGCGTGTCTGTTGGGCTGATACAGGTACTGTTTTCTTCTATTTACAATGAAGTGCTGCCCAAATTTCTAATTTTCATAAGTAATGTAAATGTGAAAGTATAGGTTATGAACGGGTTCTCCCGGGCCTCCTCGGCTACGGGTGCCAGTCCACTCCAATGGGATTTGGGGTATGCCAATCCCTTTCTATGAATAGTACTCACAGTCAATTTGTCTTCCCCTTTTATTTAAAGGTCCAGAATTACAACTCCTTATAGACTGGTGGTTGGGGATCCATTTGTCTAGGAATAATATGTCTCTTTTCCCTTTGTGGACAGTCCATCTTTGGTTTTCCAAGCAGGTTGACCATCCGTCTTTAATGTATTTCCAAGTTCTGGAACATCTCTTTTGGTTTGGACCTCTTTGGTTATGTCTACAATACTTATTGTAGAGGATTTTTGCCCAAAGGGATTGAGTATTATGGTACATTCTCCAAGCCAGGCTAGTATGAGAAGCTTTATCTATGTTCTCACACTTTTGGAGTCCTAAACCCCCCCCCCCCCCCCTTTTCTTTTTTCATGGTGATTCTCTCCCAGCTAAGTAAATGGAGTTTTTTCCTATTAGCAGTACTGCCCCAAACAAAATTTCTTTGAATTTGATTAATGGTTTTGGTAATTCTGTCAGGGAGTCTAATGAATTGCATCATATGGGAGGGAATGGAGGCAAGGGTTTACTTAGCAAGGATGACTCTCCCTACCATTAAATGCATCTTGGTTTTCCACTCTCCCAGTCTATTGAGCATATTGTCAATAATAAATTGAAAATCGGTGTTGGTAGGTTTTGCATGGAAGAGGGAAACCTAAGTACTTACCAAAGGTGTCACTGTGATTGATCTTTAAGAGATTGGTGCAGGAGGAAAAGGTAGTATCCTTGAAATTTGAAGAGAAAATAATCTTAGACTTGGCTTGATTGACTTTCTGGCTTGATTTAACACAAGAGTCATTCAGAGCATGGTTTATGGCAATGCACGCCTGGGGATTGGCTCTTGAGAGGAGAGTTAGGTCATCTGCAAAAAGCAAGTGGGTAATGGAGGGGCCATGGTGAGAGATACTGATGGTTTGCCACTCCTTATTAGTGATTTTTTAAAGTTTATATACTACTCTTGCAAGATAAAGTACATTTTAGTACGAGTTTTTAAGGGTGTAATGATTAATAAAGTGGGTTGAGAGTCATGCAAATTCAAATAAAAATTTCAATAACAAATAGTAGGTAATTCTGATATTTACTTATTTGCATTAAGTTTTTACACTTAACTAAATGTGTAACCTTACGAATTAACAAATCAAAAAAAAAAAAAAATACATAGCACTTAAACCATGCTTAAATATTTAACAAATGTATATACAAGATATTGTTACCTTTTTCCGCAAATTCTTTCAGTTTTTGAATTCATAAAATAACCTACCTATTCCTCTTTATGAAGGTTCGATGAACTTCGATAGGTTACACCTAGTTGCACACAATATTGCTTTCGCCTTTAACACTAGCTAGTCATTTCCAACTAAACCTTGAGATTGCTTGGCGCCTTTCACCTTTCAAGGTCATTGTTAGGAAATATTAAAAATAAAAATAAAAAGAAATTTTCAACGGACACAAGTCTTCGAAACTTGATACTTGCATGGGTAGAGTTATGTGATATCTATACGTAGTAAATTGTTAGGTATTGAAGGGTTTGTTCCCAAGGGCTTTCCAGGTTTCAATCCACATGTAGAAGCACTTTCTGGCCATATTTATGGTAAATTGACTGATCTTCCTTGTTTTAAATCCCACCCTCTTTATATATCTTTGTCATCTCCAAGTAGTAGTACAACTAGCAACACAATCACCACAAGGTCCACTGCCAACACCAGCACCAGCACGACGCCCGGTTTCAACTCCACATTGTTCACCACAGCCACAGGAGAAACCATGTATCTAAGTGCTGAAAGTGGAAACAGCAACAATGAGTCTGGAAATAGCAGCAGCAGGCGTCAATCGAGTAATTTCCTTATGGTTGAAACTGCTAGGGAGATCACATTCAAGGAGATCATTGCTGCCACAAACAATTTTTCGAATTCAAGAAGAGTTGCTGAGATTGATTTTGGAACTGCTTACCATGGCTTTCTTGACAACAACCAGCATGTCCTAGTGAAAAGGCTAGGGATGAAAACTTGTCCTGCTTTAAGAGTGAGGTTCTCGAATGAACTTCAGAACTTAGGGCGTTTACGTCACAGAAACCTGGTTCAACTCCGCGGATGGTGCACCGAGCAAGGTGAAATGCTTGTTATTTATGATTACTCCCAAAGTAGTCTTTTAAGCCATCTCCTTTTCCATCATAATCATCATAGGGACAATGTCTCCATCCTAAGATGGCGTCATCGGTATAACATTGTCAAATCACTTGCCTCTGCGATTCGCTATCTGCATGAGGAATGGGATGAACAGGTTATATACAGATGCATCACATCATCTGCCATCATTCTTGATCCAGATATGAACCCAAGACTTGGTTGCTTTGCTCTTGCTGAATTCTTAACTCGAAATGAGCATAGCCATCACGTCGTGGTTGATAAAAACAAATCAGTTAGAGGAATTTTCGGTTACATGTCACCAGAGCATATGGATTCCGGTGATGCAACAACAATGGCTGATGTTTATAGCTTTGGTGTAGTTCTGCTTGAGATAGTTAGTGGTCAGATGGCAGTAGATTTCCGCCGGCCTGAGGCTTTGTTGGTTAATAGAGTACACGAGTTCGAGGTGCAGAAAAGGCCATACGAACAACTGGCAGATTTTAGGTTGAATGGAAACTTTAACTCCAGGGAACTGGTGAGGCTAGTCAAATTAGGAATGGCTTGCACAAGGTCCGATCCAGAATCAAGACCGACCATGAGGCAGATAGTGAACATTCTCGATGGACATGATCAATGGTTAATGGAAAATGGACGAAAGAAAGAGAAACCGGAAGAATGGAGAACAACAAATGCTTCTGCTTTGTCCCTCGTAAGGAAAATTCAAGCTCTCGGTATACAATGATCATCGCGCAAGATGTGAAGTAGATACACGTAGATAGATATGAACATTAGTTTTTATATCTTTATGCCTTTGTTCTTCTATTTATTTTTGCTAGTCTCAAACCAGTGACAAGTTTTGAGATGTATGATTATGTTGCTTCAGCAGAACATTTTGTTAATGTAGTGTGTACGATTTTGGTTGCAGTGTGGGAATAGAAACATCAGATATGCAGTTTGTTTGTGAATTTGATCCTGAGTTCTTTTAGATACAATAGCAGAATATATTCTGAGCAGATTAAATGCAACAATAACTGAACTTGAACATATACCGAAGGCTACTTTATATGTACAAATATGAGTCTGACCTCACTTCATTCAACGGAGTGACATGGTTAGTGAGGATTCATGCAGCCGATACCTACTAGTTTGGTTGAGGCGTTGTTGATTTGTATTTGCCTTGTGCATCAATATCGTTACATTGTTTAGTACTGTCTTTCACCTTCTAAATTGTTTAAACTCAATTACTTGCTGTGATAACTTCTAACATGATGACCTGGTTGACAAATGCAGAAGAAATGGACTGGGACAGGAGTGGCAATGTCAGCTTCAGGCAATTTCTTTTCGCGTTTCTTGATTGGGTTGGAATAGACACAGACGATGAGACTCATACAGCACACGTAAACTGTATAACAAACTGAAAGTCATTTTTCATGTTTAACTACTTAAAATTCCTCGACGACATATACAGAGTTTGCATAGTCATTCGCTCTCCGAGACCTCTCATCATAAAAGGTTGATGCATTGATCATAACTATATCACAACTTCAACCACGTGGAAATTATCCAAATTCACAAGTTTTTTTGCAGGCAGGTGGATTCTCATAACACTTACACTTCTGAATCATTTTCTCCACTCAATCCCAATTCCAGATTTTGAAAATAGGTCTACATGCTGCAAAGTTCTTTTCGATACAACATACAACAACAACATACCTAATGTTAGTCCCATAAGTGGGGTCTAGGGAGGGTAGAGTGTACGCAGACCTTACCCTACCTTGGGAGGTAGATATTTCCGATGGACCTTCGGCTCAGAAAAAGCATATCAAAGCAGATCCGAAGAGGAAATAATAGAAGCGAAGAAACACGGCAAGACACTATAAAAATCAAGAAAAAACATTCTGTGGAAAAAAGGACAGGAAACAACACATAGTAACAAAAATCCAAAGGCAAGAAAAAACAAAAACCAAGGCAGCCCGAGTGCCGGTGCACTAAGCTTCCGCTATACACGGGGTCCAGGGAAGAGCCGGATCACAAGAGTCGATTATACACAATCATACCTTGCATTTCTGCAAGAGACTATTTCCACAACTCAAACCTATGACCTCCTAGTCACATGACAACAATAGTACTACGGTTACAAATATAGAAGGATAAGCGAGACAACACTCTAATACCTACTAACCTTCTATCCAAATCTGCGTCCAAAGGGCAACAAAGGTTGAAAAGGAGAGATTGCAAAAAAAAGAACTCTGACAAGAAACATACCTACTGTATCTTTCATGGCTTTCATGCTGAAAAGAGCTCAAGAGATTAAAAGCGCCTTCTTGGTCATATAAATATATGTAAAAGGTAGAGTATAAAAAGGGGAATGCAAAGAGAATAGAGAAAAAGGGATGAAGTGGAGAGAAGGCAATGTGGAAAAAAATTGATTCTTGAAAAGTAAAGTAGAAAATCCCATTAGGAATTTAACTCCAGGGAACTGGTGAGACTAGTCAAATTAGGAACGGCTTGCACAAGGTCCGATCCAGAATCAAGACCGACCATGAGGCAGATAGTGAACATTCTCGATGGACATGATCAATGGTTAATGGAAAATGGACGAAAGAAGGAGAAACCGGAAGAATGGAGAACAACAAATGCTTCTGCTTTGTCCCTCGTAAGGAGAATTCAAGCTCTTGGTATACAATGATCATCGCGCAAGATGTGAAGTAGATACATGTAGATAGATACGAACATTAGTCTTTATATCTTTATGCCTTTGTTCTTCTATTTATTTTTGCTAGTCTCAAACCTGTGACAAGTTTTGAGATGTATGATTATGTTGCTTCCGCAGAACATTTTGTTAATGTAGTGTGTACGACTTTGGTTGCATTTTGGGAATAGAATCATCAGATATGCAGTTTGTTTATGAATTTGATCATGAGCTCTTTTCGATACAATAGCAGAATATATTCTGAGCAGATGTTCAGAAATGCAACAATAACCGAACTTGAGCGTATACAGAAAGCTACTTTATATGTACAAATACGAGTCTGACCTGACTTCATTCAACGGAGTGACATGGTTAGTGAGGATTCATACAGACGATGCCTACTTGTTTGGTTGAGGCGTTGTTCTTGCATTTAGTCTATCTTTTAGTCGTATGAGTCTCATCGTCTGTGTCTATTCCAACCCAATCAAGAAACGCGAAAAGAAATTGCCTGAAGCTGACATTGCCACTCCTGTCCCAGTCCATTTCTTCTGCATTTGTCAACCAGGTCATAATGTTAGAAGTTATCACAGCAAGTAATTGAGTTTACACAATTTAGAAGGTGAAAGACAGTACTAAATCGAGTCCGAGTGACATGAGAAGGCGATTTCTCGGAAGGACATTCATCGTTTAGCGCCTTGATGACATCTTTCTTGTGCAGTTTCCCATCACCACCTTTATCAAGAAACAAGAATGCCTCAACTATTGTGTTGAATGTTGCTTCTAGCTCTGGTGAGCCAATCTTCGAGGTCTGAAATAAACGCGATCCTATTGAATATAACTTCACATCAACAACAACATACCCAGTGTACTCCCACAAAGTGGGGTCTGGGAAAGGTAGAGCGTACGCGGACCTTACCCCTACCTCAGAGGTAGAGAGGTTGTTTCCACAGACCCTCGGCTCAAGAAAAGACTGTCCAAAGCAGTTCAGTAGAGAAAGTAACAGAAGACACGAAACAACAGATAGTAACAGAACAAATACTACAACAAAATAATACGACAATCGAGATATAAGGAATCTAACAGATAGTAACAAATAATCGAACCACAAGAAACTACAAGACCAACACCACGACTACTAATCTAAGGAATATAGCTTCTCATGATAAGTGAATATCTAGTAGAAGTACACGAAAGAGGAACAACGAAGAGGACAGTTTTCGCGTACATTATTGGAGGAGGAGGATGAATCCATCACGAGATAAAGAAGACATAGAAGAACAATGAACTCATTGAATTGAATCCCTTCCTTTTCATCCACATCACAAGAGTCGAAAAGATCATCAATTTCCTCCTCTTTAACATGAAATTGCAGCTTCTTTACGCATTTCTTTAGTTCATCCCGGTCAATAGTCCCATTTGAATCTTCATCTTAGGAAAAGAACCAAAGATAGAACAACCATAAATCTTCTGGCAGTAAAGATGTAACAAAAACTCACAAAGCCAAACATATGCAGAAGCTACTAACCGAACTGTTCAAAGACGCCTTTTATCTCCTTCAACCCCTCTTTGAACTGAGGAAATTTCAAGATTATACTATTGATTGACCTGAATTTGCGTTGTCCTGATGAACTTCTCTTAAGCTCCATCATTTTTGTTTCAAGCTTAGTATCCAATCTCCTGTACTTCTTCGGCGCATTCCAAAAGCACAGTAAACTTCCAACCTTGTTGGATAATGACTTGAATACTGGACATGGCTGAGCTGAGCCTTAGAACAATAAAGAGTTCAAGTTAACGACAGTAGACAGAGGCGATCATGACCAATCAGAAATTCTGTTTTTTTCCGATAACCTAAACATTGATATGTTGCTGTAAGCATCAAACATGTCGGACAATCTGTCACAACATGTTAATAGTATTTGTGTTTCTGTGAATTTTACCTACTTCAACCTCATGCCATTGCATATAAAATAACAAATGTAACGATATTGATCGATGGAACAAGCACACGTAAACTGTATAACAAACTGAAAGTCATTTTTCATGTTTAACTACTTAAAATTCCTCGACGAAATATACAGAGTTTAGGACTATCATAATTTTTGCATAATCATTCGCTCTCCGAGACCTCTCATCATAAAAGGTTGATGCATTGATCATAACTATATCACAACTTCAACCACGTAGAAATTATCTGAATCGAAGTTCCAAATTCACAAGTTTTTTTACAGGCAGGTGGATTCTCATAACACTTATACTTCTGAATCATTTTTTCCACTCAATCCTAATTCCAGGTTTTGAAAATAGGTCTACATGCTGCAAAGTTCTTTTTGATACAACATACAACAACAACATACCTAATGTTAGTCCCATAAGTGGGGTCTAGGGAGGGTAGAGTGTACGCAGACCTTACCCTACCTTGGGAGGTAGATATTTCCGATGGACCCTCGGCTCAGAAAAAGCATATCAAAGCAGATCCGAAGAGGAAATAATAGAAGCGAAGAAACATGGCAAGACACTATAAAAATCAAGAAAAAACATTCTGTGGAAAAAAGGACAGGAAACAACACATAGTAACAAAAATCCAAAGGCAAGAAAAAAAAAACAAGGCAGCCTGAGTGCCGGTGCACTAAGCTTCCGCTATACATGGGTTCCAGGGAAGAGCCGGATCACAAGAGTCGATTATACACAATCATACCTTGCATTTCTGCAAGAGACTATTTCCACAACTCAAACCTATGACCTCCTAGTCACATGACAACAATAGTACCATGGTTACAAGTATAGAAGGATAAGTGAGATCAACGCTCTAATACCTACTAACCTTCTATCCTAATCTGCGTCCAAAGGGAAACAACAGTTGAAAAGGAGAGATTGCAAAAAATAGAACTCTGACAAGAAACATACCTACTGTATCTTTCATGGCTTTGATGCTGAAAAGAGCTTAAAAGATTAAAAGTGCCTTCTTGGTCATAAAAATATATGTAAAAGGTAGAGTATAAAAAGGGGAATGCAAAGAGAATAGAGAAAAAGGGATGAAGTGGAGAGAAGGCAATGTGGAAAAAAATTGATTCTTGAAAAGTAAAGTAGAAAATCCCATTAGGACTTTAATTTCTTTCTCTTCCACTAACCAAAAAATTCCATCATTGCTTTGACTACAAGTCTCCATTGATGCATTAATGGGATTTTTAGACTAAACGGTCGCTGCCTGAAAGGATTATGTCGGAAAATATACCCTTCGGTCAAGTAAACGAAACTCTAGAAAAAAAGTAGATTTTTTTACACATATCATAAGAAAATGTACAAAAATTACTCCAAGTAAGAGATCAGGGAAGGAACGCATGCTACAACTAACATAACAACCAACCGAAACACATTATCATTAGCTAGGCTAGCGCGCATTGAACTTTCTTTGCAAGATTGTGTTGGTCTATATGGTCGCGATATATGTAGCAAAGCATTGGACATTTCGATCATGGAACAGGATGGTTGAAACGCGAGTAATTTTTGAGGACAACGTGTGCTTGTAAGCTAAACATTTTCACATCTACGGCATAAATTCGTTAAGCCAATTGAAATATCCAAAGATTCACATGTAGTTTCAATATTTTCGGAGAGATTTTACTTTCTGAAACCTTGTATCATGCACAAGAGAAAGGAAAAGCAGCTTATGTATGTTATCAGACTGAAGGTCAAACTAAGAATAAATGTGCTATCTTAAAACAAACTGTAAAATTTAGTCATTTACAGTTTTATAGTAAATGTTTTTCGAAACTTAACTAAATGTGTGATCTTAAAAGAAAGAAGATATATTTTATGAAACTAAATGCCTTATCGATGAGTAATATTGAGTCATTTTAGTTTTACAGTTTATATTTTTTGAAATCTAGTGTCATGCGCAAGAAAAAGGAAAAAATAACTAATTAGGTGATAAGATTAAAGGTCAAATAAAGAATAAATTTACGTGTAATTTTAAAAGAAAGAAAAGATTTTATTAAACTGAATGCCTTGTTAATGAGTAATATTGAGTTATTTTAGTTTTACCATTCATATTTTTTGAAATCTAGTGTCATGCACAAGCGAAAGTAAAAAGTAACTAATTAGGTGATAAGATTGAAGGTGAAATAACAAAGAATAAATTTACGTGTAATTTTAAAAGAAAGAAAAGATTTTATTAAACTGAATGCCTTGTTGATGAGTAATATTGAGTTATTTTAGGTTTACCATTTATATTTTTTGAAATCTAGTGTCATGCGCAAGCGAAAGTAAAAAGTAACTTAGGTGGTTCGATTGAAGGTCAAACAAAGAATAAATTTGTGTGTGATTTTAAAAGAAAAAAAATATTTTACTAAATTGAATACCTCGTCGATGAGTAATATTGAGCCATTTTAGTTTTACCATTTATATTTTTTGAAATCTAGTGTCATGCGCAAGTGAAAGTAAAAAGTAACTTAGGTGATCAGACTGAAGGTCAAACAAAGAATAAATTTGTGTGTGATATTAAAAGAAAGAAAAGATTTTATTAAACTGAATGCCTTGTTGATGAGTAATATTGAGTCATTTTAGTTTTACGGTTTATATTTTTTGAAATCTAGTGTCAAGTAGCAGAAAGCAATTCAAGTGATCAGACTGAAGGTCAAACTAAGAATAAATGTGTGACCCCTTAAAAGAAAGAAATTGATTTTATGAAACTAAAATCTCTATTGTTGAGTAATATTGAGTCATTTTAGTTTTAGAGATAATTATATTTTCTGCAATTAGTGTCAAGTGCAAGCGAAGCAGAAAGCAATTCAAGTGATCTGACAGTCAACTAAAAATAAATGTCGGACCCCTTACAGAAAGAGATTTAGATTTTATGATACTAAAATCTCTATTGATGAGTAATATTGCCACTTTAATTTTACGGTTTATATTTTTTAAAATTTAGTGTCATGAGAAAGAGGAGATTAGATTGAAGGTCATACTAAGAATAAATGTTTGATCTAAAATAGATTTTATGAAATTGATGTCCTATTGGTGAGTAACATTCATTATAGTTTTACAGTTCTGAAGTTTAGTGTCAAGTGCAAGCGAAGCATAAAGCAATTTAACTAATCAGAGTGACGGTAAAATTAAAAATAAATGTGTGATCCCTTTAAAAAAAAAAAAAAGAAATCGATTTTATGAAACTAAAATCTCTATTGATGAGTAATATTGATCCATTTTTTACGGTTTATTTTTTTTAAAATCTAGTGTCATGCGGGAGAGGTGATTAGATTGAAGGTCAAATTAAGAATAAATATGTGATGCAAAATAGATTTTATGAAATTGAATGTCCAAGTGATCAGACTGACGGCCAAACTAAAAATAAATGTATGACCCCCTTGAAAGAAAGAAATTGATTTTATGATACTTTAATTTTAGGTTTATATTTTTTGAAATCTAGTATCATGCGAAAGAGGTATTGAAGGTCAAACTACGAATAAATGTGATGTAAAATAGATTTTATGAAATTGAATTTTCTATTAATAGTGATTTTAGTTTTTCAGTTTATATTTTCTAAAATCTAGTCTTAAGTGCAAGCGAAAGTAACTCAAGTAATCATACGAAACGTCAAACTAAGAATAAGTTTGTGACCTTAAAAGAAAAAAATTGATTTTATTAAATGGAATCTCTATTGCTGAGTAATATTGACCCACTTTAGTTATACAATTTATATTTTTTGAAAGCTAATGTCATGCTAAAGAGGTGATTAGATTGAAGGTCAAACTAAGAATAATAAATTTGTAATTCATTTTAGTTTTATAGTTTGTTATAATTCTTTTTTAATTCTTACGATTTATACAATTTCTTTTTTTCGAATTAATTTAAGAAATAGAGAAAAGGTACTCCATTTTAGTTTTCAAAATCCATTGGATACAACAAAGATAAATTTGATTCCATTGAAAGACAAGAACACAAAAAATACAAGGATCATAGAAGGTCGATCTTTCTATAACATGGAGTTTGATATTTCACACGAGAGTGCACAACTTAATAAAATTAACGATTTAAATTTAATTATTAATAAGAGGCCTTATACATTGCCTTGGATTTGAAATTTTATACACTAAAATAAATGTTAAAGTAGTTTAATTCAGTCTATAAACTAATTTTACTGTTATAATAATGGAGACAAACTTTTTTTCTTATTTTTATAACGATCTTTTTTACCCATAAATTTTAATATTTTATAATTAAATAAAAATAAAATCACACATCCACTTCTTAAAAAAATGGAGCCTCCAATAATAAAAAGACTTTATTATCAAATAATTGAAGTTAGGATCACATAATCTAAGTTAATATTTTATTTAAGAGACTAGTCCAAAATTAAAGAAGACAAATTAAATAATTAAAACACATTTTTGAATTACAAAAAAATGTATTGATGAGGATATTTTTTTAGCCAAAAACATAACAGAAAGAAAAATACACCTATTTTGATTCGTTCAAAAATATATTTAACACTTATTTTCCTTTTATAATCAAGCAAAAATACAATCATATATTCGCTATTTAAAAATTTATAAGACGTCCAAAAAGAAAAAAAAAAACTTTATTACCACTCCTCAATCAACATAATCATGTTTAAGATGATATAACTTAGTGAATCTAAAATACATATTCATGGTCAACTTGGACACATGACACTTAAATTAGATTCTACTGAAAAATAGAAATTTACAAATTTAAAAATATTCATATTTAGAGTGCATATCCTCCTCCATCTTGATCCAACACAGCATCGATTTGATCGCCATCTTTCAATCTAGCCATTATAAAATAAAATAAAATAAAAAGTTATATAACTATTGAATTAACAATAAATTACATCGACCAACATGGGTTGTGGTGCAGTGGATGAGGCTGCTCCACCCTTAGCCAGAGGTCAAGGGTTCGACCCTGGGTATGGAGAAAACTCTTTTGGGAGCGATGCCACCTTAATGGGCCCGGGTTCGACTCTGGATATGGAGAAAACTCCAGGGTACCTTAATGGGCCCGGGTTCGACCCTGAGTAAACTTTGTTGGGAGCATTGCCACCTTAATGGGCCCGGGTTCGACCCCGGGTACTGAGAAAACTTAGTTGGGAACCAGGGTATGGAGAAAACTAGGTTGGGAGCAGCAACGCGCGATCCAAATTAGTCGGGGCTCCAATACGAGCACCGGACACCAGATGAGAAACAAAAAAAATAATAAATTACATCGAAGTTATAAGCAAATTAAGATCTTACTTCTTCTACAGCCATTCTTGCTTAAATACGTTGACCATCAAATACAAAACGAACTGTCCGATAATCAATAATTTGTTTTTCCTTACAGTAATATTTGAATATTGTCCTCATAGTTATATTAGGCTTCATGCGGAAGAAAAGTTTTGAACCATCCTATAAAAAATAAAAAGAAAAACAAGGAACATAAAATATAAATAAATAATTTAAAGATTAAAAGATGCATTTTTTCTAAATAACCAAAAAATAAATTGTGAAATAAAAACCTGAGATTGAATTGTGAGCTCTAATATTGAGTTTACATTTCTTGGTTGTTCCATTGGTTTATTATATTTTGTTGAAGAAAATGAGAAATATTATGTTAGTTTATATAGAGATTAGAAGCCTACGAATTGGTGAATGTAATTAGTGTAGATATATTACAATTTATGGTTATTTGCCAAAAAGACCTAAGATATATTATAATTTATGAAATTGTTTGACTGGTCTAGAGTTTAAGAATGAAATGAAGTTTTTAAAATTAATGGTTAAGTATTATTTATGTTTATTTTACTTGTTTAATATATGAAAATAAAAATAACGAATGTAATAACTTTTAGGTAGATTTCAATTTATGGTCTTCTTTTCCTCTTACACCAAAAAGACTTAAAAGGTATATTACAATTTATGAAGTGGCTTAGCTTGATTTACCTGGAGTATTTAAGAATGAAAAAAAGACTTTTAAAATTAATGATTTAAAATATTTCATGTGTTTATTTTTGTTTGACCATTACAAGAAAAATAGATATTTACTTTACTTGTTAAGTTTGAAAATCAAGAGATAATTTATCATTTTATATCTACTTCGTCCTTATTCAATTTTTCAATGCTTTCATGTTCACTTTTACTTATCCGCTACACAAAAAATAGATATTCACTTTTACTTGTCCACTATATAAAAAAATAAAAAAAAAAACAGATGTCCACATTTACTTATTCAGTTTGAAAAATCAAGAGATGATTTATCATTTTATACTTATTTTACTCTTATTATATCACCCGTATTTATTATTACCATCTTATGTATTGCTTATTAAGAAGTATGTTGAGTGAAACATGAATTACTAAAAGTGGACGAAATAAATAAAAAATAACATTTACGTGGTTATGAATCATTATATTAAGGATAAATAAGACGTCTAAACTTAAATTGTTCTTAAAAACTATAAATAAATACTTAAGGAAAATATTTTTGCCTTAAATTCTACAAATACTTCAATTATGACATAAAACTAAAGTAAAATATTTAAAGAAAAAAAATTATATCTTAAATCATAAATAAAGGCAGAATAGTCAAACACCCCTCCTAATTAATTTTTCTTATGAGATGTGTAAATAAAAAACATGATAAATATTTTGAACTGAGGAAGTACACCATTAATGTTAAGGTTATAGATAGAAATAATTTTTAACTTTAGACTTGTACTCCTTAAATGACAATTATTATGAAATAATACTTTTGAACGAAAGCAACAGTTAAAATGAGACCGAAGAAATATCAAATATAGAACCTCATATATTGATTGATAAGGACTGAATTGTAGCAATTAATTTTCATTAATTGAGTCCATCCATCTTGTTCCATGATCCAAACATCCAATTCATAGTTTCCATCACCAAAAAAATATCTGTCATGATATAAACCGCGACCACCATATAAACCAACACAACCTTTCAAACAAGTCAAGCGGTATGATTGATATGCACCTATAAAATCTGGTCTTGGAAGCTCCTTAAGTTTATCTGACTTCATATCAAAGTATGCAATCATATTGTAACTACGTACTAGTTGTTTATTACTCGAATCCAAAGACCAAAATACACAACCATCAACGCTAATCCCTTGACCGTAGTCCTGTGACATTTCACGATCAAGTGCTCGTACTTTACGATCCACATTTTTTTTCTTTGTCCAGTACTTCCTGTTTACGTGATAGACCGCGTAAAAATATTTATAGATCAATATAAACTTGTAGTCATCGTCAGTAGAATCATAACACAATCCACAAGCACAAGCACGCGGAGTAATCCAATTCAAATATGGACATTCGAAGAGTTGATTTTCATTAGTACAAGGATTCCACAAAACATATTTGTTATCATCCATAGGTGTCTTCATTAGTACTAAAAAATCACACGAACACACAACTTTAAGGTTTCGAAATTCCTTTAGAGGAAAGTGTTGTTTTCCCATTGCAATTTTGGGATTTTCCAAATCTCTAAACTCGAATAAATTTTCGTTTACTTTTACCAATAAGAGCTTCTTGGGACTCGACGCTTTGAATTTCTTAAATACTTCATCGGATATTACAGCATTCCACAACTTAGAAACAGATTGAAGACATAACAAAGATTTAACTGAAAGTCTACTAAGGATGCAAAATAGGATATCACATGGAAGATTAATAATCGTATATATCACCTTCAAATGAAGGTGATTTCTTGTTTGACATTGTATAATCTCCTATGAGTTAATTAATTAAGTTCATACTAAGGTATATTATTTATAAAATTTCTACTAGCCGTTTTTGTGATGGAAAAGGATTCTTTTTATTTCCTAATTTTGGCAACAACAAAAAAAGAAAAACTCTTTTTTTTGAAAGAGCTTTTGCCATATTAGCTGTTGGGATGCACGAGAAATGGTGAAATTATCTTTCAAGCACAAATTATGGGGCTTGAACGTCTTTTCAATGTCAAGCGCAAGAGATAGATCGAGAGGATCTTTCTAACAACGTCAAGGAAGGTTCGATATGATGTTTAATTGAAGTATAGTAAGTGTGTGTTAGATTGTGTGAAAAGCTATTACCAAAATGGAATAATTTTAAAATTTATATCTCGAGTCTTGTAAGTTTTGCTATCTCTGCACAATTACCTTTAGGTAAGAGTGTCAAATGGGCCGGGCTGACCCGGCCCGAACCGGCCCGACGTAGCAAATCGGACCGGTTTGACCCGGCCCAGTAAGCCCGAGGGCTTTAGGGGTCCGGGTCCCGGTCCGGTTTTTTAAAAAAACTGGGCCCGGTTAACCCGGTCCAGGCCCTTCGGTTAACCGGCCCGGCCCAGCCCGGTAAGCAAAAAAAAAAAAAGAAAGAAAAAATAAATTTTAATTTTTTGGGCCAAACTAGCCGTTGGCCCAACGGCTATATTACCGTTTTTGGGTCCAAACGGCTAGTTTGGGCCCATTTAATTAAAAAAATATATATATATTTTTTAATCCCCAAAATAAATCTATAAATACCCTACAACTTCAAATCATTTCTCACACAATTTTTCACTCTCTCAAATCTCAATTCTCAATTCTCAATTCTCAAATATTCAATATATTTAATTTCTTAAAGTGTTCACTTTAATTTTTTAATTTTTCGTTTACAAAGTACGAGCGAAAGTTTCTAAAGTCTCAAGCTTCGGATACTTCCAAAATTTGATATTGTCGTTCCATCTCTTACGTTTAATTTTTATTTATTGTATTAATTGTTTAATATTTAATTTTATTATATTTGTGTATTTTGAATATTTTTAATTTAATTTAATTTATATTATGGATAAATTAAAAAACCTCGCTGCTAAAGGTGTTAAAAAATTTTGTCCCGGAAGCGGTAGTGGTAGTAAAAAGCGAATTATTAGCGGTAGAGGTAGTTCAAGTAATAGATATACCCGTGTGACTTCGCCTCCGGTACCGCTTGGTACACCTTTTGAGGAAGAAATAGGTGTAGGTGCTCACGATATGGATTATGTAGAATTTCAGGAAAATTACGGTATAGAAGAAGAAAATGAAGTAGATGCAGTTAATGTAGACGAAGATGATGAAAATATTGTTGAAACACCCGCAGTAGGAGATGCTAACGTTAGATCTGAATCAGTTAATCTCCCTTCCCGTCCTCCCAGTACCCCAAAACCCCGTAAAAGAACTAGTATTGCATGGCAATTTTTTGAACGTATATCAGATATTGAGGTACAGTGCAATATTTGTCAACAAATATATAAGCATAGAAGTGGCAGTAAGCAAGGGGGTACGGGTACGTTAATGAGACATATAGCTGAAGATCACAAAAGAGAGTTAAATATTGCAAAAGGTGGTGGGGATGTTGGTGGGTCAACGCAAACTAGAATGGATCCAACAACCGGTCAAGTAGCGAAAAAGTATAATAAATTGAGGGACAGGGAAAAATAGCTAAAATGGTAGCTGTGGGTTGTTTGCCTTTTAGTTTTCCTTCTTCTGATGCTTTTATTCGTTATATACAAGCAATTTATAATCCTATGTTTAATGGTATTCCTAGAACTACTTGTCGGTCTGATATTTTTAGACTCCATTCACAATATTGTTTTTATTTATCAACATTGTTAAAAAATATTCAATGTAGATTGTCCCTAACTTCTGATCTTGGTCGTGCTGTGAATAAAAATGATTATTTAACCGTTACTTGTCATTGGATGGATAGTAATTTCATAATGCAAAAACGTATTCTTGCTTTTTTATATGATGAAGATCGTAAACATACTGGACAATTTATTGTTGATTCTATTATTAAAATTGCCGGATATTATGGTATAGAAAATAAAATTTTATGTATTGCTTTTGATAATGCTTCTAACAACAAGACTGCTATAACAAAAATAAAATCTACGCTATCTCCGCCCTTTCCTGAAATTTTTCATATTAAGTGTGCATGTCATATATATAATTTAATTGTAAAAGATGGTCTTGACTTTTTTGAGCTTTATATTGAAAAAATTCGTCTTGCCGTTGGTTTTATTCAAGGAAATAATCGTAGATCGAGAATTAAAGAATTTAAAGTTAAATGTCAAGAAAATGGACTTACACCGATTTTAATGCCTGAGGAAGTTGATACTAGATGGAATTCTACGTATGAATTTTTAAAAACTTGTTATAAATATAGAATTCCTATTACACTAGCTTTTAACCAACATTGTGGTTCATTTGCTGATTCTGCTGATTGCATGCTACATAATTCTGATTGGGTTGTAATTAATGATCTTGTTAAGTTTTTAGAAAAATTTTATGTAGCTACGATTGAATTTTCCGGTGCTTACTATCCTACTGTTTGTAATATTTTGGCATATATAGCCGAAATTTCTGGTTTGCTCCAACAATATAAAAATAAAGAAGGTTATAAAGAAGTTGTTGGCGTTATGTTTACGAAATTTAAAAAATATTTCTTCCCGATTCCCCCTATTTACTTGGTTGGTGCTATGTTAAATCCGTGCATGAAATATAATCATATGTGTCACTTTAGTACTCTTATTTATGCTAACTTAGAAATAAATACTAACCATGAGTCTGAACAAGTACAGCCTGATTTGTGGACGGCTACGGCTGATGCAAAGGATTATATAGAAAAATTATATAATCACTATGCTGATTTATTTGATTCAGCCGTACCGACAAATATCAGTCCAGCTGTCACTCCTCATCCTCCCGAGGAGCCATCATCTTCTAAAAGGCCGGCACATAGTGGTTTTCCTGATTCGTTTTATGATTTAACTTGTTGGAACAGTGTGGATGAGAGAGCTTACACATCAACTTATCGGGAAGAGCTGAAATATTATCTGCGGACGCCACCAGAGGATCGCAGACGACGGATCAACACGCTGGATTGGTGGAGGAATAATGAATCACAATATCCTGTACTTTCAAGATTAGCCAGAGATATCTTGAATGTTCCAATGTCAACCGTTGCATCAGAGAGCGCCTTCAGTCAGGGACGATAGCAGCTTGGAGACAACCGACACTCATTGGGAAGCAACGCAATGAATGTTTTAGTTTGCCTGAGAGATTGGATTAGAGCAGAAAGAAGAAACTAAGGAATGGAACCAGAGCCCAACGACGACCTCAAACTTGAAGAAATTATGACTTCACGGGAGAACTCAGCAGAATCAAGTCCAATGCATGGTTTTGCCCCCGTTGACTTCGACTATCCTATGCAAGTTCCAATTAATATTAACATGAATGAGTTGGAAAAAATGATGCATAATTTATAGATTTTTCATTCATGTAAATTATAAATTTTGGATCATTTTGCAATCAATAAAATTCCACCAATTCATTCACTCCTTAGTCATTGTTTTTTATTTTTTTTTATTTAACGATTTAAAATTTTAATATCTTCTATACAAGTGTATATTTAATGTATACATGTGTATATGTTTATATATCTTATATTGCCCCGTTGACTTCGACTATCCTATGCAAGTTCCAATTAATATTAACATGAATGAGTTGGAAAAAATGATGCATAATTTATAGATTTTTCATTCATGTAAATTATAAATTTTGAATCATTTTGCAATCAATAAAATTCCACAAATTCATTCACTCCTTAGTCATTGTTTTTTATTTTTTTTTATTTAACGATTTAAAATTTTAATATCTTCTATACAAGTGTATATTTAATGTATACATGTGTATATGTTTATATATCTTATATAAAAGTGTATATTAATGTATACATGTGTATATATGCTTTATAAATTAGTGTATATACATATTGTAGTGTATATATATATATATATATATATATATTATACTATTATAGCATATGTTTTATTTAAAGTAGTACGTATAGTCATATATAATTATATATTGAATGGTACGTATATATGTGTAATTGTTTATACTTTATATATTTTTTTAAAAATATATATTGTATATTGGAGTGTATATAGTGTATATTCGAGTGTATATATAGTGTATATTTGATTATTTATTTATTTTTTGACGGGTTTGACCGGTTTTTAACCGGGTTTGACCGGGTTTTAGCGGGTTTGACCGGATTGGGTTAAGTGGGCCGGTTCCGGGTGGGTTTTAAATTTTTTACTGTGCGGCCCAGCCCGGCCCGGTTAAGGCCAAACCCGGCCCGTAACCCGGTAAGATTGAGAGGGCCGGTTCCGGGTTGACCTGGCCCAGACCGTTAGACAGCCATACCTTTAGGGGTGTCAAATGGGCGAGTTGGACTAAAAATTAGGTGTATCAAAGTAGGTTAAGTTAATAAATGTCACGCCCAAACTTGGACGTCTTACAACAGAGAAGGAAAGAGCGTATATCAGGTGTTTGCGAGTTTAACCAAACCAAACACCAAAGTAGCATTACCCGTCACAATGGCGATTGCTACATCATCGCGCCTACAAAAACAAGGTTTGGTTATTTTTGCATCAAAGGGGAATAATGGGTAGACAAAATTAGGAACTACATTTGTTAAAAATCCCCAGTATAATATCACATTACCTTATATGGCTCTCTATCATAAACATTTGGTTCGAAGCTATTTTGTAATAATGCATATTATATATTAGAAACATCGATAGATAGATAGATAATTTATAAGCATAAGAAATACTATAAGAACATTGCAAAACCTTTTAAAAAAGAACTCAACGTTCCATATCAATGTAAATCAATGAGTTGCTTCCACACATTACATTAAAGTCTAGGAAATATAAGCTATCCAAACATGTTGGATTTACATGATGAAGCGCGATTAAGTTGATTCCTCTTGCGCTTGACATATAGGTGTCAAACGGGCTGGGCCGGGCCAACCCTCAACCGGTCCTTCCATTCTAACCGGGTTAAGGGCCAGTTTTGACGTTAGCCGAGCCGAGCCGAGCCGGGCCGGGCCAAACAGTAAAAAGATTAAAACCCACCCTAACCCGGCACACTTAATCCAACCCGATCAAACCCACAAAAACCCGGTCAAACCCGGTTAAAAACCGGTCAAACCCGTTTAAAAAATAAATAAAAAATCCAATATACACTATATACACTCCAATATACAATATATATTTTTTAAAAAATATATAAACAATTACACATATATACGTACCATTCAATATATAATTATATATGACTATACGTACTACCTTAAATAAAACATATGCTATAATAGTATAATATATATATATATATACTAATTTATAAAACATATACACATGTATACGTTAAATATATACTACTTTAGAAGATATATACACATATATATGCACCATTCAATATATATGTACTACTTTAAATAAAATATATACTACAATATACATATATATATATACAACAATATGTATATATATATAGTTACATACTAATTTATAAAACATATACACTTGTATACTTTAAAGATATACGCCTATAGAAGATATATACACATATATATGCACCATTCAATATATATGTACTACTTTTAAAAAGGTATATATGACAAATATATATATATATATATATATATATATATATATATATATACTACTATATATATATATATATACTTATATACTAATTTATAAAACATATACACTTGTATACATTAAAGATATAAGTCTATAGAAGATATAAACACATGTATACGCACCATTCAGTATATATGTACTACTTTAAATAAAGTATATACAACAATATATATATATATATGTGTGTGTGTGTGTGTGTGTGTGTGTGTGTGTGTGTGTGTGTGATAGTTAATTAATTATATATTAAAAGTAAGTTTTTAATTTAAACTAGAAATTTATTTTAAATCATTTTAAATCAATATATAGGTACTACTTTAAATAAAATATATACTACGATATATATGTATATACTATGTATTTATTTATATATATATATATATATATATATATATATATATATATATATATATATATAGTTATATAGTTATATACTAATTTATAAAACATATACACTTGTATACGTTAAATATATACGTCTATAGAAGATATATACACATATATACGCACCATTCAATATGTATGTACTACTTTAAATAAAATATATACTACAATATACATATATATGTATTACAATGTATAGATGGTTATATTATACTAATTTATAAAACATATACACTTGTATACATATAATATATACATCTATATAAGATATATACACATATATACGCACCAATCAATGTATATGTACTACTTAAAATAAAATATATACTACAATATATATGAATTACAATACATAGATAGTTATATTATACTAATTTATTAAACATATACACTTGTATACGTTAAATATATACATCTATATACGATATATACACGTGTATACGCACCATTCAATGTATATATACTACTACTTATAAAATATACTACATTATATATACATTACAATCTATATTACAGGATCTCTCAGGCTGGGGTAAGCCGCTCAGCCTGCCAGACCAAGTAATAATATCGGATATATAAGCTTAAGTCGGAAAACCGAACCGAAGCACCAACCGAAATAGAAAAGAACTTAGAGAATTTCTGACTGTATGGAAGAATATTTTCACCCAGACAAGGGGCCTGTCGGAAATCCGTAAACCCATGTGTCTAGAAGTTCTAATTGTGCAAATAAATCGCCCTTTCTCTTCATCAATACGGGCTTCAAAGGCACAACTCTCTAGACGGAGCCACATAGGCAAAGTTTACCGACCCGACTGTACCACCATTCCGGAACCAAGTCGGAGAATTCTAAAAATTTCTTTTTTATCTAAGTAGAGTCTGGAATTTCATAGTTAACCTACCGCGAGAGGTTAGAACTATAGTATGAACATAAAAGAAGTCTAGCCGGACATAGTCACGGCGTAGATCTGGGAGAGATTAAAAGAAATACAAAATTAAAAAGTAAATATGTACCTGGGCCGCCGGAGGGAGACCGGAATAGTATTAACAAACTTTTATTATGAAGCCGGAGGCTAATTACAGAGAGAGAGAGAGAGCTAGTAAGAGAAAATTAAAGATTTTCTTCTGCCTCTTCTTCTAAGAATGAGGCTTCTTATATAGAAAATAAAAGGAATCTTGCACAGTAATAGTGGGTCCCTGTGCACAGTGTTTTCTACAGTATTTGTACTATTACAGCAGTGTTTACAATAGGGTTATTACAACAGATTTACTTACGACCCCATTTTAAAAATTCTTCTGCGTTTGCTAATACTTCCTCTTCATTTAATGTTTCTGGAGGCTGAGAGTCTGTGATATCGTCTGTGTTGGCCTCGGTGCTATTCATCGAAGTGTCAGAAGACTGTTCCACATTAAGTAGCAATTTGCTTCGAACTTCGGCCAAATAATCTTCAATTAATTGGAGTTTGTTTCCGTCATGAGCAGATATGCGGCGGGAAACATAGTTTAGAGATTTATCCTCGATAAGAATAGATTTCTGAGGATTTTGTTCATATATGGAAATTTTTTGTTTGATTTCTTCCCGCTGGTCATGTCCATAAGGCAGTTTAGTTGCGGGGTCTATTCTGAGTAACTTATCCCAGAAATTGCAGTAAAAAGTGCGATATATTGCAGGGATTTGATCCGAGTCATAACCAATTTCCACTGACCATCGATGTATCCATGGGATAGAGAATTCGATATAAAAGTACATTTGATCGATGGTGTCGAGTTTAGAGACATGCTCGGAAAGATATAATTCGGTTAGAAAAGGGGAGGATTTTTTCCAAGCTGAGTAGAGAGCGGCATATTCAGAGGGCAAGATTTTAACAGATGGCCCATGCTGAGTCCACCATTTGGTAAACCAATTTGGGATAGGTTTTTCAAATACTTTTGAACAAATTTTTATGAACCAGGTGTGTTTATGCTTATAATTATTATAGTATAAGACAGAAGAAAAAGCTTTTATGTAGTCCCAATAAGTGAAATTGGCGATTGTCTGCCCTTGAGGCCCCATAGGGAGATTTCTTAAGGTCATTGAAGAAATTCCCCATTCTTCAATAGGGATCAGCTTTTTGATAATTATTTTGGAGTATCCATGTACTCCAGGAGTGGATTCGCCCAAAGGGCTGTGTTCAAAGGTTGCACTTGCAGTGTTAACCAGAATTTGTTCATAATACGTTCGAGTTTTGTATGATTCTCCTGCAACATATACATTGGCGGTTAAATAATCTTTCAAAATTCTCCATGCTTCGTCAGAATTTTCTTGAGGAGGAATATGCCGGTTTTCCAGAAAAACTATGAGCTCTCTGGCTGTAAGTTTTTCATATGATGGCTTATCTTCAGAGTTTTCAACAATAACTTCAGCAAAAGAATCTGCAGATTTTTCGGATTTTTTCTTTTCTTCCAAATAAGCCTTTATTTGCTGATATAAAGGATGAGTTTCAGGAATATCTTCCAAATTAATATTCGGAGTTTGCGTTTGTTGTGATGAGGATGCCTCATCTTGAGATATTCTGGAATTTATCAAAGTTCTACTTCCGTGGCGGAGAACTGGAAAATTAGAACTTGAATTGCTATAAGCAGGGTTTGGTCGAGCTGTGCTCCGATAAGAGGGATTTGTTCTTCCCCCATATTGCAGATATGCAGGATTTTGGTTTCGGCCACGGCCGCGTCCTCTGGCTGTCTGCCAGGGGGAATCTGCCATACTGCATAAATCAAACATAGCGTTAATTTTCATCTACAATTTCTAACCAATCATCATATGGTTCTGGATCGGCATACCACCAGGGTTTTTCATGAATGTAATTATACCACCATGTTTCATCTAACATAAGGTCAGAGACTAGAATATCCAGAATTTGTTTTTTACAATCTATATTTAGTGGGAAGAATTTAAGAATCGTAATAATAATTTTATCAGGGAGAAAATCAGTATAGATAGTCATGTTAAGTATTCTCGTGATAAAAAATCAGGTAATGAATTTTCACTACCCCTTTTATACTGTATTTCGAAATCAAATGGGGCTAATTGTGCCTGCCATCTGGCAAATATTAGTTTAGAGGCGTCGTGTTTGAAATCTTTATCGAACATGAACTTAACAGATTGAGCATCGGTTCAAATTATAAATTTCTGATTATACAGATCGTCTTGAAATTTTAACACACATTTAACAATAGTAAGCATTTCATGAGCGACAGTCGCATATTTCTTCTGACTGTCAGTCCATTTACCAGAATAAAAACGAATTAAACATTCAGTTTTTGTATGGGGATTAACTTGTTTTAGTATTCCACCATATCCAATATTAGATGCATCAGTTTCAATAATTTTTTGCCAATTGGGATTAGCAAGAGAAGTGCAAGGGAGTGACTGAACACGAGTTTTAATTAATTTCACCAAATTGGTGTGGGCTTGAGTCCATGGAGTTTTTTGGTCCTTTTTCAATCTGTCATACAGAGGAGCTAAATCTCTAGACAGATTTTTATAGAAAGGAGAAATATAATTAAGACTACCAAGAAAGCGCTGAAGCTGTCTCTTATCAGTAATCTCATCTGGGAATTTAGTTGCGAATTCTAGGACTCGCTGAATCGGTTCAATAGAACCTTGACAAATATTATGTCCAAGAAATCTGATATTAGTCTGAAATAAATGCATTTTAGGTTTAGAAATAACCAAACCATTCTGTATTATAACTTGTTTGAAAATATGCAGATGTTTGAAATGATGTTCAAGAGTTTTGGAAAAAACAAGAATATCATCAATGTAGACAATAATAAAATTCATATAAGGATTGAAAATATCATTCATAATCTTCTGAAATTCAGAAGGAGCGTTTTTTAATCCGAACGGCATAACATTCCATTCATATTGCCCAAAAGGCACATTAAAAGCAGTTTTGTAAGTATGAGTTTTATCAATCTGAATCTGCCAATATCCTGATTTTAAATCAAATTTGGAAAATATATTAGCATCATATAATCTAGAAAGAAGATCTTTTTTATTCGGAATTGGATACCTAATCCATTTTAAAACTTTATTCAGAGGTTTGTAATTTATGACTAATCGAGGTACACCTCGTTCCTTTTCTGCAGCATTATTAACATAAAAAGCAGTACAAGACCATGGAGATCTTGAAGGTTTAATAAGACCCTTTTGCAAGAGACTGTCGATCTCTTTTTTGCAGAATTCAACCAACTCGGCGTTCATCTGACAGGGTCGAGATTTTGTTGGAATTGTGGCTTCATTGAAGCCACCTTCATAAGGAAGAGAAACAATATGCTTCTTCCTATTCCAAAAGGCGTTTGGATGATCAGCACAAATATCAGTCATTAATTGAGAAGAAATTGTTTTTATTTTTTCTTGTACTTTAACAGTTTTTAAAGTATCAGAAATGTTGATACTCATTATCTCTAATTGTAAGAAATTCAACTGACTTTGCTTTATATTAATAAGAGCATTTATATCTCTTGTCACGGGTTGAGTAACAAAAGGATAAGAAATAGGCTGATTTTTGTACGTAGCTCTAAAGCCATTAGCATCAATATGTGTATATGGATAAATAGCATTTATGAAAGGAGTTCCTAAAATAATAGGAGGATAAATCTGATTTTTAACCAAAAAGAAGAAATGAGGTATACAAACCTTATCACGGCATATATGCGCATTAGGCAATTTATAATTAATATCCAGAGAATGGCCAGTTGCAGATTTTACAAGATGCGTAGTTTTTTGAAAATACTTGGTAGGGATTAATCCTTCCTGAATACAACTAACGTCTGCCCCACTATCAATCATGGCGACATTAGTGATAAAGAATTCTCTGTTTATTAGAATGGTGCAATTAATATACCACTTATGTGCAGTAACAATTTGCATCATTCCCAGAAAAGAATCATTTTTCAGATTTTCAATATTAAATTTTTCAAGTTGAAATGCTTCAGGATTTTCAGAGGTTTCAATCTCTTTTTCTTTTTCTTTAAAAGGAGTTGAAGAGGTTGAATTTGAAAAACTTTCCTTTTCTTCGAGTTTAGAAAGTCGATGTTCAGAAATTATCTGATTTTGTTTCAGAGAAATTATTTCCCTTTTTAGTTTTTCAACTTCGATTTTTAAATCGTCAAAAGTGGTATCTCTACCAGGAGTTTTGCTTAAAGCTAATCTTCGATTAACTTCAGCTAAAGAATAAGCCATAGGCAGTTGTTCAAATTCGTCTTTGACAATATTAGATGTGGAGGGTGTAGAAGACTTTTTCGTGGCCATAATGAGAATTTTTTCACGAAATTTTTCATCCGTGACTTCTTTTAGTAACTCAAGCACATCTTCAGCAGTAAGAGTTTTAACATCTAAATCAAGTTCTTCGAACTGAGCTTGTCTGAGAGAGTGAAAAATTGTGTGAAAAATGATTTGAAGTTGTAGAGTATTTATAGATTTTTTTTTAGGATTAAAAAATATTTTTAAAGTTTTTTTTTTTTTTTAAAATAAATGGGCCCAGACTAGCCGTTTGGACCCAAAAACGGCTATATAGCCGTTAGGCCAACAGCTAGTTTGGCCCAAAAGCCAAAATATCATTTTTTTAAAAAATTTATTCGGGCCGGGCCGGTTAACCGCGCGAGCCTGGATCGGGCTTGGTCCGGGCCGGGTTAGCCGGACCCATTTTAAAAAATAACCGTCCCGGGACCCGGAACCCTAAAGCCTTAGGGCTTACCGGGCTGGGTCAAATCGGGTCGGGTTAGTTACGAGGACCGGGTCGGCCCGGCCCACTTGACACCCATAGGCCTTGACACAGAGACTTGAAATACAAACTATCCAAACATACTGAAGCTGTGAGAAGATCCCCATTCTTGGAGATATCTTTCGATATTTGAGTTTCTGTAAGCAATTGTTGGCTAGGGTTATATATAAAAAGTTGAGAAGTTTTCAGTCCTTTAAAGACAATTTCACCATTTCGCGTGCAGCCCAAAAGCACTATATCTTCTATAAACTTTTCGCAGATACAGGGCAAGTTGCATACGTTCATTAACCATTTCCAACTTCCATCGCGTTCCATAATCCATATGTCCAATACTAGACTCTTGTCGTTGCCTCCATAAAAGCTAAGACAACTTTTCAAAGTAGTCAAACCAAACCAATCGCCTTCACGTACAAAATCTGGTAATGGAAGCTCTTTCAGTTCATCTGACTTCTCATCAAAGTATATGATTGTAGAAGTTACACCTACAATGCGGTCGTAGTATGACCAAAATACACAACCATTGGCATTAGTCCCCTGAGAGAAGTAACCATTTTGTAGTAATGTTACTATACCACGAAGTGAAATTTATTTCCTCGCCCAACAATCGTTATTCAGAGAATAGAGAGCATAACTCGACTTATAGATCAATATCACTTTGTAATCATCGACACTAGAATCATAACACGACCCACAAGCATTTGCAACTCTAACTTTGCCTTTGTAGTTAAAATAAGGGCACGTAAGAGTTTGATATTCTCCGGTAGACGGATTCCACAAAACATAAGTTTTGTAAGCCGTAGGGTTCTTTAAAAGCAACAAGCCATCACACGAGGACAATACTGTGGCTTTTCGGAATTTCTCTGGAGTAAAAACTTCCTTTGCCATCATAACTAATTGGGAAGATTCCAAATCTCTAAACTCAAATTCATTGGTACTACTTTTGTGTAACACTAGCTTTTCACGTCCCAAAGCTTTGGATTGATCGCGATGAGTTCTCTTGAATTCATTGTCTGAGATTCTAATATTCCACGACTTAGAAATAGATTTAAAACGTAACAAAGATTTAACAGAAGGTACCTTAATAAGGATGAGAAATAGGATATCACTTGGAAGAATGTAAGAATGGGGCTTTTTAGCTCGGCCGGATAAGCCCGTGGCCCATGTAACTTGAGCAATGTGGGTTGGCTAGCCCATGGACCGGCCCGTAAGTCAAATACATGCAACTATTTAAATTGCTTATTAGTATTTTTATTTGGTTCGAAAGATATCATGTCAAAAGTTATTTAATTTCGCTATTAAGAGCATTTTTTGGGGCTTCCTGTCACGTCATTAATGCAATTCAGGTGTGTTTCTAGATTTTTAAATTCTCTTGTATCGAAATCAGATTTTATTGATATTCATCAATGTCGTTCTATGACTCGTGCGGAAAAGCGAAGGTTTTTACATTATGGAGCAATCGGAAAATGGAAGAGCCTCTGGAGGGAATTTTGATAATCTTCATTACGATCATGTAATGTATGTGAATGGTTTGTTCTGCGTATGGAATCAGGATGTGGAGTTTATTATTCACATAAGGTATAGACGAATCATGGAGAGAGATTGAAAGTAGCTTCATGGTTGATTTTGTTCCAATTTTTAATGGGAGAGTTGTAGACACCTAATTTCGTCCCTCCCCGATGTTGTTTTACCCATTTTATCTTATCCTACCGTGTACCCCCATCCGTATGATAATCCCTCCACAAAATGACAAAAATAACAATCTCCTAACTAATTTTGTCTTACTAGCAACCTACCCAAACAAAAATAGACACCTAACCCTTATCCCTCCAATTAAAAAAAAAAAAACACCACCTACCTACCCTATCCTAACAAACTCTACCCCACCTCACCACTACCCATATACCCCCCTCACATTTTTATACAGGGCACAATTTTTTTTTAATTATCATCTCATCTCATCCTCTCCTGAAAGAAACGGACCATCATCTTCCATTTTCATTTTTCTAGAGAAAAAAACAGAATTCAAGCACCACTCTCATAATCCTCTCACCGTCGCACACCACCATAAACATACCCTCACCGATAAACACTGAACACACACAGATCCACATATCAGTTGCACACACACACTCACATCGCACCAAAAAAAATGCACTCTCTCAGTGAAAACGCACAATCACACATACATCCACTGAAATGACGTGAGAATAGGGAGACGAGAGAGAGAGATTGGAGAAAATTGAGAGAGAAAAGCTAAGATGAGAGCAAAATTGAGGTAAGAGGTATTTTCTCCGGTGGGTTATCGCCGGAGATCCACCAGAATCACTGCCCAAACATCAATAGCCCTGGCCTGGCTACTGTTCCGACGAAACCTGACGGAAAACAGTACCACGGGCTCTATTACAACTGAAATCATGTTCTAAGCTCGTGCCTCTTATTTTTCGGTCAAATCCCACCGGCTAGCGTCAGTTCCGACCACTAAATCATCATTAGGGGTTGTGGCTTTCTTCTTTTCTCAGTTTTAATTTTGGATACTTATCGGGGTTTCGTTTCGTGGCTAAGTTGATTCTATTCGAGGGCTAACGGGTTGTAGAGTCGAGATTCGTTGAGTCCGTGAAGTGGCTTCAGTCGAACGATCCGATTTGAAATAAAATTAAGGTCCAAATTCTTCTAACTCTATCTCTTCTCATTTTATCTGTGATGATGTCCTTGATTTGTGTGGTTCATGTTTGAGTTTGATGGTTAATTTTTAACAGTGTGTTTGAGCCTCTTTAATTATCGTAGTTTGATCGGTTTATTTAATTGATGTTGATCATGACGTTAGTGATTCGGCTATGTTGGTTTGAGGAATGAGTTTGATCATGTTTTAATGGGTTGATAAAAGGAAAATTGGGGTGGAATTACGATATTGATAAAATGATGAATTTGGGTTAATGATAGTTTTATTGTTACTTTTTATTCAACTTGGAATAAACATGAATAATGTTGGTGAACTCGATAGTGTCACGATTTTAGGTCGCTAATTGGATATGCAAGTGGTAGGTTCGGGTAGGCAAATTTAGGCATGGTGGATTGATGACATGTTTGAAATATGTGTTGGAATGGTTTTTGTTTTTTTTGTCGCATTTAATTCAATTGTATAATTTGGCTGGGGAATGCCCCGAAGTATCTGTATATATTTATTCACCGGGGAATGCCCCGAGGTATCATGTACCCGAAGGACATTCGTGGTGAAGGCCTGAGGCGTCGGGTAGAGCATTAGAATAGGATTTATATTTTCGTATTTTTCTATTTTTGGACTGTATAATTGGACTGGACTTTACATTTTGGATTGTTTTGTTTTGTTTATTGTTTGATTATTTTGCGTGCTTTTGTGTGGTTTATACATTTCTTAGTGTCAAAAAAATAGTCGATACACTCTACCAAGCGACTGTGGTTGAACCACGGGATCGAGGGTGCCTAACACCTTCCCCTCGGTCAACAGAATTCCTTAGCTGGAATCTCTGTTCGCAAACCAGTTTAAAGAGTCAAATGGTTTTGAAATGGATTTTTCAATGGTGACTTGGCACACCAGATTATGCCAAGTGGCGACTCTAATTTCAAAAAATGTAAAAACAATCCTTCTTCGAAATAAATTTTTTCATTTTGTCACCTTAGTAATAAAACCCTTTCGAACTTAAAAATTAATCTTTATTTAAGAACGAAAAAAAGGGGTATGACAAGAGTTTGCATTAACGGAGTTATCTATATGTTCGATTGCAAAGATAACTTCATAGCTGCGTTCAATGTAAAAACTGAAAATTTTATAATTATCAAATTGTGCGATGATTTAAGCCCACTCTTTAATCCGAATTTCAAGCTGATAGAAGTGAAGGGAGAATTAGTAGTCATGTACATTACGTCCGTAGGGAAAGAGGATTTGACATTTTATTGAATCAAGAAGTTGGGGATATTTACATGACTAGTTGAGGAATTTGCAATTCTTGTGATGGGGAGATTGTATTCGTCGTGATCGAGTTAGGTTATTTTACGTTTTATTTTCATGAAGTTGTAAAAAAAAGTTGGAGAAAATTGAAAACTAATGAACATCCATACGAGGGTTACGTTAAGGAAGAATTGCTTTATGGTGATGACTTTGTCTCATCGGAAGAAGAATTGCCTTGTGGTGACGACTTTGTCCCCTCGAAAGAAGAATTGCTTTCTGGTGACGATTTTGTCTCCTCAGAAGAGGAATTGCCTTGTGGTGGCGACTTTGTCTCCTCGGAAGAAGAATTGTCTTGTGGCTACGACTTTGTCTCCTCGGAAGAAGAATTGTCTTGTGGTGACGACTTTGTCACTTCGGAAGAAGAATTGTATTATATTCATCTCTAGCCTTATATTACGTTGTATGAATTAATTTACTTAATATGTTAAATCAAAAGCAATGACTTTATAAAAAGGTTCTGACATATCATATGTAAAGAACAGATGTATATCGTTTTCAATCATAGCTTTTCTCGTGTTTCGTAATTTCTTCTTTGTTGTTTTTGCTCTTGTTGCCTATATTAAATAAAAATGAAAAAAAAAAAAAAAGATGTGCCTATCGTATGAACTATGTAAGTGCATATAGTAAATGTTGTTTGATATTAAACTTTTTATGAATATCATGTTTTATTCATCAATACAACCTTAAGAAAAAAATATTAACTTTGACTGGATTCTGGATTCTAGAACTAGTGTGAACATTTGACTATAACTAATATAAAATTCTTCGCAAGTTTAAACTTTGATAATGATTGTCACAAGTTTAAAGTTTGACATTGCATAATTAATGATGATATCACTGATCACATCAAGAGGAAGATTCACTCCTATAAATGTGGACATTTGGTTCGTTTGTAGAACACATCTCTCAATAGCCTTCTCATCTTTTAAGGCATTCGCCTCTTCTTTCTATCTTATAGTATCTCACTTGTATTCTTTTGAAGTAAATAAAATTAGTTGGTTGTGTCTAAGGAGTAGGCTGAAAATAAAATTCTGCCGAACCTCGTTGCAATTTAATCGCTTTTTACATATTTGGTTTCGTTAATAAAAAATACGTCATATCAAATTAAAGTAAATATACTATTAGTACTCCACAAAAGTGGTATCAGAGCGGTTCGTCCTAGTGAGTCTACAAAGCCATGTCTACGTAGAGTCTTGTTTATCGGTGTGTTGTGCACCACATCTATAAACAGGAGGCTATGGACATTTAGGAATTGTTTCTTTTCTTCATGTCTTAGATCGTGCGATAGAGCTTATATTGTATATGAAGTCATAGTTGACCACTGAGTCAGTTTGTTTCTCTTATTATAGTAATGATGCCGGTTACCAGAAGCAAGAATACCGGTAAGCAAGTAGATGTGGCTGCCGGAGAGGGGACTAGTAAGTCACCCACTATACCAGCTAATCAAAGTGAGGCTCCAGCTGAGCATGCATCAGAAACTTCCCCCAGTCCAGAAGAAATAAGGGAGAGGAGAACTATATCCCCAGAGCCACCTATTAATGTTGTTGATCAAGATCTTAGAAATGCAGTGCAACTTTTGACTCGTATAGTTGCTGGGCAAGTCCAAGGGCAATCCATTCCTGTCGCGGGTTCTAGCAGTACTGATAGAGCGGCTAGTCTTCGGACACAAGATTTTCTTAAGATGGATCCGCCTACTTTTACCAGATCCGATCTTAACGAAGATCCGCAGGACTTTATTGATCAAATCCAAAGGGCCCTAGAGGTGATGCATGTATCGGGCAGAGAGACAGTGGAGTTAGCCGCGTATAGATTCAAAGGTGAGGCTATATATTGGTATGAAGACTGGAAACGGTCGAGGGGCATTGATGCACCCCCAGCTACTTGGAAAGAGTTCAAAGAGGCATTTATTGATCATTATATTCCATATGAGACTCGTCAGGCCCGTGCGGATCAGTTCTTAAATCTTCGGCAGGGTAATACAAGTGTGAGGGAGTATAGTCTTCGATTTAATTCCTTGTCCAGATATGCTCCAAATGTTATAGCTACTATGGATGACAGAGTTCATCGGTATGTGAACGGATTGGATCCGTATTTGGTTAGGGATTGTACTATTGCTGCACTGAATAAAGATATGGATATAGCTAGGATCCAAGCATTTGCACAGAAAATGGAAGATCAGAGGCAGAGAAGAAGAACGCAGGAATTTGAAAGTGGATCTTCTAAGAGGTCCAGATCTACAGGGCAGTTTATGGCTCCACAGGGAGGTTTTAGACCTCAATTTTCTGCTAGACCACCTAGGCCATTATTTTCTTATTCTGCAGCTAGTGCTCCACCACAGCATCAGGGGTTCAGAGGCAGTCAAATTGGGCAAAGAAGTGAGGGTCATAGTTCGCGATCAGTGGGTTATCATGGGCAAGGGAATATGATCCAACTGAGACATCCTCGAGAGCCATGCAATAAATGTGGAAGGAATCATATGGGCGCATGTCGAATGGGAACAAATTTTTGTTATTGGTGCGGTATGACGGGGCATATGATGAGAGAATGCCCACGAAGGGGCGCGGGTGGTGTAGCACGACCTTCGGGATCAGCTGTTGCATCATCGTCATCGGTATCTTATTCTGGTAGAGGCGCACGACCCGTGGGTCACGCTAGAAATGAAATAAGAGTCGCCAGTTCCAGCGGGACTCAGAATCGCACTTATGCTTTAGCGGATCGACAAAATCTAGAGGCTTCCCCAGATGTGGTTACGGGTACGTTGTCCATATTTTCATTTGATGTATATGCTCTAATTGATCCCGGTTCTACATTATCATATGTTACTCCTTTGGTTGCTGGAAAGTTTAAAAGAACCCCCGAATTGTTAGATAAGCCGTTGGAAGTGTCTACCCCGGTTGGGGAATCTATTATTGCTAGAAGAGTTTATAAAGATTGTGTAGTAACTGTGTGTGGTCGAGACACGATGGCTAATCTCGTGGAACTAGAAATGGTAGATTTTGATGTTATAATGGGTATGGATTGATTGGCGTCTTGTTATGCCAAAATTGACTGTTGTACAAAAAAGATGTATTTACATTTTCCGAATGAAGCAGTTATTGAATGGCAAGGTAAGATCGGCGCACCAAGAGGTAGATTTATTTCTTATTTCAAAGCAAGAAAAATGATTTCCAAGGGATACCTATATCATTTAGTTAGAGTAAGGGATACAGAAGCGGAGCCACCAACTCTTCACGTTGTTCAGGTGGTAAATGAATTTCCTGATGTATTTCCTGAAGATCTTCTAGGTTTGCCTCCTGAACGAGAAGTAGAGTTTGGTATTGATGTAATTCCAGGCACCCAACCAATCTCCATTCCTCCATATAGAATGGCCCCAGCAGAATTGCGAGAATTGAAAGAGCAATTGAAAGATTTGCTTGAGAAGGGATTCATAAGGCCTAGTATGTCCCCCTGGGGAGCACCAGTGTTATTTGTGCGCAAAAAAGGATGGCTCGCTGAGGATGTGTATTGATTATCGACAATTGAATAAGGTGACTATTAAGAATAAATATCCTCTCCCAAGAATTGATGATTTATTTGATCAGTTACAGGGCGCCAAGTGCTTTTCTAAGATTGATTTGAGGTCAGGTTACCACCAAGTGAGGGTCAAAGAAAAAGATATACCCAAAACAGCTTTCCGAACAAGGTATGGTCATTATGAGTTTCTAGTTATGTCATTTGGGCTAACAAATGCACCTGCAGCTTTTATGGATTTGATGAATAGGGTGTTTAAGCCATTCCTGGATGTATTTGTGATAGTTTTTATAGATGATATTCTAGTTTATTCTAGATCAGAAGAGGACCATGCCAATCACTTACGACAGACATTGCAGACTCTTCGTGATTGTAAGCTTTATGCAAAGTTCTCTAAATGTGAGTTTTGGTTAAAGTCGGTGGCATTTTTGGGTCATATTGTATCTAGTGAAGGGATAAAGGTTGATGCTCAAAAGATAGAAGCTGTGAAGAACTGGCCAAGGCCCACAACGCCGACGGAGATTCGTAGTTTTCTCGGGTTGGCCGGTTATTATAGGAGGTTTGTTAAAGACTTTTCTTCCATTTCAGCACCTTTAACCAAGCTAATGCATAAAGCATCCAAGTTCCAATGGAAGGATACGTGTGAGGAGAGTTTCCAAGAATTGAAAAATAAGTTGACTTCTACACCTGTGTTGGTACTTCCAGAAGGTACAGAAGGGTATACAGTGTATTGTGATGCTTCTAGAATTGGTTTAGGATGTGTATTGATGCAGCATGGTAAAGTAATAGCATATGCTTCTAGACAATTGCGGCCACATGAGAAAAATTATCCTACACACGATCTTGAGCTGGCAGCGGTTATCTTTGCTTTAAAAATATGGCGCCACTATTTATATGGGGTTCATGTTGATATATATACTGATCACAAGAGCTTACAATATATTTTCAGTCAGAAGGATCTAAATCTGAGGCAGTGAAGGTGGATGGAACTATTAAAAGATTATGATGTCGATATTTTGTATCATCCAGGGAAAGCGAATATAGTAGCTGATGCGTTAAGTCGTAAGGCTGTGATGATGCCTATAGAAAGGCAAGGGATGGTTAAAGATCTTCACCAGTTAGCTAGTTTGGGAGTTCGCCTTCTTGAAACTCCGGACAAAGAACTTATCGTACATAATGCTGCGGAATCTTCATTAGTAGCTGAAGTGAAAGAGAAGCAATATGCAGATCCTATTTTATTACAGCTTAAGGAGAACGTTCAGAGTGGTGCAACCAAGGCATTTGAGCTTACGCGAGAAGGAGTACTTCAGTGCCAAAATCGATTGTGTGTGCCGGATGTAGACGGGCTAAGAAAGAAGATTATGACAGAGGCACATTTTTCAAGGTATTCCATTCATCCAGGATCAACCAAAATGTATCAAGATTTGAAAGATATGTATTGGTGGAATGACATGAAAAGGAACATCGCAGAATTTGTAGCTGAATGTCCAAATTGTCAACGAGTTAAAGTGGAACATCAAAAGCCCGGAGGCTATATGCAACGCATAGATCTTCCAACTTGGAAGTGGGACATGATCAACATGGATTTTGTTATAGGTTTACCTCGTACAGCTCGGAAATTTGATTCTATATGGGTGATTGTGGATAGGCTTACTAAATCCGCATATTTCTTACCCGTTAAGACCACTTACACAGTTGAAGAATATTCGAAGCTGTATGTTAAAGAAATAGTCCGATTACATGGAGTGCCAACTTCTATTATATCAGATCGGGGAACTCAATTTACTGCAAACTTTTGGAAGTCTTTCCAACGGAGTTTGGGAACACAAGTGAATCTGAGTACAGCTTTTCACCCTCAGACGGATGGACAAGCAGAGCGCACCATTCAAACACTTGAAGATATGCTACGAGCATGTGTTATAGATTTTAAAGGCAGCTGGGATGATCATTTACCTCTTATTGAGTTTGCCTACAATAATAGCTATCATTCAAGTATCAAAATGGCACCATATGAAGCTTTATATGGGAGGAAGTGTAGATCACCAATAGGATAGTTCGAAGCGGGTGAAACTCTTATGTTCGGACCGGATCTTGTGTATCAAGCCATAGAAAAAGTCAAGGTGATTCAGCAACGGTTGAAAACAGCCCAAAGTCGACACAAGTCATATGCGGATAGTAGAAGAAGAGGGCTAGAGTTTTCGTTAGGCGATTGGGTATTTTTGAAGGTATCGCCAATGAAAGGGGTGATGAGATTTGGCAAGAAAGGAAAGTTGAGTCCACGATATATAGTCCCGTATAGGATTATTCGAAGATGTGGGCAAGTTGCTTATGAATTAGAGCTACCCCAGGAACTCTCATCAGTGCATCCAGTATTTCATGTATCGATGCTTCGAAAGTGCATCGGAGATCCGTCCCTTATTACTTCTACTGAAGATGTGCAAGTAACAGAAGATCTTACCTACGAGGAGATGCTTGTTGCTATATTAGATCGTCAAGTTAAGAAGATGAGAAATAAAGAAGTAGCATCAGTGAAAGTACTTTGGAGAAATCAACAAAGGGAAGAGATTACATGGGAAGCGGAGGAAGCAATGAAATTGAAATAACCTTATTTGTTCAAAGATGAAAAAGAAGTGCAAGGAGTGGAACTGGGACACTAACAAGTAAGTTTTTACATATGCATAACATCTATATGATGACGTGAATATCAATTATGAATTCGAACTTGTTTCGGCTAAATAACTACATTCACATTCGAGGACGAATGTCCTTAAGGGGGGAAGGATGTAACACCCCGTACTTAATTACGTGCATTAGCCATTGTTATATGTGTTGGAGTATATGTATTGATCCTAAGTTAGGTATATATGAGTATTGATTATTTTGAGATAGTTTCAAGTGTATAGTTTGATTATATGTGTATAGGAATAGACCTTATTTATACCGGAATTTGCCCGTCGATGTTTCCATACGAAGGTTATTGAATAAGATTTCCGACGATATAAAGATTTTCAAAAACGGATAAGTTTCGGATATAAGCGAGCACGTTCGAAACTATAAAATGGTGGCCGGGATGGGAACAGTAAAATTGCAGGAAAATTTCCAGTTTTTGGGTCAACTTTGAATGATCATAACTCCCTCAATATAATGAACTGGGCGAGCTACCACATATCACAAGAAGGATCTTTGAGTATTCTTTCTAATGCAATTGGTTTCATCCAAATCCAACATCTGAGTAAGGAGTTATACTCGTTCTATTTCAGCCTCTCAAAACAGATTTTTGTGAACAGTAAATTAGCAGGAAAATACTGAGGCCTGCCAGTTTTTTGGGTCAACTTTGAACGATCATAACTCACTCAATATAATGAACTGGGAGATCTACCATATATCAAAAGAAATATCATTGAGTCTTCTTTCCAATGCAATTGGTTTCATCCAAATGAAACATCTGCGTAAGGAGTTATACGCGTTTTACTTCAGCCTCTCAAAACAGATTTTTAGGGTCAACTTCAAATGATCATAACTCCTTGTACAGGACGAACTGGGTGGCCTAATATATATGAAATGAAATACCTTTGAATTATCTTTCCAATGATACCAATTTCACCCAAATCCGATATCGGAGCAAAGAGTTGTGGTCTATTTACTTCAGCTTGTCAAAACGGTTCACCGGAGGACATATTTGACATTATTTAAATTTTTTTGGGCACAATGGTCATTTTCTATTACCTTTGGACGAAAACGTGTCTTAAAAACCTGCAATTAGCTTCAATTTTATCAGATTTTACCCAAGTTTTAGGAAAGGTGAAAAACCCTAGCTAATTTCAACCTCAAATATCTTGTGATTCAACCGTGGAAGGTCCAAATTGATTCCGTAGTTGTGTTCATCATCTCAAGGGCTTCGAGAAGCACCCTTTATTTGTCCCAACAGGACTTCAAAAACCAAAGGGCCATTCTATGGTAAGGATGTAAATTATGTTGGTGTTATTTATATGGATATGTATATGTATATATATATATATGCATGTGAGCATAAGAAGTATGTTATTGATTGTTGTTGAAAGATGGTTGGAAATGATGTTGGATAATTCTTGTGTATGGTTGGATTATGTTGAATTGTGAAGGGATGATGTGGTATTGATGATGTGGTATTGAAATGATGATTATATATATATATATATATATATATATATATATATATATATATATATATATATATATATATATATATATATACACACACACATAAACCTATTGTTCAAGTTGGTTTTTGGAATGCTTTGCAAATATTGGTTGTATGGAATTATGGAAGAGAATTGTGGTGTTGGATTGCTAATACTAGATGCCAAATATTTCATTGTAGATAAGTGATTTGTAAAGGCGGGAAGTTGTGTTGAATTGGTATCCGAATCTACAACGAGGTATGTAAAGCATACTCTAACGATGTTCTTTGGCATGAAAACACCAATGTTCCATAAAGTAAGATTCCGATGGTTATCCAAACACATGTATTGTTCTACATTACCAATGAAGTTGTTTCCATTCTATAAAGTGTCAAAATGCTTCATTGATATACCAAAAGGCTCCTATTTCATTGTTGTGATATTGATGATTCTGAAACATATTGTTGATGTACCAATGAGTCCTTATTACATCGTTATTGTATAGAAGGTCTATTACTTGATTCCTATTGATGTATCATTGTTCCAAAGGTACTATATTGGCATGAACACTAATGTAATAATCTCAAAAGCTTTTGAACTAAGTTATTGGAAAAAATTTCTTATGTGTTACTTGATATACGTGTGGGTGGTATCCCAGGGGCATAAGCCTAGCATGGGTCGATCCCAATTGATATGTACTGGGGGCAGCCTAATGGTCACAGTACGGTACAGTATTGATTATTGTTAGGTGGTTGGAGGTTCGGGAGGAGGAGGTAATGGCGAATAATAATTGTAAAGAATGAAATGAACGAATGTATACCGTTCCACAAATGTGTTTGTATTCAAGAACCCAATTCAGATTAATAATAATGTACATGATCCTAAAAGTGTTTATGAAGTGTGGTTCACTTCTATTATGATTTATTCACATGTGTACGATTTTCTTGATCCCCCATATCACATATGATTATTTACAGCTTTACATACTCAGTACATATTTCGTACTGACGTCCCTCACGGGGGACTTGCATTTCATGCTGCAGGATCAGGTACTTCAGCTCATTCACAGCATAGATAGGAGCCAGGTCATACAGCTACTGTTGGTGAGCTCCAGTTTACTTCGGAGCTTTTCGAGTCGGTTCCTTATATTTTGTTATTGTACAGGAGTCATGTGTGGGCGGGGGTTTGTCCCGACCCTAGTTATGTCATGTATATCCTAGAGGCTTTGTAGACATAAAGAAGGGTAAAGTCATGGAAGTTTATATAGTGATGTTATATTCGTATATGGGGTGGCCCCAACGGCCAAGTATTATATATATGTATATATATTTGTGCGTGTTGTGCTGATACAGGTAATTAGACCCTTTTATATGCAGCGAAGTGCTGCCCAAATTTTTGGTGACATGTAAGTGAAAGTACAGGTATTTGAACGGGTTCTCCCGGGCCTTCTCGGCTTCGGGTGCCAGTCCGGCCCGATGGGATTTGGGCCGTGACACCAACTAAGGGAGAAAAAAAATTGAAAAATCAAGCCATCCAATAACAAAATACTCTGTAAGAATGTACTATCTTTCGATCTTGTCCGCCATCGCTCCTCTACCTTGCAATAACTAATTGCCGTCCAGGACAAACTTTTTACTCAGATCTCCTCAATTACTCAAAATCAATTATTATTCAAAATCAATATTGTATATATCGTACCTTATCGTTGAGACATAGGTGAGTCCTGAAGATCATTGATATTGAAAGAATAGGAAGAGAGAGGGGAAGATGTAACATTAGACATGAAAGATCCTTGTCTATCCTTTGCATATTCAGGTTCAACAGTTCTCTTTTTGATCATTAGACTTGTGTTGTGATACTGGCAAAGCCTGCTGGACAACATGATTGCGACTCGGAGGATCATCTTGATCAAGCTGATTCAAGTGGTGGAAATAGTTCCGATGGCCTTATCAGCGGAGGAGCCCAAATCGGAACTTCATTAACCACTAAGTTCATGTCAGAATAGCCTTAAAAGAGCCATTGGTGTACGATAGTAGTCGCTGGGATAGAAACAGAAGAACTTTTGCAAGAGCTTCTCTTTCTAACTTTGTTAAAGAAATTGTTTGCAAACGCAAATTGTGGAAGTTTTACGTTACATACTAGTCAGGTTTTCGATCTAGAGATAGTAAAATATTGTGCAAAGATGGCAAAACTGACAAGACTCAGAGATATTAATCGTAAAACTAGTCAATTCATGACAAAAACTGACACAATCTAACACAAGTTTACAGTCCACCCTCTGTTGAGTCGATCCTATCTCATATCGAGCCTTCCTTAATGTTGTTAGTTATATCAACTCTTCCTCTTCCTCTAGCGCTTGACACTGAGAGTCGAGGAATATAAACTATCCAAACATACTGAAGCTATGGGAAGATCTATGTTCTTGGAGTAATCTTTGGTTTTCTGAACTTTAAATATTTTTTGCACAGGTTCATATGTAAACAGTCGAAAACTATGCCATCCTTGAAAGAGAATTTCACCATTTCGCGTGCAACACAAAAGCAATGCACCTTGTATGAAAGTGTACCAAATAGTGGGCAAGTTGTATATGTTCATACATCGTTTCCAACTTCCATCTTGTTCCACAATAATCCATATGTCCAATTCATTACTTATGAGTTTACCACCATATAAACTAAGACAACCTTTGAGACAGTTTATCTGTGAACCAGCCCGACAGACATGTTTCATATCACGTTGTCAATCATCAAAACTACATAGTACCTAACATTATTTCACTTAAAATAATATTAAAGATTGTAAAAAATAAAAGGTACAAAATTCAAATTAAAAAAAAAGAAAGAAAGAAATCTACTATTAGCAAAAATATTTTAGAACTTTAATTTAAACAACTCAAGTCTTTGTATTAATAAATAAAGATTTTACAACAATATCAAGGAATTGTGTTGCAAATAAATGACTAACATCTTATTAATTAAATTAGTCCTTTCTTTTATAAATAATATTATTACTATGTGAAGATAATTGTTTAATGTCTTCTACGAATACAACCCTTCAAAAAAAGTAGGATGTAAGAACCAAAAAATAATTTTAAATTATTAATAATATTTTTGTTATATGTATATATTTAATGCCGCGTATTAAAATTTTGCTTTAAACCACTAATTTTATTGAGACGACCTTGCAACTACTCAATAATCGACCCACCAACCATTTCTGTTGTAGATTCATGGATGATGCTCAACATAATGCGTGTAAAAATCATTAAGATCAAGCGCTAAACACGCAAAATGCTGAAAGGACTCCACCACAATTTCCAATGAACGATCATATTGATTCTTGGCCACGGAAAGGCAAGCAATTATAACATACAAGTGTCGCTCGGCAATAATGATGTCGGACGTCCATTCGGCAATGATGTCGGACGTCCATCCGGCAGTGCAATAAGACTTTTGAGGCCAATTAATTTAAGATTCCCTGTAAACCAATATCTTGACTCGAGACAAAAACAAATGATCATTGCTTCGAATGCGCCTGAGCACCAATAAAAAGTGTCATTCTGATTGGCCGGCCTGCTCCATACTTAAAGAGAATAAAACCCATTCTTATTGTAGACACCTAATTTTGTCCCTCCTGAAGCCAAATTTATCCATTTTTTATCTCACGTTATCCTACACCCTCACCCATGTATTTATAGCCCACAAAAATGCAAACAATAACAAAATTCAATAAATCCATTCCCTATCCTAACAAACCTTATCTTAATAAACTCATCCACCTCACTACGCATGTCCCTACCCCACCTCACCCCTACCCACGTACCACCCCACATTGTTGATTCCATTTAACCAACCATTAACAACAAAATAGAGAGGCCCACACATAAAAAATGAACACAGCAGTCACAAAAGGGAGGCTCCTATTTTGATTCCATTCACGTTCCCTTAAAAAAAAAACAATTCATACTCATCTTCACCAGGAAATCATTTTTTTTCCTTCTTTCTTACTCCCAACGAAACCCACACAGAACACCCATCATCTCCATATACCAAAGTTTCATGGAATACATACTTAGCTAAGAAGCACACACACTCTCACGATAAAAAATGGAGTAGATTCGGAAAGGAAGAACGTAGCCACGCATTCGAATCTCATCGGAAACATGGGTTTCGCGTCTGGGGTACGATTCCAGCAAGTTCTTTACGGGATTCGGTTGTTCACTAGTTTGACTCAGATATTGTAGGTCCAAATTCTATCTCGACCTTGAAATATCGTGAAAAATCCCTTTTGTTTTTTTCTTCGAGTTTCTAGCCCCCAAAAGTCAGTGTCGGCTATCTCGGAATCACGTTCGAGTTCTGGGGTCTTAATGTAATTTTTAGCTTGGATCGCCGTTTGTTTATACTGATCTGAGATTTAGCCGCTGTTCGTTTCAATCAAGCCGTCGCGGTCAATTTCTGTAGCTGTCTATTTCTCCATTTTGCGTTTAGATCTTGTTGCTGTTGAGAGTCTCTATTTGAGTTTTCAGGTCTGGTTTTCTTAAACATTGATATCATCGTAATATTCGAAGGTTCATTTTCTCAACCTTATCTCTTTGTTATTTCGAATATAGCCTTGGCGTGATTTCTTGATATTTTTAGTGGTATTAACTGTTGTGGTGGGTATGAATGATTCATATGTTTGAGTTTTCGTTGGCTGATGTATGGATGTTGGTTCTGAATTTTGAAAAGGCGTTAAACTAAAAAATCTGTTAATCATTGTTTGATTGAAAAAGAAGTTATTTGAGGAGGGGGTAGGAATTGAAATTGATAAAAAGCAAGTGTTAATTTATTTTGATTCATTGAATATCATTGATGTGATAGTATCATGGTAGGCCGAATGAATAGGCAAAAGTAGGCTCGGGTAGGCAAAGATTTAGGAATAAGTTTTGCTCGTTGAATTATTGAATGCTTGAAATGCGTGTTGAAGGTTTGGTTTTATTGCTTTTGGGGATCGAATGTATCATTTGGCCGGGAAATGTCCCGAGGTACTTGTGTTCATTCACTGGGGAATGTCCCGAAGTATTATGTACCTGGAGAATGTTTGTGATGAAGGCCCGAAGCGTTGGGTAAAGCACGAGAACGAAGTTAGAATTAGTATAGGTTAGATAGGATTTATTTTTTGTATTTTTCTATTTGAACTGTATAAATTGGAACAGACACTATACTTTTGATTTGTTTTGTTTTATTTGTTTGTTTGATTGTTTTACATGTTTTGTGTGGTTTGTACATTCGTATTGTCAAAATTAGCCGATACGCTTCACTAAGAAACCGTGGTCAAATCGTGCGGTCGAGGGGTGCCTAATACCTTCCCCTCGATCAACAGAATTCCTTAGTCGGAATCTCTATTCGCAAATCAGTTTTAAAGAGTCAAATTATTTTGAAAAGGATTTTACAAAGGTGACTTGTCACACCGATTTATGTCAAGTGGCGACTCTGAGTTTTGAATATAAAAAGTCCTTTTCAAAATAAATCTTCACTTTTTCCATTTTAATAATAAAAACCCTTTCGACACTATAAAATAAATTCTTTTTGGAAGTGAAAAAAGGGGTGTGACCACTCTGACGACTCTGCTGGGGAACTTTTCAGAATTCGAGCTTATTTTGGAGTTGTATCGGCTTAGTTTGGCACTATAGGTGTATAGACATTTTGTTTGTGTTATTTTATGTTATTGTTTATCATTTTTGAGTGCCTACATGCTATATGTTTATAGTTTTCTTGTATGTGTTACCGCTTTATATCTGACATCATGTGCATAACCCGAGTCAATTCTTTCTGCAACAAGTCTGTAGTACACGTGTTGTACACGACCTCTAGTTGACTCACCCTTATTTTAAGAGGGGGAGCCGTCGGTGTTATGGAGTAGGTGGAAAGCAAAGCAGCCACTATCGACCATACGCTACCCGAACAACCTTGTTAGTGAACCCCAATGTAGGTCAGCCTTTAGGTCATACTTATCTGCATCATATTGAGACCTAGCGGGATCCATTTGGTCCTTTGTAGGATATTCACCCCTGAAGTATCCCTACGTGCTAATTGTTGCATCTTTGAGGGTAATATGGCCATTTGATGGACTGATTTGGGGAAAGCATCTGCTAGAATTAAAGAAGGGTGTGTGGGCATGGAAAAATAAAAAAAAAGAAAAAAGAAAAAGGAGTCAAAGAAGAGTTTTATAGTTTTTAGAGTTCTTTATGGCTTTTATTTTCCATAATTCAAAAATTCAAAAAGATTTTTTACCTTTTGCACTCATTTGTCAAAAACAAAAACATCAAAAAAAAAATTTCTCTTTTGTTTCTTTAGTAAGCATTCATAATTCGAAAATTTCAAAACAAAAATTTCCTTAATAGGAGCTTTTTATAAAAGAAAGTCAAAAGATGGTAAAAGTTTTGTACATCTCTTATAACAAAAATACCAAAAAGATTTTCTCTTTCATAGTTGTTGGTGTCAGTCTTATGTGAAGTGTCAAACTAAAAACTCAAAAAGATTTTATTGTTTTTCATCTTCTGTTTGTGGTCGTGTCTCTCAAGTTAGGGTTCAGTCGGTTATTTAATCCTTAATTGTCCTATCTGGACGAACTACGCAGCCCTAATTCTCCTCTTTCAGAAGTGAGATACGTAGGTAGCCTATTGTTGGTTCGGGGATCTTATTTGAAAAATTCAAAACGATTTTCTGCACTCTTTATTAGAGCAGGCGTCATATACTTCCTTAAAAGAAAACTACAAAAAGATATTCCTTTAATAATTTCAAGTTTCATTTTCATATGAAATTCAAATTTGAAAACCCCAAAAGATTTTTCTTTGGTAATTATAGGTTTCATTTTGTATATAGATCTGAAAAATCCAAAAAGATTTTCTTCACTCTTCATTTAGAGTAGGTGCTTATATACATCTTCTAAAAGAAAACCACAAAAAAGATTTTTCTTTAATAGTTTCAAGTTTTATTTTTATATGAAATTCAAAATTGAAAATCCAAAAAGATTTTTCTTTGGTAGTCATAAGTTTTATTTTTTGTATAGGGATTTAAACCTGAAAAATGCAAAAAAATATTTTTTCGTCAATTCTTTTGACATTGTTATTTTCTTTTCTTCTTAAAGTTTTGAGAAAAAGGAAAAAAAAAGAAAGAAAACAAAGAGTTCAATTGGCCATTTTGGCAAGACTTCACGAACTACGCACACCTGATTCTCCCCTCTCGGGGGTGAGATGCGTAGGCGCCCTTCTTGGGTTCGGTGATCTTTTCAAAAAGAAAAAAAAGGAGTTGAAATAAAAAGTGTTGAATTCTAACGCATTTGCTATCTCTTGTTCAGTTACTTTAAGGTGGTTGATTTGTGGCTTCCTGGCTGGTCCTTCATATCACACCAAATCCAAGGAAGGTTTAGTTGTGTCCAACAAGAATATAGAGAGTTGCACCATGGATGAAACAAAGAGTCAGAAAATTGAGAGTTCAAAGGAAGAGAATTTAAAACTGAGACAACAAATGATGGAAATGTACCAAGCTTGGGCCAGTGCGCTGCCTCTACCTCCGTTCCCCACTTTTGACCCTGCAAATACCTTGAGTCTTCTACCAAAATTGCAAAGTCAGTTTCTTACTGTTGTTGATGCACCACAACATGCCTCAGAATCCATTCCACGTCAAATGCACCTCAATACTTCCACCACTCTTTCTTTAGCTCCTCAGTATAAGTCTACCATATTCACAGCACCACATACCGTATGTGCTTTTGTTGCCCAACCTTCTACTAAGACTTCCACTTTGGCTACCAATCCAACGATTGTGCTTCCTTAGTTCACTAGTGAATCCACGTTCAATACTCTTGATGATCATTATTATACCCTTGAGCCTACCGTTAAATTAAGTGGACCGCCAAAATTTCTTACTAAGAAGCCTAGCAGGCTAGAAGAGCTAGAGAAAGTGGTTGGGAAAGTTAAGAGTGTAGAAAATGATATGAAAAATTCCCCTAGACTTATGGGCTATGAAGATGTTTCATATAAAAACTGGGGCATGTCTTCAAGTGCTAACCTTCCTCCCAGCTTTGAGACATCAAAATTTGGGAAGCCTGATGGACAGAAAGATTCTATTAAATATTTGGGACGACAGGGAAACTGAAGGAAAGAAGAAGGAAAACACAACTATTGTCATCCAGGGCCCAAGCAGAGTTTGAGAGGTCCAACCCACCAATACTGTTAGCCTCAATCCCAAGCTTACATATTAGATCCACATAACCATTTGCAACAAGGTTTCTTTCCCCAAAATCAAAGAAATCCCATTCCACTTCCTTAATATCCTTTGAACAATGCACAATTGTATGCTTATCCATCTTCTTATCCACAATGGCATGCACCTGTCCCTCAATATCGTCCTTAACCCCCATAAATTTACCAAGGAACCTCTAAATCTATGTTTCATCCGAGGCTAGAGTTCGCAAAGAGGAGGAAGGAAAAAAGATAATTCCACTCCTATTGGGGAATCTTATGCCAGTTTATTCCAGAGATTGGTACAACAGGGAATGATCACTTCTCTCCTTGGGTAAACTCCTGACCCACATTCAAGAAGTTTTAATCCTAATGTACGATGTGCATATCATTCTGATGTTCAGGGTCACAGTATTGAAGATTGTCGTGCTTTGAAAAGAGAAATTAAAAAGATGATTCAAGATAAATCAATTATGGTGCAGAACATTAATAGTGAGGAAAGCTCTAGTCATGCTGATATGCAAACCAGTGGCTAAGATGTCAGGCTGAGCAATTGAGAAGTTACCCCTCCCTACTAGGAAGAGGTCTGGTAGATTGTTTTATTTTATTTTCTGTTATCCGAATTATTTCAGGGTTTTAGTTCGGGATCTATCTTGTTTTGTCCCTTTGTCGTCATGTTTAAACCCTTCTATCTTTCATTTTATTAAATGAAGTGTCCTATTTTTCTTTGTGTTTTAAATATGTGTTGTTTGTTTGTTTTCTTTACATAGTACATTTTATGTTGACTCTAGTGACATGACATGCTAGTGAAATTTACAGCCAGATCTTAAAATCCAGTTTAAGCATGAGCATTGAATTAGAGGGTTAAAGTTAGAAAAAAAAAGTCTGAGAAAATAGATAGAGTGCTGGGGCATTTGGTGATCAAGTTGAAGCCTTCTTTGAAAATTAAGGCAATTATTTTGAGAATCTTGAGAATAACTTGGTTAGCATTTGAAAGAAATATCTCAATTAGGTCAAATAGTGGATGTGTGATCCTACATTAAAAGGAATAGAAAAATTAGCTCCACGAAAGCATGGGGAATGTACAACAAAGATGGAGTTTATATCATAAATGATCTTCATCTCTTACTTTCATATTGCATGATATGTACTTGCATTTTCAAGGATTGATATGACAAAGACATTTCATTTTGGTATCCAAACATCGTGTAATCCTTTGTTTACCCCATTTGAGATTTAATCCTATTTTCTTTCATAACCCTCTTTTGGAATCAAGATAGAGTCAGCAAAGCTCGAGAAAAAAAATGTCGAGCAAAACCATAGAGTCAGAAAGTTTCAAAAAAGAAACGAGAGAAAAAAATTTGTCCAAAAGAAGGAAAAGAAAAGAGCGTCAAGAAAAAAATAGAGTCAGAAGGTTCCAAAAAAAAGTCAATAAAAGAGTCAACAAAAAAAAAATCAGCATCAAGCAACAGAACAAGCCGCCAGAACTACGCGTGACCTAATTCTCCTCTTTTGGGGGTGAGATACGTAGGCTTCTCTACTCAGGGATCGTCCAACCAAATAAATTTAGAATTGCCCAGTCAAAAGAAACTGGGGCATGGGTTAATCCTCATCATTTGAGTTGATTCCAAAAGTTTTAAGTCCCACCCCACTTCAAGTGTCGATTGGGCCTTATGCCATGATAACGCTCAATCTACAGCTCTCGTAGGAGTGTAAAGCGGTCATAGTCAAATATAGAACCCAACTGGGTTGGGTATCGATCCCTCAGGGAATAGCTTGGTCAACAAGTAAGCAAAGATTACTAGACTTTTAGTGCAAGTCTCGTAGAAGGGGGGATTGTAAAGTGTAACCAAATTATTAAAGTAAAAACTGAAAATAGTAAAGTAAAAAGAAAGAATGTTTAGTAGGTTGTAAAACAATGAGAATTAAGGAGTTGGGGTTATGTCCACCTTCTGAGTTTACGTCTCTATTGGCTATAAGTTATGTGGAATTCAGACATGCATGTGCTTATAGAGAATTGTATTCTATGGTAAATCCAAGCGTCTTTCGACCTCAACAAGGACTATTTCACTTTAACTCTTTCGAGCTTAAAGCGTGTCTAACGGTACAAATTCTCCAAGAGGTTAATCCAGTTACGACACTAACTTTTTAATAGGGGATGGGACCCTATTACCTTGACATTATCTCTTTTCCAGACATATAACTTTTCTTTCGAACAAGTTAATGCTATACTGGCGTATTCTATGCGTTTGCAACCACAAGAATTTGCATTAAGATGAAGAGAATAATGATATAAGCAACACACGTGTCACGAATTCACAAACTCATAGTCTTAGATAGTATCTCATATGGCTTCCATAACCCCAACAGAGAAGTTTAGTTACCCATGAGTGCGATGGAACTCACAATAGACATTATTATTATACCACAATAAAGATTTCGTGTAGTAATAGTGTGGTAGGCGTTAGGCGTGAATTTCCCTTACAGTAGTAATGTTTCTCTTGTTGTGGAAATTAAGAATTGATCAGATGAATAGAAGAAGAATAAAAATTAGAATTAATGGAAGGGTTAGAAGAAGAGTTATAGAGTAATAGAATTAATGAGGAATGAATAAAAATCTCTTGCAAGATAGAGTATTTATAATACCCATATCCTATTCCTACTAAGCTAATAAAATACTTAACCCAATCCTACTAGGTTAAAGTATCATTATCCTAATCCTAATAAATTACTGCTAGTCCCCAAAGTCTTCAGAATTGTTGTTTTTGCCCGAGATAGATTTTCCATGCGCCACTTTTGGTCCTTGGCGTGTAAGCTTTCCCTTCCTTCTTTCGTGAAGCTTTCTTTGGCGTCAAGTTATCCATAAAATGCTGAATTCTGCATCATTTATACCTGAAAACTTGCTAATCACGTTTGTTAGCTCAATTACAGGAAAAAGGACTAAAAGTGCATGAATTATATAATTTGTTCTCAAAACTTAACTAAAATATGGGTAAAATATAGCACTATAGGCGTGTAAATTCGCCTATCATCAACACCCCACACTTGAATCTTTGTTCGTCCTCGAACAAAATATCATGTCCGTCTAAACATCAACTTAGGGTTTCACAGTATCAACACAAAATATTCATCAAGACAAGCACAACAATTATCAACAAAGAGTAGTTTTCCGATCATTAGTAGAAACAATTTAGCCTCTAGCATAGACTCGTGATGGTGGCCAACTCATATTCAAAAGTTAAGACAGAAAGAATCATACACAACTACCCAAAACTCATCAACCATGTGTGTCTCACAATATATTACCCATAATCACTCTCAAGCATAGTATATTTATCAAACATGGGTATAGAAATATCCTTGCTCTCGCTCTCACAAAGAATTCATATGCAGCAACTGATGATCATAGGCTTGCCCTTAGTGTAATGCTCCACTAAATGTCAGAATACTAAGCTTAGGATCAAATAGGTCTTTTGATAGTTGTAATGTAGGCTAAGGGACGGGTAGGACTATTTTGGCCAGAAATAGTGACTATGTTCCTAAGCGCTTTAATACATCACATTTTATCATTAACACTTTTTCTTTCAAACAACCTTTCTACGTTCTTTTATTCTACCACCCTTTTTCTTCTCTTTTGTTTTTTTTTCAATTTTGAACATAACTAACTTTTTAATTTTCCTTTCCTTTTTCTTTTCATAACATACCTCTTATGATAGCACTTTCTTTTTCAAAACAAATTCAAGCACCAATACATTCTAAAGCATCATACTCACCCAATTTCCTCTTATTTTGTCACATGACTTTACACTTTAAAGCACTTAGGAATTTGGATCAAATTTTGGTCTTGAAAAAATGGATTAGGCTTACATATGTGGATGTCAAAGAAGATAGGCTAAAAGCTCAAAAGGGGTTAACTAGGATGATGTCCACGGGTAGGTAAAAAGAAGGTAAACAATTATAGGTTGCCAAAGAAATGCCTAAATCATCTCCTAAACTCACATTTTTTATTTTCGCTTCACACACATACCAGGCAAGTTCTAGCATCAGCCACAAGCACAGAATATACTATTATCTCACACACACAAGGCACATGGTCGACTTTATTGGAAGTAGTATAGACTCTTGACCCAACAGATGAAGGAATTACACCACACAATATCACATAGTGAGTCACAATTAGAGCCTAAACGTCTCAATAGTCATGATTTTAGCACAAACTCTTGTTATAATCTCATGCTGCCTATTAGAATAATTTCATGCGAAGTTAAGTAAAAAAAAATTAAAAAACAAAAAACGAAAAAAAAAAACTAGAAAAAAAAACTAGCTAAGCAAACAAATATAAATGCAAATGTGGATAAAGGAGTATAGCATGCAAATACCACCACCCCACAATTAAACGGGACACACTGCCCTCGGTGGAAAATAAATACGAAGAACCTGGTCAGTCGGACTCCTCCTCTATGTCGGGGGTCATACCCCCTTCGTTGGAATCATCATAGGAGTTGTCGTCATCAAAATTCTCTTCCATGTAGGAATCGGGCATTCGTCGCTCATCATCGGTCGACACATCGTCATTAAGAGGTTCCTCAAAGTATGTACCTACTCCACACATCTCCCTTGCATGCACATTCATTGGATAGTCATGATCCATCTGTTGGAGCTCTGCAGCAGTTGGAACACGTCCATCGCTCATGATTGTGAACCTAGTCATGCCATAAAGATGGCGAAAGAAACTCTCATCCCGAGCATATCTCTCTACCGTAGTAAAGTTGACGCCATGTGTGGTTTCAGCATCTTTGACCTTTGTGAGGTCAACCTTCTTTGGATTTTGTGGGAGTTTATGATCAGCTGGTTCCTCTTCGATGCCTTCCTTCCTCAAGATTGCAGTCAACAGATTGCCGAAGCTGAAGTGGAACCGCTTGTGTAGCCTAGCCTTCCGCATTGTAGATCGAATGATTGCCCCAATGTTGATAGGGACATTCGTCATCAATGCATATACCAGGCACACTCTATCTTTTGTTATCTTGGTGTATTGCGTCCCTAGAATAAGGCAAGAGTTGACAATGCGCAACCATATCCTTGCTTCCCTATTCAAAGGAGCATATGGGAAGGTGTTGTGTCGTCCGGTGTCTTTATGTCTGCTCCACCTTGCCATGGATCTAGTTCCACAAAGTGTGTTCCGAATTGCTCTATATGGAGGTCTACTGTACAGCTCTTTGAATGGTGATGGATCAACAGCAGGCAAGCCAAGAAAGGAGTTGAAGAAATCCGCATTGAGTTGTAAAACTTGGCCCCGAATCTTGACCTCGCTGCCTGTGGTTTTTGGCGACCAGTTGGCATAGAATTCTCTTGTCAAATCGAGATTGCATACTCCCATGTCTCGGAAGATGAAATCAAGATGTAATGCCATGATCTTGGCCAACATGCGCGGCTCCTTCTTCGCTAGGCTTTCCTTGTTTATTAAGTCCACATGAACATATTTTCTTTCCTTGTTGTTCCTATACCATTCCTTCGCTTCCTCCTCAAGAAACCATTTTATTCCAAACATGCGGCGTGGTAATTGCATCGAGGATGATTCTCCTTTCTCTTTGCGTCCTCTTTTCTTGCCTTTTTGGGAAGTGGTATCCTTATCTTTGCCTTGTCTTGCTTTGGGTGCCATTGTACCTGAGACTTAAAACAATGTTCATGTTAGCATCCTCTCAATAGATACAATCTATAAACAAGCAATAGGGGTACCACCCCACACTTAAGTTGTTGGCACAAACTAGTGAAGTGAAAGTGGTCGATTACTCAGACTTTATCGACATACATTATAGGTGCTATATTCCAATAATAAAATCAGAGCAGTCACACTTCTTGTAATCTTGGCAATACGTTCATGTTGGATATATCAAGACTACTACATAGGGATTGAATCAAGGGATAGTATCTAACAATAATCACAACCTCCTATGTTGGCAGGCAACTAGAATCCTTATTCCGATGAACAAGTCATTCCAACATGTAAGTATACAAGTAACAAGATTATGCAATATTTGGGACCAATTCGATTCCACAAAAGTATGACAATGCATCAAAATCAAATTCAAGTTGGAAATAAGTTAAGATCATCCTTACATATTCATTCACTCACTTGGTTGCATCACAATAATTCAAACACATTCACATCACCAATACTTGTTCAAGATTTAGCAATTCATAATAGGCGTAGTAACGTAGTACTAACGGAAGATAAATGAAGAACAGAGTAGTACTTACTTGATTGATGCCTTTGGATGATGTTCTTGTGAAGAAAATGAGCAAAAGAAATTTTTTGAGAGGATTTAGAGGCTTTGGGCGGTGCATAAGCTAGGTTTTCAATGTGTTTTTGGTTCAAGACTAAGTCTCATTTATATAGGAAAAGGTTGGGTCGGGTTTTGACCCATTTAAAATCGGATTTGGAGACAAGAAGTGACCATAGGCGGCGCCTTTTGCAAAGCATTGTCTTAGCATAGGTGGCGCCTATGCCATGGCATTCCTAGGCATAGGCGGTGCCTTTCACTTTGCATATGAGATTCAGAGACAAAAGGCATTAGCATAGGCGGCGCCTATGCTATGGCATACTTGGGCATGGGCGGCGCCTATGCTATGGCACACTAGATTCCGAGAGCTTAGGCCATAGTATAGGCCTTGCCTTGTTCGTGGCCTAGTTTTACCTAGGCCTAGCCTTGTTCGATGCCTATATTTTCATGAGCAATGCTTAATCCATAGCCTTTTGCTTCTTCATTCCTAACTTACCACCTTTAACATGCAATACGTCCAAATCAAAATTTGAAACCGACCTCCTCGTTTTACACCTCTTTGCACCTACATTTACTCAAAAACAACAAAGACGATTAGAACGATGGGTTGCCTCCCATCAAGCGCCTTAGTTTTGGTCATGGCACAACTCTTCTTTTTGGATTTTTATTTAACAAAAGAAAACACGTAATAAGACAAAAAATGAAAAACGATGGGTTGCCTCCCATCCAGCGCTTGATTTATTGTCGCGGCACGACATGGCTATCTCGAGTACTTAGACTTCATCGAGATAAGTGATGGTCATATAATTTATCGAATCAAGAGGACAGATATATGGTTTTACTCGTTGGCCATTCACCTTGAATACAACCCCATTAGTGTCTTCCAACTCAACTACTCCAGACGAGTCGACTTGGTTAACTTTGTATGGACCAGACCACTTGGACTTTAACTTACCTGGGAATAACTTCAGTCTAGAATTAAAGAGAAGTACCATATCATCCTTTTGAAAGTTTCGTCGAACAATCCGCTGATCATGATACTTTTTTATCTGCTCCTTGTAGAGATCCGATCTTTCAGAAGCATGTAGACGGAATTCATCCATCTCGTTCAGTTGCTCCAATCTCAGATTTATTGCATCATCCCAATGCAAATTTAATTATTTCAAAGCCCACAATGCCTTATGCTCAAGCTCAATGGGCAAGTGACAGGCCTTCCCATAAACTAGTTGGTACGGGGACATGCCAATTGGTGTTTTGAATGCCGTCCTATAAGCCCATAGTGCATCGTCCAACTTCCGAGACCAATCTGTCCTATTAGCATTTACCATTTTAGAAAGGATTTGTTTGATCTCTCGGTTGGAAACCTCTACCTGGCCGCTAGTTTGTGGGTGATAAGGCGTGGCTACCTTATGTTGCTTGACACCATATTTTGCCAACACGGATTTGAATAGCTTGTTGCATAAGTGAGATCCTCCATCGCTTATAATAGTACGTGGTACTCCAAAGCGAGAGAAGATATTTCTCTTTAAGAATGCTACAACACGCTTTCCCTCATTGTTGGCCAACGCTACAGCTTCAACCCATTTTGAGACATAATCTACAGCAACTAGGATGTACTTCATTCCAAACGAATTTACGAATGGACCCATGAAATCAATACCCCATACGTCAAAGAGCTCTACTTCAAGGATTTTCGACATGGGAATCTCATGGTATTTCGAAATAGCACCTTGTCTTTGGTATTGGTCGCATCTTCTAACAAAGTTGTAGGCATCTCTAAATATCGAAGGCCAATAATATCCACTTTGCAATACCTTTTTTGCTGTCCGATTACCTGCGTGATGTCCCCCAACTTGGGAAGTGTAGCATGCTTCCAATATAGTAGGCACCTCTACATGGGATATACATCGTCGGATAACACCATCCGCGCATCATCGAAACAAATATGGCTCATCCCAAAAGTAGTGTTTTACATCATGCATAAACTTTCTCTTTTGATGGTAAGATAAGTTTGCAGGTATCACATTACTCACCACAAAATTTGCAAAATCCGCATACCATGGTAATCCTTTCATTATTGTCACTAAGATCTCCTCGTCAGGGAATGCATCATCAATCTCGATTTCAGGCTGTGCCACATGCTCATTCTCGAGTCTAGATAGATGATCAACCACTTGGTTATCGCAACCTCTTCTATCTTTAACCTTGAAATCAAATTCTTGCAGCAGCAGAACCCATCGAATTAGTCTTGGTTTTGCATCCTTCTTTGTCATTAGATACCTCAGAGCTGAATGGTCTGTATGAACGATCACTTTGGTTCCCAACAGATACGCCCGGAACTTCTCAAAAGCACACACAACTGCTAGGAGCTCTTGTTCTGTGACAGTATATTTCTTTTGGGCTTCGTTTAGGATGAAATAATTTCTCCTTCCTCTGTCCAAGTACAGCGCCAACAGAAACCCCAATAGCATCACACATGACTTCGAACGGTAGAGACCAATCTGGTGCTACCATGATAAGGGCTTCAATGAGTTTTCTTTTGATGCATTCGAATGCCTTCAAACAATATTCATTGAAGTCATACTTTGCATCTTTCTCCAAGAGTTTGCACAATGGACTCACAATTTTGGAGAAGTCTTTGATGAACTGCCAATAGAAACCTGTATGACCGAGGAAACTACGAACTCCCTTCACTAAAATTGGGGGCGGTAGCTTCTCGATGACTTCAATTTTTGCTCGATCAACCTCAATTCCTCTTTCGGAGACTTTATGCCCAAGAACGATTCCTTCTTTTACCATGAAGTGGCACTTTTCTCAATTCAGCACTAGGTTGAATTCTACACATCTTTGCAACGCCATACTTAGGTTTGCCAAGCACGCTTCAAACGATTCGCCAACAACTGAAAAGTCGTCCATGAATACCTCTGATGATAGGCGATATTACGTGCCTATATCAATATATTTTGCCCATATTTGTGCCATGTTTTGAGAACAAATTATATATTTCATGCACTTTTAGTCCTTTTTCCTGTAAGTGAGATAACAAACATGATTAGCAAAGTTTCAGGTATAAATGATGCAGAAATCAGCATTTTATGGCTTACTTGACGCCAAAGAAAGCTCACGAAGGAAGGAACGTAAGATTGGACGCCTAAAGGACCAAAAGTGATGCATGGGAAAGCTGTCCCGGGCTAAAACAGTATTTCTGAAGACTTTGGGGACTTGCAGTAACTTAGTTGGATTTGGACAATGATACATTAACCTAGTACAATTGGGTTATGTATTTCATTAGTTTATTTGGATTATGATAATGTTACATTAACCTAGTACCTTTGGGTTGAGTATTTCATTAGTCTAGTAGGATTTGGTTAGATATTTATTTACCTAGTAGGATTAGGATATGGGTATTATAAATACCCTATCATGCTAGAGACTTATATACACTCTTCAATTAACAATTCTAATTCTTCCATCAATTACAACTCTTCTAATCTTTCCATTAATTCTATTTTTCTTCTTCTATTCATTTATTCTTAATTTTCGCAACAAGAGAATCGTTACTTTTGCCTTGGAATTCACGCGTCACGCCTACCACCTGTGCTACACGAAAATCATCAATCTTGTGGTATAACAACAATGTCAATCATGATCTCCTTCGCATTCATGGGTAACTAAACTTCTCTGTTGGGGTTATGGAAGCCGTCTGAGATACTATCTATTGCTGTGAGTTTATGAGTTCGTGACACGTATGCTGCTTATATCATTATTCTCTTCATCTTAATCTACATTCTTTGTGGTTGCAAACGCAAGAATACGCCAGTATAACATTTAATTTGTTCGAAAGAAAGGTTATTTGTCTGGAAAAGAGATAGTGTCAAGGTTGTAGGACACCCTTTCCTATTAAAAAGCTAGTGCCGTAACTGGACTAACCTCTTGGAGAATTCGTACCGTTAGACACGCTTTAAGCTCGAAAGAGTTAAAGTGAAATAATCCTCGAATAGGTCGAAAGACGCCTGGATTTACCATCGAATACAATTCTCTATAAGCAGTTGCATGTCAGAATTCTACATACTCATAGCCAATAGAGACGTATACCTCAGAAGGTGGATATAACCCCAACGCTTCAATTCTCATTGTTTCACAACCCACGAATTACTCTCTTTTTACTTTGTTATTTTCAGCTTTTACTGCATTACTTTGTTTACATTACTTGCAAGACAAGACTCCCCCCTTCTTACGAGACTTGCACCAAAAGTTTAGTAATTTTGCTTACTTGTTGGCCAAGCTATTCCCTGTGGGATCGATACCCAACCCAAGTTGGGTTCTATATTTTCTAACGACCGCTTTACACTCCTACGAGAGCTGTAGATTGAGCGTTATCAACCTCCAAAGTATCTTCAACCATATCAGAAAAAATGGACATCATACAACGCTGAAAGGTGGCTGGTGCGTTACATAGCCCGAATGGCATACGTTTGAAGGCAAACGTGCCATATGGACATGTGAATGTTGTCTTCTCTTGGTCTTCGGGGGCAATGCAAATCTGATTATAGCCTGAATAACCGTCTAAGAAACAAAACCATCCTTTCCCCGCTAATCGATCAAGCATTTGGTCCATAAATGGCATTGGAAAGTGATCTTTGAGCGTCCAAGAATTCAGCTTTCGGTAGTCCATGCATACTCTCCATCCGGTGATGGGTCTAAGTGGAATAAGCTCATTCTTTTCATTCACGACCACCGTCATGCCTCATTTCTTGGGAACACATTGTACCGGGCTTACCTATGTTCTGTCAGAAATTGGATACACAACTCCTGCGTCTAACCACTTGATGATTTCTTTATTCACCACTTCTTTCATAAATGGGTTTAGATGCCTTTGATGCTCAATGGTGGGTGTGCATTTTTCTTCAAGCTGAATCTTGTGTGTACAAATTCCAGGTGGAATACCAATAATATCCGCAATGGTCCATCCAATGGCTCTAATATACTTGCGTAGAATAGCAATGAGAGCTGCAACTTGTTGCTCACCCAAATCTGCTGCCACAATGACTGGAAGTGTGTTTCCGCTTCCTAAGAATGCATACTTTAAATGACTAGGTAGCTCCTTCAATTCTAACGTGGGTGGCTTTTCAATAGATGGCTTAGCTGGTGGTGTGGGTCGATTTTTGATATCAAGGTCCAGCTTCTTGGGAGCATGGCGATATGTCCCTAATCCTGATAGAGCACAAATAGCTTCTTCGCAATTTTCAGCATCCTTACTTTCTCCATTCATGAGCACAATCGCCAATGGGTCCTCAATAATTTGCTCTTCTTCAAGTGATTCTTCCTCATCATCAAAGTAAACATCAGCCACCGAGAATACGTTCAGCTCTTTGGGTTGCTTCATTGCTTTGCACACATCAAAGCGAACTACTTCGTTATTTATTCGGAATGAAAGCTCATTAGCTCTCAAATCAATAAGCACACTTCCCGTAGCAAGGAAAGGGCGCCCCAAGATTATGGGAACTTTTGAATCTGCCTCACAATCCAAAATAACAAAGTCTGCCGGAAAGATGAATAAAGAAACCTTTACCAATACATCACATAGAATACCAACAGGTCGTTTTACCGACCTATCCGCCATTACGAGCCTCATATTGGTTGGAGTAGGATCACCCAACCCCAACTTTTTATAGATAGATAGTGGCATCAAATTGATGCTGGCTCCTAAATCACATAATGCCTTGTAAAAATTCAAAGATCCAACGGTGCAGGGAATAGTGAAAGCACCGGGGTCAGCCTTCTTCTGAACTATTGATCGAGCAGCGATTGCGCTGCAGTGATGAACATCATCTTTCAACTCATAACTTGCTGCCCGCTTCTTTGTCAAAAGATCCATCATAAATTTCGCATACCCAGGCATTTGTTCAAGTGCCTCCACCAATGGAACATTAATGGTTAACTGCTTTAACATAGTCATGAATTTGCTGAACTTTGTATCATCCGCCACCTTCTTTAATATTTGGGGAAAAGGTGGCGGTGGGTATGGAATTGTTCTCTCTACGGCTTTCTTCTCCTCTTGCTTTCGTTTTTCAGCTTTTTCAGGTTGCAAATCGTGAGGGGTGACGTTATGGACGTCAGGTTCAGCTGCTGCGGCATCTTCCTACTAGGTAAATAAATATCTAACCAAATCCTACTAGACTAATGAAATACTCAACCCAAAGGTACTAGGTTAATGTAACATTATCATAATCCAAATAAACTAATGAAATACATAACCCAATTGTTCTAGGTTAATGTATCATTGTCCAAATCCAACTAAGTTACTGCAAGTCCCCAAAGTCTTCAGAAATGTTGTTTTAGCCCGGGATAGCTTTCCCATGCATCACTTTTGGTCCTTTAGGCGTCCAATCTTACGTTCCTTCTTTCGTGAAGCTTTCTTTGGCGTCAAGTTATCCATAAAATGCTGAATTCTGCATCATTTATACCTAAAAACTTGCTAATCACGTTTGTTAGCTCAATTACAGGAAAAAGGACTAAAAGTACATGAATTATATAATTTGTTCTCAAAACTTAACTAAAATATGGGTAAAATATAGCACTATAGGCGTGTAAATTCACCTATCATCAACACCCCACACTTGAAGCTTTGTTCGTCCTCGAACAAAATATCATGTTCGTCTAAACATCAACTTAGGGTTTCACAGTATCAACACAAAATATTCGTCAAGACAAGCACAACAATTATCAACAAAGAGTAGTTTTCCGATCATTAGTAGAAACAATTTAGCCTCTAGCATAGACTCGTGATGGTGGCCAACTCATATTCAAAAGTTAAGGCACAAAGAATCATACACAACTACCCAAAACTCATCAACCATGTGTGTCTCACAATATATTACCCATAATCACTCTCAAGCATAGTATATTTATCAAATATGGGTATAGAAATATCCTTGCTCTCGCTCTCACAAAGAATTCATATGCAGCAACTGATGACCATAGGCTTGCCCTTAGTGTAATGCTCCACTAAATGTCAGAATACTAATCTTAGGATCAAATAGGTCTTTTGATGGTTGTAATGTAGGCTAAGGGACGGGTAGGACTATTTTGGCCAGAAATAGTGACTATGTTCCTAAGCGCTTTAATACATCACATTTTATCATTAACACTTTTTCTTTCAAACAACCTTTCTACGTTCTTTTATTCTACCACCCTTTTTCTTCTCTTTTGTTTTTTTTTTCAATTTTGAACATAACTAACTTTTTAATTTTCCTTTCCTTTTTCTTTTCATAACATACCTCTTATGATAACACTTTCTTTTTCATAACAAATTCAAGCACCAATACATTCTAAAGCATCATATTCACCCAATTTCCTCTTATTTTGTCACATGACTTTACACTTTAAAGCACTTAGGAATTTGGATCAAATTTTGGTCTTGAAAAAATAGATTAGGCTTACATATGAGGATGTCAAAGAAGATAGGCTAAAAGCTCAAAAGGGGTTAACTAGGATGATGTCCACGGGTAGGTGAAAAGAAGGTAAACAATTATAGGTTGCCAAAGAAATGCCTAAATCATCTCCTAAACTCACATTCTTTATTTTCGCTTCACACACATACCAGGCAAGTTCTAGCATCAGCCACAAGCACAGAATATATTATTATCTCACACACACAAGGCACATGGTCGACTTTATTGGAAGTAGTATAGACTCTTGACCCAACAGACGAAGGAATTACACCACACAATATCACATAGTGAGTCACAATTAGAGCCTAAACGTCTCAATAGTCATGATTTTAGCACAAACTCTTGTTATAATCTCATGCTGCCTATTAGAATAATTTCATGCGAAGTTAAGTAAAAAAAAATTAAAAAACGAAAAACGAAAAAAAAAACTAGAAAAAAAAACTAGCTAAGCAAACAAACATAAATGCAAATGCGGATAAAGGAGTATAGCATGCAAATACCACCACCCCACACTTAAACGGGACACACTACCCTCAGTGGAAAATAAATACGAAGAACCTGGTCAGTCGGACTCCTCCTCTATGTTGGGGGTCATACCCCCTTCGTTGGAATCATCATAGGAGTCGTCGTCATCAGAATTCTCTTCCACGTCGGAATCGGGCATTCGTCGCTCATCATCGATCGGCACATCGTCATCAAGAGGCTCCTCAAAGTATGTACCTACTCCACACGTCTCCCTTGCATGCACATTCATTGGATAGTCATGATCCAGCTGTTGGAGCTCTGCAGCAGTTGGAACACGTCCACCACTCATCATTGTGAACCTAGTCATGCCATAAAGATGGCAAAAAGAACTCTCATCCCGAGCATGTCTCTCTGCCGTAGTAAAGTTGACGCCATGTGTGGTTTCAGCATCTTTGACCTTTGTGAGGTCAACCTTCTTTGGATTGTGTGGGAGTTTATGATCAGCTGGTTCCTCTTCGATGCCTTCCTTCCTCAAGATTGCAGTCAATAGATTGCCGAAGCTGAAGTGGAACCGCTTGTGTAGCCTAGCCTTCCGCATTGTAGATCGAATGATTGCCCCAATGTTGATAGGGACATTCGTCATCAATGCATATACCAGGCACACTCTATCTCTTGTTATCTTGGTGTATTGCGTCCCTAGAATAAGGCAAGAGTTGACAATGCGCAACCATATCCTTGCTTCCCTATTCAAAGGAGCATATGGGAAGGTGTTGTGTCGTCCGGTGTCTTTATGTCTGCTCTACCTTGCCATGGATCTAGTTCCACAAAGTGTGTTCCGAATTGCTCTATATGGAGGTCTACTGTACAACTCTTTGAATGGTGATGGATCAACAGCAGGCAAGCCAAGAAAGGAGTTGAAGAAATCCGCATTGAGTTGTAAAACTTGGCCTCGAATCTTGACCTCGCTGCCTGTGGTTTTCGGCGACCAGTTGGCATAGAATTATCTTGTCAAATCGAGATTGCATACTCCCATGTCTCGGAAGATGAAATTAAGATGTAATGCCATGATCTTGGCCAACATGCGCGGCTCCTTCTTCTCTAGGCTTTCCTTGTTTATCAAGTCCACATGAACATATTTTCTTTCCTTGTTGTTCCTATACCATTCCTTCGTTTCCTCCTCAAGAACCCATTTTATTCCAAACATGCGGCGTGGTAATTGCATCGAGGATGATTCTCCTTGCTCTTTGCGTCCTCTTTTCTTGCCTTTTTGGGAAGTGGTATCCTTATCTTTGCCTTGTCTTGCTTTGGGTGCCATTGTACCTGAGACTTAAAACAATGTTCATGTTAGAATCCTCTCGATAGATACAATCTATAAACAACCAATAAGGGTACCACCCCACACTTATGTTGTTGGCACAAACTAGTGAAGTGAAAGTGGTCGATTACTCAGACTTTATCGACATACGTTATAGGTGCTATATTCCAATAATAAAATCAGAGCAGTCACACTTCTTGTAATCTTGGCAATACGTTCATGTTGGATATATCAAGACTACTACATAGGGATTGAATCAAGGGATAGTATCTAACAATAATCACAACCTCCTATGTTGGCAGGCAACTAGAATCCTTATTCCGATGAACAAGTCATTCCAACATGTAAGTATTCAAGTAACAAGATTATGCAATATTTGGGACCAATTCGATTCCACAAAAGTATGACAATGCATCAAAATCAAATTCAAGTTGGAAATAAGTTAAGATCATCCTTACATATTCATTCACTCACTTGGTTGCATCACAACAATTCAAACACATTCACATCACCAATACTTGTTCAAGATTTAGCAATTCATAATAGGCGTAGTAATGTAGTACTAACGGAAGATAAATGAAGAACAGAGTAGTACTTACTTGATTGATGCCTTTGGATGATGTTTATGTGAAGAAAATGAGCAAAAGAAATTTTTTGAGAGGATTTAGAGGCTATGGGCGGCGCATAAGCTAGGTTTTCAATGTGTTTTTGGTTCAAGACTAAGTCTCATTTATATAGGAAAAGGTTGGGTCGGGTTTTGACCCATTTAAAATCGGATTTGGAGACAAGAAGTGACCATAGGCGGCGCCTTTTGCAAAGCATTGTCTTAGCATAGGTGGAGCCTATGCCATGGCATTCCTAGGCATAGGCGGTGCCTTTCACTTTGCATATGAGATTCAGAGACAAAAGGCATTAGCATAGGTGGCGCCTATGCTATGGCATACTTGGGCATGGGCGGCGCCTATGCTATGGCACACTAGATTCCGAGAGCTTAGACCATAGTATAGGCCTTGCCTTGTTCGTGGCCTAGTTTTACCTAGGCCTAGCCTTGTTCGATGCCTATATTTTCATGAGCAATGCTTAATCCATAGCCTTTTGCTTCTTCATTCCTAACTTACCACCTTTAACATGCAATACGTCCAAATCAAAATTTGAAACCGACCTCCTCGTTTTACACCTCTTTGCACCTACATTTACTCAAAAACAACAAAGACGATTAGAACGATGGGTTACCTCCCATCAAGCGCGTTAGTTTTGGTCATGGCACGACTCTTCTTTTTGGATTTTTATTTAACAAAAGAAAACACGTAATAAGACAAAAAATGAAAAACGATGGGATATTTCTTTCTCAAAAGAAGTATGTGCGAGAAATGTTAGATAGGTTTCAGATGAGCAATTGCAATCCTGTCACTTCACCATCAGAAGTTGGCTTGAAGCTTACAAAGGATATTGGAGGAAAAAGGATCGATGGCACCTTTTTCAAACAAATTGTGGGAAGTCTGATGTATTTGACAACAATGAGGCCAGATGTCACACATACCATAGGTATCATTAGCAGATTCATGGAGAATCCAACAGAATTACATTTGTTGGCTGCAAAAAGGATTCTTCGATACTAAAAAGGTACTGTAGATTTTGGATTGTTCTACAAAAAGGGTAAAAAGTCTCATCTGATTGGGTTTTCTGATAGTGATTATGCTGGAGACTTGAATGATCGAAAGAGTACTTCAGGATATGTGTTTATGTTGAGTTCAGGTGCAGTCTCATGGTTATCAAAGAAGCAGCCAATCGTCACTTTGTCAATAACTGAAGCTGAATTTGTTGTTGCTATTGCATGTTCCTCGCAAGACATTTGGCTAAGAAATGTTCTTACAGGACTAAATTTCAAGCAACAAGAAGCAACAACAATTTATTGTGACAACAGTTCTGCTAGTAAGTTGTCCAGAAATCCAGTATTTCATGAAAGAAGCAAGCATATTGATGTAAGGTTTCATTTTTAAGAGATCTCACTGAAGATGGAATAATTGATTTTGTCTACTGGAAAAGTGAAGATCAGATTGCAGATATTTTCACCAAATCTCTCAAACATGCATCATTTGTGAAGCTTAGGAAATTACTTGGAGTTTGTTCCTTTGTGGATGCGATTTCAGAGAATTAAACTGAATGTTGAGAACCTCAGTTTAAGGGAGGGAATGTTGAAACACGTAATATATTTTTTAGCTTGTTAGCTGGTATCCTAATTTATAGGAGTTTGTTGGCAGTTGATTTCTATTTCTTAGGTGCAGGTTTCTAGAGTTTGATTTGCAGTAGGCAACTGAGTAGGATATTTTATCTTTAACTATTTAGCAATTGTTTAGCTATCAGTTACGTTGATTCCTATTTTTCCTGAAGTTAGCTGTTGTTACTCACCTGTATAAAGAGAACTTTCAGCAGTATAATAAAATACACTTGCTCGATTCTTTTGTAATTTCTCTGTCTTTCTACTAAATATTTTGTAACAATGAGTTTAAATGGATACGGAGCTAGCGTGTTTGCAGTAAAAATTGTTGAAAAGTGAGAAATCCAAATCAATGTAGTCCCATGTTTATATTCAGGGCAATAAACTTTTCCATATCTGAATTTGAGGATTTGGCTGATATGGTTCTCTAGCTAAACCAAAGAGTTTTCCATATTTATCCATAGTAAGCAATGGGGAAACCGAGGAATCTTGGAGTGAAGCAACAGACTAATTTCATTCTCGTATGGTAAACTAAGTTCATTCTTAATCAAATGTGGAAAATCAAACTTAAGATTCAAAAACTCATCACTAAATCCTCATATCTATCTCTTTGATGTAGTAGTATCTATGAGTCACATTGGAGTACATGGCTATGAGTCACATTGTATCCGTTTCAGTAGGATCTTTTTCATCCCGTGGGTCCAAAAATAGATGTTAAATTTAGCTGTCATTTGGTCATAGATTTTGAACTTGAAAGTTAAAGCTCTTCAAGTTGCTGTTTTTTTAAACTTAAATTTGTGCTTGGATATATATTTTGTTTGCGAAAAAATTGAAATTTTGTGAGTGAAAGTATTGGTTTATATTTTGGAACTTGAAATTATTTTTAAGTATAGATGCTCAAATTATGATAAAAAAATCTATGGTAAAATGGATATTGAAGATGAATTTTTAAAATTCATGGCTTTGTATTCTACTTTGGTATTTGTGCTAATAATCTTGTGGATTAGTGTGTAATCTAGTGTAATTTGTTTTTTTCTTGATTGTGTTTGACTCTAAGTAACCTATGTACTTGTCTTGTGTGTCTGGCTAAATTCAGATTCTTGTTGTATATGACTCGTATTTTGAGGTGGGTGGGTGGGTGGGCTGGAGAATTGGAGTATGTGGCTATGAGTCACATTGTATTCGTTTCAATAGGATCTTTTTCATTCTATTGGCTTGAAAATGGGTGTTATTAATTTAGCTGCCATTTGGTCATAGATTTTGAACTTGAAAGTTTGACCACCCAAATGGACCCATCGACTCCGTCGGACCACCCTGAGCTGCTCCACAGCCCGTTAGGGGCCATTGGTCGGTGTTTGGCCCAAATCATGCTATGGTCCTAGGTCCACCCTGAGAAAGTGGGCTAAAACCCACCAAAATAGCCCTAAGAACGGCATGTTGGCACCGTTTTGCTCGTTTGACCATCCAAATGGAACCATCGACCCCGTCGGACCACCTTAACCTACTCCACAGCCCGTTGGGGGGCCGTCAATTGTTTTTCATCCTGAATTGTGCTCGGGCCCGGTCCCACCCCGAGAACTGTGGGCTAACACCCACCTGATTGAATCGAAAATGGCCCGCCCCGTTTGACAACCCAAATGACCCCACTGATCTCGCTGGACCACCCCAAGCCACTCCAAGTCTCGTACAGGGGACGTTGGTCAATTTTGGAGCCAAACCGCACTCGAGCCTTGGGCCCACCCCAAGAATCGTGGGTTAACACCCATCAAATCTACCCAAAAATAGCCTGTTCGTGCTGTTTCGCCCATTTGACCACCTAAATAGGCCACCGACTCCGTCGGACCACCTGAGCCGCTCCATAGCCTGTCAGGGGGCCTTCAATCGATTTTTGGCCCAAACCATATTTGGCCAGGCCCTCCCTGATAACCGTGGGCTAATACCCACCATGGGCTAACACCCATCAAATTAGCCCAAAAATGGCTCGTTCGAGTTGTTTCACTCGTTTGACCACCCAAATAGTTCCACCGATCCTATCAAACCACTCAAAGTTGTTTCACAGCTCATTGGGGGCCGTTGGTTGGTTTTTTGCCCAAATCACACTCGAGACCCATGCCCACCCTAACAATCGTGGTCTAACGCCCACCGAATTGGCTCGAAAATGGCCCATTTCAATAGTTTTTCTCTAACAATGAACTCGAAAGGTGAAAGGAGGCAAGCAATTTCAAAGTTTAGTTTAAAATTACTAGCTAGGCCAATTGTACAAGTAAAAGACGAAACCAATATTGTGTGGAACAAAGTGTAACGTGTCAAAGGTCATCAAATTATCATAAAGAGGAATAAGTAGGTTATTTTATGTATTCAAAAACTGAAGTAATTGCGAAAAAAGTAACAGGCTATTGCAAATAAGTATTTATCAAAATTACCTAATATTTTTATTTTTACTAGATTTTAAATTAGAATTTGCATGGCTCTCAACCCACTTTATTAACCGTTATGTGACACCTTTAAGAACTCTTACCAAAACGTGCTTTATCTCGCAAGAGTAGTATATTACCTCAAACTTAAAATATATATACGCACAAAGTGATCCTTTAAAAATTTAAATTTTCACATAATATTACAAAAGAATTGTAAGTGAGTAATATTCAACACCTTTAGTTTGGCCAAAATTTTAAAAATTATTAGCAGGTCAACTTAAAATTATTTTTATCAATATCAAAATAATGATATGTAATTGATTAAGATTTTATAAAAGTACTCTTTTTAGCTTTGAAAAAACTTCCATGTATTGTATAAAGTTACTTCTTTTTTCTTTATTAAAATCTGGTCAAACACTTCATAAATAAAAAATTTACTATTAGTTGCTGAGGGTTTAATAAGAGTCACTGAGGGGTTAATAAGAGTTATTGTTTATTTTCTTTATAAATATCCGGTCAAAACTCTCAATTAATTAAAAGTTTTATATTAATTATTGAGGAACTATTTAGTAACTAATCATAAATGAAGTTGTTCGGAAAAAAAAAAAAAACAAGTTGGAGTTACATTTATGTGATAAAAATATGTCTACTCTTTATAGCTTTAGAAAATAACGATTTTTATGTACTGTGTTCTAAATTTACTTTTTTTTTCTTTATAAAAATCTAGTCAAAACTCTCAATTAATCATAAATTTTCTATAATTATTAAGAGATTATTTAGTAATTACTAATCATAAATGAAGTTGTTCAAAAAAAGAAAAAGAAGAAGATGGAGCTATATTTAATGTGATAAGAATATGTCTACTCTTTGTAGCTTTGAAAATAACTACTTTGATAATTGAACTTCTTCTCCACTGGGCATAAGTTCTTTAAGGGTAAAAGTCATAAGGGGCATAACCTACAAGGTCTAATGAAGCGAAAAATATAAATTTATGCCACGTGAAAAAATTATTTGTTATGAGGGGCAAAAAGTAAAGACCATCACAAAATAGGTGTAAAAGTGCAAAGAAACCTAAAATTTATTGTTTTTACGAGTTTAGATTATATAGATTGATAGTACGTTAAAAAAAAAAGACAATATACTCATGACAACTGCTCCTACTTCCATCCACATTAAAACATAGCCAATTCGATTAAAAAAACAACAATAAGTTCATGACAACCTCCCTTTCTTCCATCCACTTAGAAACATAGTCATTTTGATTAAATAAAGTACAAAATTAACTAAATAAGGACCTTCAATTAAACATCATATCAGATTGTCTCTTCCTCTTGTGCTTGACATTGAGACTTGGAGAATATAAACTATCCAAACATAATGAAGCTATGGGAAGATCGTTCGATGATAATTCAGTTTCTGTAAGCAATTGTTGCCTAGGATAATATATAAAAATTCTACAACAAGGCCATCCCTAAAAGACAATGTCACCATTTCTTGTGCAGCCCAAAAGCTCTCTATCTTGTACAAACGTTTTGCAAATATAGGGCAAGTTGCATATGTTCATTAACCATTTCCAGCTTCCATCTTGTTCCATAATCCATATGTTCAATTCTTTGCTTTCGATTCTACCGCCATATAAACTAAGACAACCTTTGACATTAGCCAAATAAAAGAAGTCGTTCTCACCTACAAAGTCGGGTGTTGAAAGATTTTTCACTCCATCTGACTTCACGTCAAAGTATATGATCGTAGAAGCTCTATCTACAAATAGCTGAATTTTTCCATTAATCAGAGACCAAAACACGCAACCTGCAGTACTAATTCCAAAAGAAATTAAGTCACCTGGTAGTAATGGTAGTACTGGACAAGGGAAACTTGTTTTTGTTGTCCAAGAATCGCGAATCAAAGAGTAGAAAGCATAAAACAAGTCATAAATCAAGATAACTTTGTAATCACCGACACTAGAATCATAGCACAACCCACAAGCCCTCACTCGTCGAGGTTCTTCATTGTAGTTCAAATGATTATCAGGACAGGAAATAGCTCGATATTCTCTAGTAGGTGGATTCCACAAAACATAATTTTTGTAGGCCCTAGGGTTCCTTAAAAGCACCAAGCCATCACATAAGCACCATACTTCAGCACGTTGGAATTTTTTTAGGGGAAACTGTTGATTTTCCATCAAATCTAATAGGGAACTTTCGAGGTCTCTAAACTCGAAAACATTTCTACTTTGTAGCAAGAGCTTTTCACGTCCCAAAGCTTTGGATTGATCGCGATGACTTTTCTTGAATTCATTGGAAGAGATCATAACATTCCATGGCTTAGAAACAGATTTAAAACGTAACAAAGACTTAACTGGTAACCTTGTAAGAATGTTGAGAAGGATCTCACTTGGAAAAATGGAAGTATCATCTTCAAATGTAATTTTCCTTTTTTGTAATTTCTTCTTTCTGGAACGATTTGGCGTGTTGATGCTGGCAAGCAATTTCCTCTTTGGCATTGTGGCTGAAAAAAGAATGGCTAAAAAAGGCAAGGAGTAGTGGAGGGAATAGAGGCTTTATATAAGGGATTCGATTGTATTGTATTGTATGTATTGCTCTTTGTATTACCACTTTGGTATTTGTTCCAATAATCTTGTGGATTAGTGTGTAATCTAGTGTAATTTGGTATTTTCTTGATTGTGTTTTTACTCTATGTACTTGTCTTATGTATCTAACTAAATTCAGATTCATGTTGTATAAGACTTGTATTTTAAGGTAGGGGGTTGTGGTTTGGAGGATTGGAGTACGTGGCTATGAGTTACATTGTATCCATTTCAATAGGATCTTTCCCATTCTATGGGCCCGAAAATGGACGTTATTAATTTAGCTGTCATTTGGTCATAGATTTTGAACTTGAAAGTTCGAGTTCTTGAATTTGTTGGTTTTTGCAACCTAAACATGTGTTTGGATATACATATCATTTGAAAAAAAATATGAAATTTTGTGAGTGAAAGTCTCGATCTGTTTTTTGGAACTTGAAATATTTTTAAGAATAGATACACACACAAAAGTGATCCTTCAACCTTCAAATTAAGGTGTCAAACGGGCCGGGCCGACCCGGCCCGACTAGTTAACCCAGCCCGGTAAGCCTTAGGGCTTTAGGGTTCCGGGTCCCGGGCCGTTTTTTTTAAATGGGCCCGGCTAACCCGGCCCGGACCAAGCCCGGTCCAGGCCCGCCGGTTAACCGGCCCGGCCTGGCCCGGAAAAAATAAAAAAAAATAAAAAAAAGAAATTTTTGATTTTTGGGCCAAACTAGCCGTTGGCCCAACGGCTATATAGCCGTTTTTGGGTCCAAACGGCTAGTTTGGGCCCATTTAATAAAAAAAAAAAAAACTTTAAAAATTCTTTTTTAATCCCCCAAAAAAATCTATAAATACCCTACAACTTCAAATCATTTTTCACACAATTTTTCACTCTCTCAAATCTCATTCTCTCTCAAATCTCAATTCTCAATTCTCAAATATTCAATATATTTAATTTCTTAAAGTGTTCACTTTAATTTTTTAATTTTTCGTTTACAAAGTACGAGCGGAAGTTTCTAAAGTCGCAATCTTCGGATACTTCTAAACTTTGGTATTGTCGTTCCATCTCTTACGTTTAATTTTTATTTATTGAATTAATTGTTTAATATTTAATTTTATTATATTTGTGTATTTTGAATATTTTTAGTTTAATTTAATTTATATTATGGATAAATTAAAAAACCTCGCTGCTAAAGGTGTTAAAATTTTTTGTCCCGGAAGCGGTAGTGGTAGTAAAAAGCGAATTACTAGCGGTAGAGGTAGTTCAAGTAATATATATACCCGTGTGCCTTCGCCTTCGGTACCGCTTGGTACACCTTTTGAGGAAGAAATAGGTGTAGGTGCTCACAATATGGATTATGTAGAAGCTCAGAAACATTACGGTATAGAAGAAGAAAATGAAGTAGATGCAGTTAATTTAGACGAAGATGATGAAAATATTGCTGAAACACCCGCAGTAGGAGATGCTAACGTTAGATCTGAATCCGTTAATCTCCCTTCCCGTCCTCCCAGTGTCCTAAAACCTCGTAAAAGAACTAGTATTGCATGGCAATTTTTTGAACGTATATCAGATATTGAGGTGCAGTGCAATATTTATCAACAAATATATAAGCATAGAAGTGGAGGTAAGCAAGGGGGTACAGGTACGTTAATGAGACATATAGCTGAAGATCGCAAAAGAGAGTTAAATATTGCAAAAGGTGGTGGGGATGTTGGTGGGTCAACGCAAACTAGAATGGACCCAACAACCGGTCAAGTAGCGAAAAAGTATAATAAATTGAGGGACAGGGAAGAAATAGCTAAAATGGTAGTTGTGGGTTGTTTGCCTTTTAGTTTTCCTTCTTCTGATGCTTTTATTCGTTATATACAAGCAATTTATAATCCTATGTTTAATGGTATTCCTAGAACTACTTGTCGGTCTGATATTTTTAGACTCCATTCACAATATTGTTTTTATTTATCAACATTGTTAAAAAATATTCAATGTAGATTGTCCCTAACTTCTGATCTTGGTCGTGCTGTAAATAAAAATGATTATTTAACCGTTACTTGTCATTGGATGAATAGTAATTTCGTGATGCAAAAACGTATTCTTGCTTTTTTATATGATGAAGATCGTAAACATACTGGACAATTTATTGCTGATTCTATTGTTAAAATTGCCGGATATTATGGTATAGAAAATAAAATTTTATGTATTGCTTTTGATAATGCTTTTAACAACAAGACTGCTATAACAAAAATAAAATCTACGCTATCTCCGGCCTTGCCTGAAATTTTTCATATTAAGTGTGCATGTCATATATATAATTTAATTGTAAAAGATGGTCTTGACTTTTTTGAGCTTTATATTGAAAAAATTCGTCTTACCGTTGGTTTTATTCAAGGAAATAATCGTAGATCGAGAATTAAAGAATTTAAAGTTAAATGTCAAGAAAATGGACTTACACCGATTTTGATGCCTGAGGAAGTTGATACTAGATGGAATTCTACGTATGAATTTTTAAAAACTTGTTATAAATATAGAATTCCTATTACACTAGCTTTTAACCAACATTGCGGTTCATTTGCTGATTCTGCTGATTGCACGCTACATAATTCTGATTGGGTTGTAATTAATGATCTTGTTAAGTTTTTAGAAAAATTTTATGTAGCTACGATTGAATTTTCCGGACTAGAATTTGACAATTGGAGTGGGATGAAGAGAGATATTTCAGAGTTTGTGGCTAAGTGGTCAATATGTTAGCAAGTTAAGATTAAGCATCAGAAGCCTAGTGGGTCCATACAGGAGTTTAATATCACTTGGAAGTGGGAAAAAGTAAACACAGATTTTGTGACGGGTTTGCCTCATACTCATCATCAACATGATTTAGTTTGGGTCATTGTGGACAGGATGACCAAATCAATTCATTTACTTCTAATCCATACCTTTTATTCAGTCGAGGATTATGCCAAACTCTATATCAGAGAGTTGGTTAGATTGCACGGTGTTCCATTGTCTATTGTCTCAGATAGAGGTACCTAGTTCACCTCTCATTTCTAGAAAGCGTTCAAAAAGGGTCTTGGTACCCGAGTTCATCTCAGTACAGACTTTCATCCTCAGATAGATGGTCAAGCAGAAAGAACCATTCAGACCTTGGAAGATATAGTAAGGGCGTGTGCAATTAATTTCAAGGGTAGTTGAGATGATCATTTGCCTTTGATTGAGTTTGCATACAACAACAGCTATCATTCCAGTATTCAAATGGCTCTATTTGAAGCTCTCTATGGTAGGAGATGCAAGTATCTGGTCAGTTGGTTCGAAGTTAGTGAAGCCTCAGTTATAGGGCCTAACTTAGTATTTGATGCCTTAGAAAAAGTCCAATTGATCAGAGAAAGAATTCGGGCTGCTCAGAGATGACAAAAGTCTTATTGTAATACCCCAAAGTTTCCTAACTAATTTTGTCTCAAAAATGTCTAGTATTATCTTCTAAATTGAATGATGTTCATTTCATGAGGAATTTTTAAGATTTTCACTTTTTGTTATGTGAGAAATTCAATAAGATTTCCATTGATATAAGATTCGCCTAAATTTGATAACCGGGTAAGAAGTTATGACTATTTCAAGTTCCCATCGTAAAACAACACCATATTGTCAGTGGCGCGCCCCACAAGAGAAAATGGCATTTTTAAATTCCAGTAGGGGTCCGCGATAGTGGCGTGTCGCACCAAACTTCCTGGTCGCAAACAAAGTGACAACGAGATGGCTCCGCCGCATCACTCCATTCCTTATTTTCCAATTGTCAAATTCCAGTAACACGGTATATATAGAAGTGTATATTTAATGTATACATGTGTATATGTTTTATAAATTAGTATATAACTATACAAATATATATTGTAATGTATATACATTATAGTATATTTCATTTAAAGTATTACATATACATAGAATAAAGTGTATATATGTGAATGGATCTTCTATAGACGTGTATATTTAACGTATACATGTGTATATATTTTATAAATTAGTATATAACTATACAAATATATATTGTAATGTTTATATATTGTAGTTTATCTCATTTAAAGTATTACATATACATAGAATAGAGTGTATATATGTGAATAGATCTTCTATAGACGTGTATATTTAACGTATACATTACTTTATGTTTTATAAATTAGTATATATATTGTAGTATATACTTTTTTAAAAGTAGTACATATATATTGAATGGTGCGTATATATGTGTACATATCTTCTATAGACGTATATCTTTAAAGTATACAAGTGTATATGTTTTATAATTTAGTATGTAACTATATATATATACATATTGTTGTATATATATATATGTATATTGTAGTATATATTTTATTTAAAGTAATACATATATATTGAATGGTGCATATATATGTGTATATATCTTCTAAGGTAGTATATATTTAACGTATACATGTGTATATGTTTTATAAATTAGTGTATATATATATATTGTAGTGTATATATATATATTATACTATTATAGCATATGTTTTATTTAAAGTAGTACGTATAGTCATATATAATTATATATTGAATGGTACGTATATATGTGTAATTGTTTATACTTTATATATTTTTTTAAAAATATATGTTGTATATTGGAGTGTATATAGTGTATATTGGATTTTTTATTTAATTTTTAAACGGGTTTGACCGGTTTTTAACCGGGTTTGACCGGGTTTTGGTGGGTTTGACCGGATTGGGTTAAGTGGGCCGGTTTCGGGTGGGTTTTAATTTTTTACTATTTGGCCCGGCCCGAAACCCGGGTAAAATGGGAGGGCCGGTTCCGGGTTGGCCCGGCCCGGCCCGTTAGACACCCCTACTTCAAATCCTGAATCCGTCCTGAATATACACACACACAAAAGTGATCCTTTAAAAATTTAAATTTTCACATTCAACACGTCTAGTTTGGGCAAACTTTTAAAAATTATTAGCGGGTAAATTTAAAATTATTTTTTCAATATCAAAATAATAATATGTATTTGATTAAAATTTTAAAAAGTACTCTTTTTAGCTTTTAAAAAACCACTTCGCTGTACTGTTTAAAGTTACTCTTTTTTTCTTTATACAAAAATCTAGTCAAATACCTCATTAATAAAATTTTTACCATTAGTTATTGAGGGATTATTAAGTAACTAATCCTATATGAAATTGTTCAAAAACCAAAAGAAGAAGGAGTTACATTTAATATGATAAAAATATGTCTACTCTTTGTAGATTTAAAAAAAAAACTATTTTTATATACTGTTCAAGAGTTACTGTTTTCTTTTTCTTTATAAAAATTTGGTCAAAAACATCAATTAATTAAAAATTTTCTATTAATTATTGAGAGCTTATTTAGTAACTTATCATAAATGAAACTTTTCAGAAGAAAGAAGATGATGGAGTAACATTTAATGTGATAAAGAATATGTCAACTCTTTGTAGCTTTTAAAATAACTATTTTTTTGTGGTGTTTATAAGAATCTGGTCAAAACCCTCAATTAATAAAAAAAAATTACTATTACTTCCTCTGTTTATCTTTATTTATCCACATTTAATTTCTATTGGCACAGAAATTAAAAAAATTAGTAAATGAAAGGGTAATTTTAGCATATCACCCTTTGAACGTATAAATTTAATATTATTGAAAATACATAATGAATCATAGTTAGTGCTAACGGTAACGTTTGCTGTGTTCCATATGTTGGAGTGCTCCGTGATGAAGTATCCAAACAAAACAAGGCCTTCGTAGTGATAAAATTAGGTGATGAAAACTTTTTCACTTCATCTGACTTCATGTCGAAGTATATGATCGTAGAAGCTCTATCTAAAAATAGTATCGAAGTATATGATCGTAGAAGCTCTATCTACAAATAGTTTGGCTAGCTTCTCCCTTATTCTGAGACCAAAATTCACAACCTATAGTACTAATTCCCATGGTAACTTGGTTATGTGGTGGTAGTGGTCCTACTGGACAAGGAAGACTTGTTTTTGTTGTCCAAGAACAACAACTTCAACTAGAGTTCAAGTATAAACAAGAACACAATGAAGTATATCAAATACCCTCAACACAAGATCAAAATGACCTTTCCAAGAGGTGTATTTTATTTTATTTTTTTCCAGAAAATAGATGAAACAGAAATGAATAAGGCCATGTCGTCCGAATTCACGGAGTTTTCTTAAGGAAATAATTCCCCTCACTGTACCCGAGGTTATGAAATTTTTCCTCCCAGGATAAAATGGCCTTCAATCCAAATATAGCGGTACCTCAAATATTTAGACTCGTCGAACGCACTCAACAGTTTGAATGATCACACAGAATTTTTGAAGACAAGAAGAGTATTTTTTTTCTGAAATTTCGTATCAAAACCTGTGGAAGAAAGCAGGTTTTTATAGCCATAACATGCCTCTTCTGAAAAGAGGCAATGGTTTATGTCAAAGGTTACACATGTTCTGTAAATTCATGTCTGTTCATCCAAAGATTGCATCTTTTCCTGAACAGTCATCTCTCTCCATTAATCAGTGTGTCCTTTTGCTGAAGGATTGCATCCTTCTGAAACAACACATCAGTTCGAAACAGTGCAGCTATTTTGAAACATTAGTTCTGTTCGAAATTAGTTCGAAATTTCTGAAGCATTGCATCGGCTGCTGCATGGATGCATAAATGGAGAATACTGTTGCATTTTGGTAGATTCGGATCATCAAATAAAAATTGTCCAAAACGATAGATCTCATTGATCGATCATTTTCCGGATCCAACTCGAAAGCCGAGCGAGCGACGACGACTACGGCGTGAGGCATCTCTTATTCCTTGCCTAACTTATCCATAGGGAGTATGTTTCACAATATAAACACTTTAAAGCTTCTTTCTCCCACCAATGTGGGAGAATTTAGGAAGCTTTTCTATTTTTGAGTACACTTGCCATATTGGTGTGATCTCAATTTTTCTCTTGCACTTGGTTTTCTCCATTTTCCATTCACACCTCTCATTTACTATGAACCCAACAGTAGCTGCTTTGCTATTTCTGGCCTTCATGTTATTAGGGATATAACCAAACAAGTTGAAATTCTCAGAATTGCCCACCAGTTCTTGGAGTAATCTTTGGATATTTCACCTTCTCTAAAATATAGTTTCCCAGGATTATAGATAAAAAGTCTACAACAATTAACTCCTTGAAAGAGAATTTCACCACTTCGAGTGCAACACAATAGCACTCTATTATCTATAAAACTTTTGCAAGTGGCATGCAAGTTGCATATGTTCAATAATAATTTCCAGCCATCTGGTTCCATGATCCATATGTCCAATCTTACACTCTCTTTATTGCCGCCATATAAACAAAGACAACTTTTAAAACTAGTCACACCAAAAGCAAGTGTTCTCACCTACAAAATATGGCATAGGAAGTTCTTTTGGTTCATCTGACTTCCCATCAAAGTATACTATTATAGAATTTATAACTACACGGTGTGGCCAAAATACACAACCTCCGATACTAATGCCCTGAGACAAGGAAAAGTTTTGTACTAATGTTACTACTCCACGAAGGGAATTTGCTTTCTCTGTCCAACAACTGTTATTCAGATAATAGATAGAATAATTCTTCTTGTAGATAAATATAACCTTGTAATCATCCACACTAGAATCATAACACAACCCACAACCACTTGGAACTTTGCGTTTGTCATTAAAATAAGGGCATGCAAGATTTTGATATTCTTCGGTAGATGGATTCTACAAAACATGTACTTTGTACGCCCCAGGGTTCTTTAAAAGCAACAAGCCATCACACGAGCACAAGATTATAGCTTTTTGAAATTTTTCTGGAGGGAAAACTTGCTTTGCTGTCGTAACTAATTGGGGAGTTTCCAAGTCTCTAAACTCGAATTCATTAGTATAAAAATTAGAATAACATTTGTGTAACAATAGCTTTTCATGACCAGCGCTTTGGATTGATTGTGATGAGTTCTCCTAAATTCATCGTCAGAGATCATAACATTCCACGCCTTACAAACAGATTTGAAATGTAACAAAGATTTAACTAGTACCCTAGCAAGGATGAGAAATAGGATATCACTAGGAAGATTGCAAGCAATATAATCAATGGCTAATTTCTTTTTTGCTATTATAATATGTAATTGGACAATAATGGCTATGATAGGGTTTTCGTCATGGCGTGGAGGAGGAATATATATACCAGGATAAAGGCTTTTTATGTTAGGGTTTAGTCCCAAAAATATTTTTTGACTATATATAAACCAACTCAAAAAATAACATATGATTAAATTAATTCAATATTTTAAAATTAAAATTTAGATATACAAAAACTAATAATAAAAGTACTATATTGCAATTGTTTTTATATCTACTTTTTGAAAGAATACATCTTAATTGCGAAATAATTAATATATTTTATTTAATCTTAGTTTTCACCTTAATTATTCAAAGCAACAAAAAGATAGTTCTAAAAGGAAGAGGAAGCTTTTTTTTTTTCCAGCAACGAAAAAGATTTATCCTACTTATTTATCGTACTACAATTTCTTGTCGCATCATTGATGCGATGTACGTGCGTTTCTAGATTTTTTAATTCTGTTGAATTGAAATCATATTTCGTTGATATTCATTAATGTCGCTCTATGACTCGTGATAGTGTAACAAAGTTGAAAAGGAAAAGCTTCTTATCCCCACCACCCACACTCGTACCCCACCCTTACCTCCCATTGTATTTGTCAAGATTAGATACAACTATTATTTAAATAATTATATACAAACATTTTCCATGTAAAATATTTTTTTTCCACCAAATATAGTATATGTTATTTAGAAATTAAACCAAAAGCAACAATTCTACCAATTATGTGGGATTATTTTCTTTTATTTGCTATAAGTATATCTTCACCAATTTCATCTAGTTCGCCATATAGATATGTAAGGCCCCACAAAAATTTCTAAGCTTAATTCAGTACTTTAAGCTTGTCAAGTGGTCCCAAACTTAGAAAACTCTAGCTAAGTTCTCAGACTTAGTTTATTTTGGCCTTCGAAAGTTGACAATCTTATTTCCCAACCTTAATATCCTTTAATGGTCAGTATGTTTGTTAATTCATGATCAGAAGGGTCAATAGGTGTTCTCGGACAAGTTTCAAATTTTTCGGACCTCGATTAGACGACGTTTGGTGTCCCAAAACAGTGGACCAACGCAATCTTGGCGCATCGCGTCGCCCATCGTGTTGGTTAACATTGTTGCAGGGACTGCCAGTGAAACTACTGAGGCTTGGTACGACGCGTCGGGTATCGCGTCGATGCCCAATTTCAGTCATTAAATGTCCGCATTTTTAAGGGCAAAAGAGTCAAATTTCCACCCCTATATAAGTCCAAAAACACGACATTCAGCCCTTATTTCACCAAAATATTGTTGTTTCTCTCAAATACTCTCAAGAACAAGTCTAGGGTTTTCATAGGAGCTTCAAATTCAAGAGATTCTACCGTTAATTTTCAATAATCTTTCATCCAAGGTATGTCAAGTATTCATTCATGGATTCCTTTCGTCCATGAAATTGAAAAATCTAATTTTAAATTTTGAATTGTGATGTTTATGTTGTAGATTGATTATGTTCATGTAGTTATTGATGTATGATTTCCAAGTTGAAATTTTTATGTGTTGTTCATCCAACTACGCTAGTATGGAGTTGAAATTCATGAAATTGAATTGAATTATGGAATCATGTTGTATTAATTTGATATCATACCTAAGCCCTAATTTATGCATACTAGGTGTTTGATAAAATGCCTAAGAGAATATTACTTGTGCATTATGACTCAATAGAACCTTAATGATGAATTCATGTTACCTTTATGTTCAAATATGACCTCTATACGATTGTTGTGCATTGTAGTTGTTTGATGGAATGTTCATGATATTAGCAGTTATGAACATATGGCATGTTTATACGCATTCCTATCCATGTACAAGATTATGAATGATAAATGCTTCATGAAATATCTCAATGGTTGTATTGTGAAATGTTAACAATAGCCATGTGTTCAAAAAGTGTCATGTCTTGTCAGTTTTATGCTATCGAGTCCTGGGGGTACTTGTACCCGACAATTTAGCCGTGTTCCTATAGACAAAGTTAGTTTTCACGATACTCTCAGTCAAGCCATGATCACTAGAATTCAGTCAGTTACAGAACTCAGGAAAACTCAATAATCTTATAAACTCAGTCAATTGATAGAAATCAGTAACATTCCATCAGTCAACGTAATCCAGTGAACTCAGTCCAATTCCTTCCAGTATGATCAAGTTCAATGTCTATTCAGATGGGAGAAGGATTCAGCACTGAGTGAGCTCAAGAATGGTAACTCACCTGTTAGTAGAGGGTGTGATTCTTAGAAACAGTCCTTGCGCTCCAGAACTAAGTAGCCAGCATAGGCTGAGACATCAAACATACTAGATGAGGGTAGATGAGGTGGCTTAACCTGTTAGATGAGGGTCCCACCATTTTATTTAGAGTCCCTGTTAGATAAGGGTCACTCATAACTTGTCTTTACCAGAGGCGCGGTATTGACACCCTTCCAATTGGGGTTACAAATTGACCCCAACTCATCTATATTGCTTTAATTGGGGCATGTCATTAGATAACTACTTCCCACAGTTACAGTCCTAGTCTCAATTTCAGTAATAGAACTCTGATAGTTCTACAGAACTCAGAACTGTCAGATACAGTTACCCAGTTCAGTACGAAACTCAGCTAGTTCCATCAGAAACAAGGTTGTTAGACACAGTCATTCAGATAATAGTATATCAGTTATACGAACTTATGTTATCAGCATTCAGATTCATTGATGTCATGATCTTAGTCACAGTTCACGTATTCATGCATGTATTCTCATGTTCATGTTGTTCAGTCAGTTAGTATTGTTCATGCACATAAAACCCTTGCATTCAACCTACCTCACTTGAATACTAGTACCTTCAATCGTACTGACGCATTTGCGCTATGGTATTTTATACCATAAGTTCAGAAGCATGAGTTCCAGAGCATCCTTAGTAGGTCCGCCGTTTAGCAGATAGACTAGCAGTGAGTCCTTATCATTCAAGGATATTATTATTTGATTATTTCATTTTTCAATACTTAGTTATTTCAGCAGTTGGAGTTAGTTCGGGGACATGTCCCATCAACTCCCTATTTAGACAGTTTAGAGGCTTTCTGGCTATCATGTTCAGAAAGTTATTTCAGTTGTTTTGGTATTGATAAACCGTATTTTCAGATGTTATGATTTATCAGATATTTGAACCTTATGGCCTTTCAGCCTTTTTTCCATATTTATACAGTATATTATGCAGTGCTCAGCTACTGATATCAGTTATGGGTTAGCTTGTGGTCCTTCGGGGTTATGAGCACTGTGTGGTATTCTGGGTGTCAGATTAGAGGTGTTACCAACTAGGTATCAGAGCCTAAGGTTCAATAGAGTCCTAGGAAGTCTGAAAGCCACATCTAGTAGAGTCTTGTGCATGGGTGTGTTGCGCGCCACATTTATTTATAAGAGGCTATAAGATGTTTTAGGAACAGTTTCCCTTATTCAGTATTCATGTCATGCCAGTGAGCAAGAACTCAAATTTAAATCTCAGTCTAATCCATTTCTCCCTCTTTATTTACAGAACATGCCTCTCAAAAGAAGAAAAGAAAATCAGTCAGCCCCTTAGCCCATTCAGGCAGAACCCCTAGCCTAACACGTTTCTCATGCAGAGTCAGAGCTGCATTCACCACTCTTGCTAACTCAGTTACTGCTCAGAACGAATGACCAGCTGTCATTCCGGATAACCCAGTGGCCAATTCAGCTGCAGCCAGGACTCGAGACTTCACCCAAATAAATCCTTCACCCTTCTTTGGGTCTAAGACAAATGAGAACCCTTAAGAATTCCTTAATCTAGTTTAGAAGGTTACAGATATCATGAGAGTGTCAACTGTTTAGAGTGCTGAGCTAGCTGCATATTAGTTGCAGGATGTGGCTCACACATTTTTCAAATAGTGGAAATCAGAGAGGGCCATAGATGTAGGGCTTACTGAGTGGGAGGAGTTTTCCACTACCTTCTTAGATAGATTCTTCCCTCTAAAGTTGAGAGAAGCTAAGGTGTTAGAGTTTATCAACCTCAGGCAAGGAAACATGATGGTGAAAGAGTATTCTCTTAAGTTTACTCAACTAGCTAGATACGCTCCTCATGTAGTGGCAGACAGCAGGGCTAAGATGAGTAAGTTTGTTTCTGGGGTGAATGACAGTGTGGTAAATGAGTGCAGATCTGCAATGCTGATTAGTGAGATGGACATAGCCAGGCTTATGATCCATGCTCAACAGACAGAAGAGACTAAGATTAAGATGAGAGAGAAGCAAAATAAGAGAGCAACAACAGGTAGTTTTAGCTTTGCTCAGCCGAAGTCGGAAGGAGGGAATCGTTCTCAATTCTGTCCTAAGTCATCCGTTCCATCTCCTTACTCAGCCAGTGCTCCAGCTCCTAAGTTCAGAGATGGTAACAAAGATAGGGCACCAGGCTCTAAGTCTTAGGGCAGTATTAGCAGTGCCCGCACCCATCCTTTTTGTCAGACATGCGGCATGCACCATCAGGGTACTTGCAGAGCTGTTAGTGATGTTTGCTTTAGATATGGAAAGCTAGGCCACAGAGTCAGAGATTTTCCCTATCCAGGTCCTCAGGGTTAGCATAACCATTCCTCAGCTTAGTTCAGTCGCCCGAATCAGCAGGGTGCCATCTCCAGTGCTACTAGTAGGCAACGCTCAAACAGACTTTATGCTCTTCAGTCCCAACAGGATTAGGAAAATTCTCCTGATGTGTTCATTGGTATGTTACAGATCTTTCATGTACATGTTTGTGCTTTGCTAGATCCAGGAGTTTCCTTGTCTTTTATTACTCCTTACATAGAAGTTGATTTCGGAGTCAGTCTCAAAATTCTAGCAGATCCCTACTCAGTCTCTATCCTAGTGGGTAAAACCATCATAGCCCGACGGGTATACAGGAATTATCCGCTTATGATATTTTAGAAAGTCACTTCAGCAGACTTAGTCGAATTAGAGATGATTGATTTTGATATCATTCTCGATGTGGATTGGCTTTATTCCTGCTATGCCACAGTCGACTGTAAAAATAGAGTTGTCCAGTTTCAGTTTCCGAAGGAACCTGTCCTAGAGTGGAAGGGTAGTACTTCAGCTTATAGAGGTCAGCTTATTTCCTACCTTCGAGCACAAAAAATGAGATCTAAGGGATGTGTCTATCATTTTGTTCGAGTTAAGGACACTAGTTTTGAAACTCCCAGTCTTGAATCAATTCCAGTAGTAAATAAATATTCAGATGTCTATCCCAAAAATCTTCTAGGGATTTCTCCCGAAAGGGATATAGACTTTGACATTGATCTTTTTCCAAATACTCAGCCTATATCTATCCCGCCATATAGAATGGCACCAGCAGAACTCAAAGAATTGAAAGAACAGTAGAAGAATCTCCTTGATAAGGGATTCATTAGACCCAATGCGTCCCCTTGGGGTGCACCAGTCTTATTTATGCAAAAGAAAGACGGTTCTATCAGGATGTGCATTGATTATCATTAGCTCAATAAATTTACGGTCAAGAATAGGTATCCACTTCCTAGAATTGATGACTTGTTTGACCAACTTCAGGGTTCTAGCTATTTCTCTAAGATAGATCTCAGATCAGGCTATCATTAGCTTAGAGTCAGAGAATGTGACATTCCAAAAATAGCTTTCCGAACTTGATATGATCACTTTGAATTCTTAGTCATGTTCTTTGGTCTTACCAATGCCCCAGCCACTTTCATGGACTTGATGAACCTTGTGTTAAACCAGTACTTGGACATGTTTGTCATAGTATTTATAGATGACATCCTCATCTATTCTCGTAGTGAGCATGATCATGCAGACTATCTCAGAACAGTATTGCAGACTCTTAGAAATCATCAGTTGTTTGCTAAATTCAATAAGTGTGAATTTTGGCTAAGGTCAGTAGCATTCCTTGGTCATATCATTTTTGGTGATGGCATTAGAATTGATCCTCAAAAAACTAAAGCAGTAAGAAATTGGCCTCGCCCTGTCTCTCTATCAGATATTAGGAGTTTCGTGGGACTGGCTGGCTATTACAAATGGTTTTTTGAGGAATTTTCATCTATAGAGTCTCCTATGTCCAGATTGACTTAGAAAAAAGTCAGGTTTCAATGGTCAGATCCTTGCGAGAAGAGTTTTCAGGAGTTGAAGACTCGACTTACCTCAGCTCTGGTTTTGTCTCTTCCAGATGGTCCAGATAGGTTCGTAGTGTACGGTGATACATCTAGAGTAGGTTTGGTTTGTGTCCTCATGTAGCATGGTAATGTCATAGCCTACGCCTCCAGATAACTTAAACCCATGAGAAGAATTATTTGACTCATGATCTTGAGTTAGCAGCCATAGTTTTTGCCTTAAAGATTTGGAGGAATTACTTGTACGGTGTTCATGTAGATGTGTTCACAGATCATAAAAGCCTTCAGTATGTATTCTCTCAGAAAGATCTCAATCTTCGTCAGAGAAGGTGGTTAGAGCTCTTGAAATATTATGACATGAGTGTTCTTTCTCATCCGGGCATGACCAATATAGTGGCTGGCACTCTCAGTTGGTTGTCTATGGGTAGCATTGCTCATGTTGAGGACAGTAAGAAGAAGCTAGCTCAGGAATTCCATCAGCTTGCCAGACTAGGTGTCCGCCTTGTTAATTCAGAAAAGGGTAATTATAGGTTCAGAGTAGTTTAGAGCCATCTCTAGTTTCTGAGGTGAAAGAAAAGTAAGATAAAGATCCCAGTCTAGTCAAGTTGAAAGAGTCAGTCAAGGATCAGAAAGTAGAGGTTTTCTTCCAAGACGGAGATGGTGTGTTGCGTTGTCAGGATCATCTCTATGTTCCAGGTGTAGATGACTTGAGGCAACGAATCCTGGCATAAGCGCATGGTTCACACTACTTGATTCATCCAGGGGCCACCAAGATGTACCACAACTTCTGGGAGATCTATTGGTGGAGTAGGATGAAGAGAGATATTTTAGAGTTTGTGGCTAAGTGGTCAATATATTAGCAAGTTAAGATTAAGCATCAGAAGCCTAGTGGGTCCATACAGGAGTTTAATATCACTTGGAAGTGGGAAAAAGTAAACACAGATTTTGTGACGGGTTTGCCTCATACTCATCATCAACATGATTTAGTTTGGGTCATTGTGGACAGGATGACCAAATCAACTCATTTACTTCTAATCCATACCTTTTATTCAGTCGAGGATTATGCCAAACTCTATATCAGAGAGTTGGTTAGATTGCACGGTGTTCCATTATCTATTGTCTCAGATAGAGGTACCTAGTTCACCTCTCATTTCTAGAAAGCGTTCAAAAAGGGTCTTGGTACCCGAGTTCATCTCAGTACAGACTTTCATCCTCAGATAGATGGTCAAGCAGAAAGAACCATTCAGACCTTGGAAGATATAGTAAGGGCGTGTGCAATTAATTTCAAGGGTAGTTGAGATGATCATTTGCCTTTGATTGAGTTTGCATACAACAACAGCTATCATTCCAGTATTCAAATGGCTCTATTTGAAGCTCTCTATGGTAGGAGATGCAGGTATCTGGTCAGTTGGTTCGGAGTTAGTGAAGCCTCAGTTATAGGGCCTAACTTAGTATTTGATGCCTTAGAAAAAGTCCAATTGATCAGAGAAAGAATTCGGGCTGCTCAGAGATGACAAAAGTCTTATTGTAATACCCCAAAGTTTCCTAACTAATTTTGTCTCAAAAATGTCTAGTATTATCTTCTAAATTGAATGATGTTCATTTCATGAGGAATTTTTAAGATTTTCACTTTTTGTTATGTGAGAAATTCAATAAGATTTCCATTGATATAAGATTCGCCTAAATTTGATAACCGGGTAAGAAGTTATGACTAAAGTTCCCATCGTAAAACAACACCATATTGTCAGTGGCGCGCCCCACAAAAGAAAATGGCATTTTTAAATTCCAGTAGGGGTTCGCGATAGTGGCGTGTCGCACCAAACTTCCTGGTCGCAAACAAAGTGACAACGAGATGGCTCCACCGCATCACTCCATTCCTTATTTTCCAATTGTCAAATTCCAGTAACACGGCGCGATGGCGCCGCGTAGCGCCAGGGGTCCAGTTTGGGAAATTTTCACTGTAATTGAAAGACGCATCCAAGGTTAAAATGGTCAATTTTCCACCCCTATTTAAGCCCTCTTACACAAGATTCAGCTATTTGGAACCCAATATAAACTAGTTTCTCTTAATTTTCTCTCAAGAACAAGCTAGGGTTTCAATTGGGGATTCAATTTCAAGAAAGTTTCTCCGTCAATCTTTGCTAAATCAAGTACTAAGGTATGCGTTGTGTTGATTTATGGATTCATTTCATCCTTAAAGCTCAAGAACCCTATTTCAAATTATAAATCATGATATTATGTTGTGGGTTGATTATAATCATGTTTATCTTGTTATATGTTCCCAAGTTGGAATATTTATGTGTCTTTCATGAAACTACATTAATAAGTGAGTGAAATCCATAAATTGAGTTATTTATAATGTATCAATTTTATAATTATGCCTATGCCCTAAGGGTGCATGCAAGGTATTTGATAAAATGCCTTGGAGGATAGAAAATTATGCACTATAGCTAAATTGTGATCAATAATGGCTTCCATGTTATTCTTATGTATTGAAATGGTCTGTTGTCTTGCTCATGAGCTATCCTTATGAAATTTTACCATGGATACATGCTATATTCTTCACGTACTAAGCTATGATAATCAAATGCCCATGAAATATCTCCAATTATAGTTTTATGGATTGTTGATGTTGGTCATGTATTCAAGAATGTCTTGCCTTGTCAGTTTCTTTCCATCGAGTCCTGGGGGTACTTATACCAGAAAAATATAGCTGTGTGCTTAGCCTTAGTGTTATGTTTTCACGATATCCTCAGTCAAGCCATGAACCATAGAACTTAGTCAGTCATGTGACTCAGGAAATCTCAGTAATTCAGTATTCTTAGTACTATTTCGTCAGTCAACGGAATTCAGTTCACTAATTCATGTTCAGTGTCTATTCAGATGGGAGTAGGAGTTAGCACTGAGTGAACCCAAGGATGGGAACTCATCTGTTATATGAGGGTGTGATTCTTAGAAGCAATCCTTGCATTCCAGAACTATGTAGCCAGCGTAGGTTGAGACATCATAGCCTGCTATATAAGGGTAGATGAGGTGTCTTAACCTGTTATATGAGGGTTCCCACCATTCTCACTAGAGTTACCTGTTATATGAGGGTTACTCACAGATTGTCCTTACCAGTGGTGTGATATTGACACCCTTCTAATTGGGGTTACAAATTGGACCCCAACTCAGTCATAATGGTGTATTAGGGGCATGTCGGTTAGATAACTATTTTCCATAGTTTCAGTTACAGAATTAGAACCGTCAAATACAGTCATTCAATCTCTGTAATAGAACTCAGATAGTTCTACAAAATTTAGGACTGTTAGATATAGTCCACTTGAAGCAGTACAGAACTCAGTTAGTTTCATCAGATTCAGGACTTTCAGATAAAATCACTTATGTTATCAGTTATATCAGTTATCAGCACTCAGTTATCAGTCATGTTAATTATTAGTAAATTCATGTTATCATGATCTTAGATATAGTTACTATGTATTCATGCATGTATTCTCATGTTCATATTTTTCAGTTAGCCAGTATTGTTTATGCATATGAACCCACGCATTCAGACTACCTCACATGCATACCAATATATTCAAAGTACTGATGCATTTACGCTATGGTGTCTTATACCATTGGTTCAGAAGCACGAGCACCAGAGCATCAGTAGCATTTCAGTATTAGCAGTCAGAGTTAGCAGTGAGTCCTCATCCTTCGAGGACATGGCTATTTCTTTATTATCTCATTAATTAATTTATTAGTTGGAGTTAGTTGGGGACATGTCCCATCAACTCCTTATTCAGATAGATCAGTCAGTTAGAGGCTTTTCAGACTATCATGTTAGATAGTTTTATTTTTTTAGGTATTTATACCCCACCAATATGTTATGATTTATCAGTTATGTTATATTTTTGGAACTTATGGCTTTTCAGTTCATGTTTTATGTAATTATACAGTATATAGGTACAAATATCAGTCATGGGTTAGCTTGTGGTCCTTTGGGGTTATGAGCATAGTGTAGCATTTCGAGTACCAGATTTGGGGTGTTACAAATTTGGTATTAGAGCCTAAGGTTCAATAGAGTCCTAGGAAGTCTAAAAGTTGCATCTAGTAGAGTCTTCTGCATGGGTGTGTTGAACGCCATATTTATATGCAGGAGGCTATAAGATATTTTAGGAATAGTTTCCCATCTTTCAGTATTCATGTCATGCCAGTGAGCATAATCTCAAGTCAATCTCTTAGTCTAATATGTTTCTCCTTGTCTTCTACAGAACATGCCTCCTAAAAGAAAAAATGGGAATCAGTCAGCCCCTCAGCCCGAAGAACCTTTGGGCGAACATGTTTCTCATACAGAGTTTAGAGTTATATTCACTACTCTTGCTCAGTCAGTTACTGCTCAGAATGAACGGCCAACTATCATTCCATCCAACCCAGTGGCCAATTCAGCTGCAGCCAGGATTTGAGACTTTACCCGAATGAATCCTCCATCCTTTCTCGGGTCTAAGTCAGATGAAGACTCTTAAGAATTCATCGATCAGGTTCAGAAGGTTACAAACATCATGGGGTTACTCCTAGTGAGAGTGTTGTTCTAGCTGCATATCAGTTACAGGATGTTGCTCACACTTGGTATAAGCAATGAAAGTCAGAAAGGCCAGATGATGTAGGGCCTATTTAGTGAGAGGAGTTTGTTACTGTATTCCTAGATAGATTCTTTCCCGAAGAGTTGAGAGAGGCTAAGGTGTTAGAATTCATCAACCTCAGGCAGGGCAACATAACAGTGAAAGAGTATTATCTTAAATTTACTCAATTAGCCAGATATGCTCCTCATGTGGTTGCAGACAGTAGGGCCAAGATGAGTAAGTTTGTTTCTAGGGTGAATGATAGTGTGGTCAACGAGTATAGGTTTGCGATGTTGAATGGTGATATGACTTTATCCAGGCTTATGACTCATGCTCAATAGGTGGAAGAGCAAAAGATTAAGATGAGGAAGAAGCAGAATAAGAGAGCAAGGACAGGTAGTTTCAACTTTGCTCAGCCTAAATCAGAAGAAGTAAACCGTTCTCAATTTCATCCTAAGTCATTAGTTCCAGTTCCTTCTTCAGCTAGTGCTCTAGATCCTACGTTTAGGGATGCTAATAGAGATAGGGTGCCAGGCTCTAATTCTCAGGGCAGTGTCATCAATTCCCAAACTAATCTTCTTTGTCAGACTTATGGTAAAAACCACAAGGGTGCTTGCAGAGCTGGTAGTGATATCTGTTTCAGATGTGGCAAGTCAAGACACAGAGTTAGAGATTGTCCCTCGTCAGGCTATCAGGATTAACATAACCGTTCCTCGGCCTAGTCCGATCGCTTGAATCAGCAGGGTGCCACTTCTAGTGCTACTAGTGGGAAATACCCAAATCGACTTTATATTCTCCATTCTAGGCAAGATCAAGAAAATTCTCCTGATGTAGTTACTAGTACTTTACAGATCTTTCATGTACATGTTTACGCTTTTCTAGTTCTAAGAGCTTCCTTGTCCTTCGTTACTCCCAATATAGTAGTTGATTTCCAAGTTAGTCTCGAAATTCTAGCAGAGACTTTTTCAGTCTCTACCCTAGTGGGTAAAACCATCATAGCCTGACAGGTATACAGGAACTGTCCGATTGTGATATTTTAGAAAGTCACTTCAGTAGACTTAGTCGAATTAGAGATGACTAATTTTGATATCAATCTCAACATGGATTGGCTTTATTCCTCCTATGCCACTCTCGACTTCAGAAATAGAATAGTCCAGTTCTAGTTTCCAAATGAACCTGTCCTAGAGTAGAGGGGTATTACTTTTGCGTTCAAAGGTCAACTTGTTTCCTACCTTCTGGCAAGGAAAATGATATCTAAGGGATGTGTCTATCATCTTGTTCATGTTAAGGACTTTAGCTCTGAAACTCCCAGTGTTGAATCAGTCCTATTAGTGAATGAATATTTAGATGTCTTTCTCGAAGATCTTCCAGGGATTCCTCTCGAAAGGGAAATAGACTTCGGTATTGATCTTCTTCCAGATACTCAACCTATATCTATTCCTCTATACAGAAAGGCACCTACAAAACTCAAAGAACTGAAAGAGCAGTTGAAGGATCTCATAGATAAGGGATTCATCAGACCTAATATGTCCCCATAGGGCGCACCAGTCTTATTCATGTGAAAGAAAGATGGTTCTATCAGGATATGTATAGACTACCGTCAGCTTAATAAAGTCATGTTCAAGAACAAGTATCCACTTCCCATAATCGATGACTTGTTTGAACAACTTTAGGGTGCCAGCTATTTCTCTAAGATAGACCTCATATCAGGCTATCATCAGCTCAGAGTTAGAGAATGTGACATTCCGAAGATAGCCTTTCATACTCAGTATAGTTATTTCAAATTCCTAGTCATGTCCTTTGGTCTTACTAATGCCCCAACAGCTTTCATGGACTTGATGAATCGGGTGTTCAAGTAGTACTTGAATATGTTCGTCATAGTCTTCATACATGATATTTTGGTCTATTTCTGCAGTGAGCGTGATCATGTAGACCATCTCAGAATTATACTTTAGACCCTCAGAGATCATCACCTGTTCGCCAAATTCAGTAAATGTGGCTAAGGTCAGTAGCATTCCTTGTCATATCATTTCTGGTAATGGCACTAGAGTAGATCTTTAAAAGATCGAAGCAGTAAAAAATTGTCCTCGCCCTATCTCTCCATCAGATATTAGGAGTTTCTTGGGTTTGGCTGGCTATTATAGATGGTTTGTTGAGGGGTTTTCTCCTATTGCATCCCCTATGTCCATATTGACTCAGAAAAAAGTCAAGTTTCAGTGGTCAGATCCTTGCGAGAAGAGTTTTCAGGAGTTGAAGACTGGACTCATCTCAGCTCCAGTCTTAGCTCTTCCAGATGGTTCATATGGGTTCGTAGTGTATTATGATGCATCCAGAGTAGGTTTGGATTGTGAAATCATGCAGCATGGTAAGGTCATAGCCTACGCCTCCAGAAAACTTAAGCCCCATGAGAAGAATTATCCTACTCATGATCTCGAGTTTGTTCTCGTAATTTTTGCCTTAAAGATTTGGAGGCATTATCTATACGGTGTTCATATAGATGTGTTCACAGATCATAAGAGTCTTTAGAATGTCTTTTCTTAGAAAGATCTCAATCTTTGTCAGAGAAGGTGGTTAGAGCTCTTGAAAAATTATGACATGAGTGTCCTTCACCATCTAGGAAAGGCCAACGTAGTGGCTGATGCTCTCAGTAGACTGTCTATGGGTATTGTTTCTCATGTTGAGAAAAATAAGAAGAAATTAGCTTAGGAAGTCCATCAGCTTTCCAGACTAGGTGTTCTCTTAGTCAATATAGAAGAGGGTGATATATGGCTTTAGAGTCATTCAGAATCATCTCTAGTTTTTGAGGTGAAAGAAAAGCAAGATAGAGATCCCAGTCTAGTGAAGTTGAAAGAGTCAGTCAAGGAGCAAAAAATGGAGGTTTTCTCCCAAAGGGGAGATGGTGTCCTACCTTGTCAGGGCTGTTTGTGTGTTCCAGGTGTAGATGACTTGAGGCAACGAATTGTTACAAAAGCGCATGGTGTGCGATACTCTATTTTTCTAGTGGCCACAAAGATGTACCATGATATAAAGGAGATCTATTGGTGGAGTGGGGTTAAAAGAGATATTGTAGAGTTTCTGGCTAAGTGCTCAACAAGTCAGAAGGTTAAGATAGAGCATCAGAAGCCTAGTGGGTCCATGCAGGAGTTCAATATTCCTACTTGGAAGTGGGAAAAAGTAAACATGGACTTCGTGATGGGTTTGCCTCATACTCGTCGTTAGCATGATTTAGTTTGGGTCATTGTAGATAGGATGACCAAATTAGCTCATTTCTTCTAGTCCATACCTCTTATTCAGTCGAGGATTATGCCAAACTCTACATCAGAGAGTTGGTTAGATTGCACGGTGTTCCATTATCTATTATCTCAGATATAGGTACCCAATTTACCTCTCATTTTTGGAAAGCATTCCAAAAGAGTCTGGTACCCATGTTCATCTCAGTACAACCTTTCATCCTCAGACAGATGGTCAAGCAGAAAGGACCATTCAGACCCTAGATGATATGCTAAGGGCATGTGCAATTAATTTTAAGGGTTGTTGGGATGAGCACTTGCCTTTGATTGAGTTTGCATACAACAATAGTTATCATTCCAGTATTCAGATGGCTCCATTCAAAGCTCTCTACGGTAGGAGATGCAAATCTCCAGTCGATTGGTTTGAAGTTAATGAGGCCTCAGTCATAGGGCCTGACTTAGTATTCGATGCCTTAGAGAAAGTCCAGTTGATCAGAGAAAGACTTCGGGCTTCTTAGAACCGACAAAAATCTTATGCAGATGTGCGTAGAAAGGATCTCGATTTCAAGATTGGTGACTATGTCTATCTAAAGATCACTCCCATGAAGGGAGTGAATATATTCATCAAAAAGGGAAAGCTCAACCCCTAATATGTCGGTCCCTTCAAAATTCTTAGTCCATTCGAAAAGGTAGCTTATGAGCTCAAATTGCCTTTAGATCTAGCCTCAGTTCATCCAGTCTTCCATGTCTCATTTTTCAAGAAGTGCATAGGTGACCCAGCAGTTGTAGTCCCTATTCAGAGCATAGATGTTCAGAACAGTCTCTCTTATGAAGAGATTTCAATTGAAATTCTTGACTATCAGACTCGCAGATTGAGGAACAAAGAAGTCTCTCTAGTCAAAATTCTTTGGTAGAATCAGTCCATTGAGGGAGCTACTTGGGAAGCAGAAGCAGACATGCGTACCAAGTATCCTCACCTTTTCCCTGCTAACTCAGATCAAGCTCAAGGTAACGGTTTTTCTTAAGCTTTTCAGTTTTCAAGTTTAGATTTCAGTTACAAGCTTAGTATTCCATTACAAACTTAGTATTAAATACCATTGCATATTCAATCATGTATTCATGTATCAGTTCAGTTATATAAATTATGCATCAGAAATGGATTCTCCTAGTGAGAAATGCAGTTATCAAAAATCTCAGCCATGTGTTCATGAGTCAGTTTAAGTCATGAAATCATGCATCAGATATGCATGCTCAGTATAAATCTCATAGATGTAAGTCATATATTAGTGTTCATGTTTAGTATATACTTCGGCTTATCATTTCTCCCCTCTCAGTCAGTCTTATTCGAGGACGAATGTTCCCAAGGGGGAGATATTGTAATATCCTGAAGTTTCCTAACTAATTTTGTCTCAAGAATGTCTAGTATTATCTTCTAAATTGAATGATGCTCAATCCATAAGGAATTTTAAAGATTTTTACTTTTTGTTATGTGGGAAATTCAAGAAGATTTTTGTTGATATAAGATTCGCCTAAATTTGATAACCGGATAAGAAGTTATGACTATTTCAAGTTCACGTCGTAAAACGACGCCATATTAGTCAGTGGCGCGCCGCACCACAAGAGAAAATGGCATTTTTCAAATTCCATATGGGGTGCACGATAGTGGCGTCGCGCCAAACTTCCAGGTCGCAAAGTAAGTGGCAATGCGATGGCTTCGCATCGCGTCATTCTCTTATTTCCAAATTGTCAAATTCCAGTGACACGGAGCGATAAGCCGCATCGCGCCAGGAGTCCAGTTCTAAAAATTTTCACTAAAATAAAAAACGCGTCCAGGGTTAAAAGGTTCAATTTTCCACCCCTATTTAATCTCTCTTACACGAGATTTAGCTATTTGAAACCCAAAATAAACTAGTTTCTCTCAATTTTCTCTCAAGAACAAGCTAGGGCTTCAATTGGGGATTCAATTTTAAGACAACAAAGGTTGAGACATTATAGCCTACTATATGAGGGTAGATGAGGTAGCTTAACCTATTATATGAGGGTTCCCACCGTTCTCACTAAAGTTACCTATTATATGAGGGTTACTCACAGATTGTCCTTACCGGTGTCACAATATTGACACCCTTCTAATTGGGGTTAAAGATTGGACCCCAACTCAACCATAATGGCGTATTAGGGGCATGTCGGTAAGATAACTACTTCCCATAGTTTCAGTTACAGAATCAGGGCTATTAGATACAATCATTCAGTCTCAGTAATAGAACTCAGATAGTTCTATAGAATTCAGGACTGTCAGATACAATCAACTCAGAGTAGTACGGAACTTAGCTAGTTTCATCAGATTTAGAACTGTTAGATACTGTAACTCATGTTATCAGTTATATCAGTCATCAGAACTCAGTTATCAGTCATGTTAGTTATCAGTAAATTCATGTTATCACGATCTCAGATATAGTTACTATATATTCATGTAGGTATTCTCACGTTCATATTAATCAGTTATCCAATATTGTTCATGCATATGAAAACCCATGCATTCAGCCTACCTCACATGTATACCAGTACATTCAAAGTACTGACGCATTTGCGCTATGGTGTCTTATACCATAGGTTCAATAGCACGAGCACCAGAGCATCAGTAGTATTCCATCCCCAACAGTTAGAGTTAGCAGTGCGTCCTCATCCTTTGAGGACATGACTATTTCTTTATTATCTCTTTAATTAATTTATTAGTTGGAGTTAGTTGGGAACATGTCCTATCAACTCCATATTCAGACAGTCTTGTCAGTTAGAGGTTTTTCAGACTATTATGTTAGACAGTTTTATTTTTTTAGGTATTTATACCCTATCCATATGTTATGATTTATCAGTTATGTTACTGTTTTAGACCTTATGGCCTTTCAGTTCATGTTTTTTGAAATTATACAGTATATTATGCAGTATACAAGTACATATATCAGTCATGGGTTAGGTTGTGGTTCTTCAGGGTCATGAGCATCATATATTATTTCGGGTACCAGATTCGGGACGTTACAGTTATGTAGATATGCGCAAAAAGGATCTCGAGTTTGATATTGGCGACTATGTTTATCTAAAAATCTCTCCCGTGAAGGGAGTAAAGAGATTCAACAAAAAAGGGAAGCTTAGTTCCCAATGTGTCGGTCCCTTCAAAATTCTCAGTCGCTTCGGCAAGGTAACTTATGAACTCGAATTGCCTTTAGATCTAGGCTCAGTCCATCCAGTGTTCCATGTCTCCTTGCTAAAGAAATGCATAGGTGAACCAATAGTTGTAGTCCTTATAGAGGTCATAAGCATTCAAAACAATCTCTTTTTCGAAGAGAATCCAGTCGAAATCCTTGACTACCAGACTCACCGACTGAGGAACAAGGAAGTTCCTCTAGTCAAAGTTCTTTGGCGGAATCATTCCATTAAGGGAGCTACTTGGGAAGTAGAAGCAGACAAGCGGACCAAGTATCCTCACCTCTTCTCCGCTAATTCAAACTCAACCCAAGGTAATAGCTTTTCTTAAAGCTTGTTCATGTTTAATGTCCAAATATCAGTTACAACTTGGAATTCATTTTCATGCTCAGATTCTCATTATAAACTTGGAATTAAATTACCATTGTATATCTAGTCATATGTTCATGCAGTATGTCAGTCACGTATTCATGCATCAGATATGTATCCTCATTATGATAAACTCAACTTATCAGAAATCTCAGTTATGCATTCATGAATCAGTTACGCATGTTCAGTATGATACATTCAATTTTATTAGTCATGTCAGTCATGTAATCATGTTACTGTTATTCATATCGCATATGTACTTAAGTTATCATTTCTCCCCTCTCAGTCTGTTTCATTCAAGGACAAATATTCCTAAAGGGGAGATGTTGTAAGGCCCCGCAAAAATTTCTAAGGTTAATTCAATCCTTTAAGCTTGTCAAGGGGTCCCAGACTTAGAAAACTCTAGCTAAGTTCCAAGACTTAGTTTATTTTTGGCCTTTGAAAGTTGGCAATATTATTTCGCCACCTTAGTGTCCTTTAATGGTTAGTGTGTTTGTTAATTCATGATTGGGGAGGTCAATGGGTGTTCCCAGACAAGTTTTAAATTTTTTAAACCTCGATTAGATCACGTTTGGTGTCCCAAATAGTGGACCAATGCGATCTTGGCGCACCGCGCCGCCCATTGCGTTGGTTAGCATTGTTGTAGGGACTGCCAGTGAAACTACTGAGGCTTAGCATGATTATGGAACGACGCTTCAGGTATCGCATCGATGCCCAATTTCAGTCATTAAATGTCCACGTTTTTAAGAAAAAAAAGGTCAATTTTCCACCCCTATATAAGTCCAAAAATACGAGATTCAGCCCTTATTTCACCAAAATATTATTGTTTCTCTCAAATACTCTGAAGAACAAGTCTAGAGTTTTTATAGGATCTTCAAATTCAACAGATTCTATCATTAATTTTCAAGAATTTTTCATCCAAGGTATGTCAAGTGTTCATTCATGGATTCCTTTCATTCATGAAAGCCAAGAATCCAATTTTAAATTTTTACTTGTGATGTTTATGTTGTATGATGTTGGGCGTATTTATACCCCTAAGAACCATAATTTACCCATATTTTAGGTTAATTTTGGAGGATAAAATATATAATTCCTGCACTTTTAGTCCATTTTCCTGTAAGTGAGCTAACCTATGTGATTAGCATGTTTTCAGGTATTAATGATGAAGATTTCAGCACTTTGTGGACCTTTGGGCAGCAAAGGAAAACTTCATAGAAGAGGGAAGGCAGCTTTTGGAAGCTTGTGGACTGAATGTGACGCATGGAGAATTTGTCCCGGGCAAAAGCAGTATTTTTAAATACTTAGGGGTGCAGCAGTAACTTAGTAGGACAAGAATGTTATAAAAACCTTATTTGCTGAATTTTTCAGCATTCATTGTCATTATTCATTCGACACTTTTACATTATTCAGTTTACAGATTCTGTAAGAGGTTTTAGACAGAGAAACACGGCCCTCTTGAGAAAAATGGCTAGAGGGCAAAACGCTACTTGGCTATTGACGTGAAAATCATCCCATCGCGAAGATTATTCTAGTTGTGGTATGATGATTATGTCTACTTTGATTTCCGTTGTAATCATGAGTAGCTAAACTTCTCCGTTAGGGTTATGGAAACCTTGTGAGATACTATTGATTGCTATGAGTTTGTGAATTCTTGATGTGTATGCTACTTATATCATTACTCTCTTCATTTTAATTAAATTCTTATGGTTGCAAACATAAGGAACACGCCATTATACTATTAACTTGTTCGAGAGAAAAGTTACATGTTTGGAAAAGAGAGTGTGACAAGAAAATAGGGCTTCCAACCCCTGTTTACACGTTAATGCCTTAACCGGATTAACTTTCTTGGAGAGTTCGTACCATTAGTCATACGCTTTAGGCTCGAGAGAGTTAATGTGAAATAATCCTTGATGGTTGAGAAACACTAGGATTTACCATTAGAATACGAATCTCTATAAGTCCATGCATGTCTAAATTTCGCATTACTCATAGTTAATAGATACGTAGAACTCATAAGGTGGACATAACCCTAACTTATTATTCTCTGTGATTAACTCTTACTAAACAAAGCATTCCATCGTTACTTTAATAATATTAATTCACGCCATAATCCAATCCCCCCTTTTCCGTAGAATTTTCGACCAACAGTCTACTAATAATTGCAACACTTAGTGACCGAGTATTCCCTATGGGATTCGACACCCAACCCAGTTGGGTTCTATATTTGACAGCAACCGCTTATACTTTCTTACGAGAGCTGTAGTTTGGGCGTTATCATTGTAGATTGATTATGTTCATGTAGTTATTGATGTATAATTCCCAAGTTGGAATCTTTATGTGTTGTTCATGGAACTACATTAGTATGGGGTTGAAATTCATGAAATTGAATAGAATTATGAAATCATGTTGTATAAATTTGATATAATGCCTAAGCCCTAAGTTATGCATACTAGGTGTTTGATAAAATGTCTAAGAGAATAATACTTGTGCATTATGACTCTATAGAACCTTAATGATGAATTCATGTTACCCTTATGTTTAAATATGACCTCCATACAATTGTTGTGCATTGTAGTTGTTTGATGGAATGTTTATGATATTAGAAGTTATGAAAATATGGCATGTTTATGCGCATTCCTATCCATGTACAAGATTATGAATGATAAATGCTTCATGAAATATCTCAATGGTGGTATTGTGAAATGTTGACAATATTAATATGTTCAAAAAATGTCATGTCTTGTCAGTTTTATGCTATCGAGTCCTGGGGTACTTGTACCTAACAATTTAGCTGTGTGCCTAGAGCCAAAGTCAGTTTTCACGATACTCTCAGTCAAGCCATGATCACTAGAATTCAGTCAGTTACAGAACTCAGAAAAACTCAGTGATCTCATGAACTCAGTCAGTTGATAGAAATCAGTAACATTCCATCAGTCAACGAAATCCAGTGAACTCAGTCCAATTCCTTCCAGTATGATCAAGTTCAATGTCTATTCATATAGGAGTAGGATTCAGCACCAAGTGTGCCCAAAGATGGTAACTCACCTATTAGTAGAGGGTGTGACTCTTAGAAGCAGTCCTTGCGCTCTATAACTAAGTAGCCAGCATAGGTTGAGACATCAAACCTGATAGATGAGGGTAGATAAGGTGGATTAACCTGTTATATGAGGGTCCCATAATTCTCTTTAGAGTACCTGTTAGATAAGGGTCACTCACAGCTTGTCTTTACCAGTGGAGCGGTATTGACACCCTTCCAATTGGGGTTACAGATTGGACCACAACTCATCTATATTGCTTTAATTGGGGCATGTTAGTTAGATAACTACTTCCCACAATTACAGTCCCCGTCTCAGTAATAGAACTATGATAGTTCTACAAAACTTAGGACTGTCAGATAAAGTCACCCAGTTCAGTACGAACTTATGTTATCAATATTCATATTCAGTGATGTCATGGTCTCAGTCACAATTCATGTATTCATGCATGTATTCTCATGTTCATGTTTTTCAGTCAGTTAGTATTGTTCATGCATGTAAAACCTTGCATTCAACCTACCTCACTTGCATACCAGTACCTTCAATCATACTAACGCATTTGCGATATAGTGTTTTATGCCATAGGTTCAGAAGCACGAGTTCCAGAGCATCCTTAGTGGATCCGCTGTTCAGCAGACAGACTAGCAGTGAGTTCTCATCATTTGAGGATGTTATTATTTGATTATTTCATTTTTCAGTACTTAGTTATTTCAGCAGTTGGAGTTAGTTGGGGGACATGTCCCATCAACTCCCTATTCAGACAGTTTAGAGGCTTTCAGACTATCATGTTCAGACAGTTATTTCAGTTGTTTTGGTATTGATATACCGTATTTTCAGATGTTATGATTTATCAGATATTTGAACCTTATGGCCTTTCAACCTTTATTCCGCATTTATACAGTATATTATGCAGTGCTCAGGTACAGATATCGTTTATGGATTTGCTTGTGGTCCTTCGGGGTCATGAGCACCGTGTAGCGTTTCGGATGTCAGATTTGGGGCATTACAAGATACCATAATAAAATTTGGATACTCGGTAAATATATACGTTTAAAACAAATATATAACTCGTAAAATCAGTCAATATATTATGACTAATCACAATTTATGATTGGCCTAGAGACACCAAGGGACAAATAATCGATACAATAACAAAACTAAATGGCTAATGTATAAATACTCGCGATGGAACTACTTAGGGGTGGCTTAAGGGGAGGCTAGTAAAGTGTTTACTTGAGGCCTCCAAAATTTTGAGACCCCAAAAAATTTAATATGAATTTTATGATTATTATTTCACTTAAAATAATATTAAAGGCTGTAAAAAATAAAAGGTACAAAAATTAATTGAAAAAAAAGAAATCTACTTTTATCAAAAATATTTTAGAACTTTGATTTAAACGACTCAAGTCTTCTTACAATAATATTAAAGGAAATGCATTGCAAACAAATGACTAACATCTATTAATTAAAATTAGTCCTTTATTTTATAAATAATAATATTACTATGTGAAGGAAATTGCTTAATGACTTCTAAGAATACTATTCTTAAAAACAATAATATGTAATAATCAAAAAAATAATTTTAAATTATTATAGTATTTTTGTTATGTGTATATATTTAAGGTCACGTATTAAAATTTGACTTTACGACATTAATTTTATTGAGACAACTTTATAACTACACCATCATCAACCCACCAACCATAATACTTGTAAAAATCATTAAGATTAAGCGCAAAATCCTGAATGGAGTCCACCACAGGCAACTCCTTCTTCCATTGTTGTTGGTGTTGTTAGGGTTTTCAAAAGGAAAACTAGCTGAGGGTTTTGGGGTGCAACAAATGAGACACTCTCTTTTTCCCCTAATCTATTTTACTTTCCCTCTTGAGGGGTTTTGGGGTGAAACAAATGAGACACTCTTTCTTCTTTTCAATAGCACTATTAAGGCTTTTCTCTAACTAATTCCCCATCATAAAAGCAGGAATTAATTATAGATTATTGAGTTAGGTAATTAATAGTACATATCTCATATCCCTTAATTTTAATTCTAATCTAACACTAGCATCAATGTAATTATAGATTATTGAGTGAGGTAATACTCTCGTATATCACATCTCTTAATTCCAACACTAGCATCACCCTCTCAAATTCCCCCATCTTCTAGGGTTAATTTTACCATGTTACTCCTTGGTTTTAATAAATTATATTAATCTACTAATAGTTACGTAGCCGCTCTAGAATTTTAAGTTTTTCTGACGATATTTTAATTATTTAATCTTCTTAAAATTATCGGTAAAATCTCTTTTACGATTCAAATGTATTTGCAAATTATGGTATTGTTCCATTAATGATTGTTATGATTCGGTCAGAATAAAGCAAACCACAAGTAGAAAGAGAACAAGAACACACAAAATTACGCGGAAACCCTTGCGGAAAAAATCACGTGCAGGGGCAAAGGAATTTCACTAAAAAAGGAGAGGAGTACAATGTGCAGAGACGTAATTTCTGAATACACAAAACAACCCACTAAATGCACTTATATAATATGTACATACAAATAAGTCCTAGGCCCAAAAACATAAAGGTCCATCCCTATTCTACCACCACAGACCCCATTTAAAATCACAAACATGGATCGCATCGTGAAACTTTCAGGCCTGGACCAACAAAATTTGGGTCACAACTCTAACAATCTCCACTTTGACACAAATTCTAATTCAGAACTCAAATCCATTTCAATACAAACTCTCTACCTCTTCGACAAAAGCCCCTAAGGGCACATCTTAACAACTAACACTAACCAAGTCCAAGCAATGCTCAAACTTGGCACTTGGTAGTGTCTTGGTCATCATATCAGTAGGATTATCATGAGTACTAATCTTGTTCACCATAATATCACCACGAGCTATAATTTCACGCACAAAATGATAAAGAACATCGATGTGCTTTATCCTCTCGTGAAACATCTGATCTTTCGTAAGGAAGATAGCACTCTGACTGTCACAAAAGACCGTAGTAATCTGTAAGCCTTTTCTAAGTTCACCAAACAGACCCTTCAACCAAATAGCTTCCTTGAAAGCCTCTGTAATAGCCATGTACTCTGCATCAGTAATTGACATAGCAACCGTAGTCTGTAAGGTAGCTATCCAAAAAATAGCACAACCACCAATGGTGAAAACATAGCTTGTAAGGGACCTCCATGATCTCCTGCAAAATCAGAATCAACGTACCCAATTACTCCATCTCTATTTTGCCCAAACTGGAAAACAAATATTAGCAGATCCATGCAAGTATCTGAAAATCCACTGAATTACTTTCTAATGTTCTTTGCCAAGATTTGTCATGTATCTGCTAACTGCACTGATGACATAAGATATATCTGGTCGGAAACACACCATCACATACATAAGAGACCCGACGACACTAGAGTATGAAACTCGATACATATAGTCTCGCTCATCATCTGTCTTTGGAGATAAAGTTGTCGAGAGTTTGAAGTGAACTGCCAATGGAGTTCTTACAGGTTTGGGATTTTGCATATTGAACCTGTGAAACACTTTCTCAATATACCTTTTCTGACTGAAGTATAACTTACACTTCTCTCTATCCCTCATAATTTCCATGCCAAGAATCTTCTTTGCTGCTCCTAGATCTTTCATCTCAAACTCCTTGCTGAGCTGGGCTTTGACTTTTATTATCTCTCCCATTCCTTTACTGCAATCAACATATCATCAACATACAAAGAAGATACATGAACGAACCATCACTTACTTCCTTGAAGTAGACATAACTACTTTTCAAAAAACATACGTAGTCTTCCTTTCCTGAGACTACAAAATCCTCTAGTTGTTGCATATAGATGTCCTCCTCAAGTTCTCCATGTAAGAATGCAGTTTTGACATCCAACTGCTCAAACTCAAGATCATGCATGGCCACAATACCAAGTAAGGCTCGATTCAAACTATGCTTTACAACTGGAGAAAAACACATCTTAGAAGTCAACACCTGGAACCTGACTATAACGTTTACCAACTAGTCTTGCTTTGTACCTAGTATCTTTAACTCCCGATGTTCCTTCTTTCTTTTTAAATACCCACTTGCAACAGACAATTTCTTATCTTTAGGCAATCTTACCAGATCCCATGTGCCATTCTTATGAAGTGATTACATCTCCTCCAGCATAGCAGTCATCCATCAACCAAAATCATCACAACTAACTGCATCTGAGTAAGAAAAAGGATCTTCATCGGAATCAATACCTTCTACTACATTCAATGCACAATCAACCAAATCATCTTCAACATACTTCTGAGAAGGTCTACTATCTCTTCTAAGACTGTCTTTAGCAATAGAGTATTGTGGCATCACTGGTGGTGAAGATAAAAAATAGTACCACTTTGTATCTCCGAGTTAGGCTGAAAAGTAGGCACTAGTGTAGACTCTTCTCCAATCAACAATTCAAAGGGAAAGGTCAATTCAATTCTCGATGGAAACGGAATTTTGCGAATTCTCCCCCGAACTGGAAGATCATTTCGAGATCTTCGAACGTATTCGAGGGTTCAATGTTACTATTGTAACTTCGGCCGTGGGTGCTTGACTGTTGCTAATTTATGTCACTAAGATCATCTGGAGGTGAAGCACTAGACTCAGAGGGAGCCCGAAGCATGGCAGTTTAATCAAATACAACATCCCTACTAATTATAACCTTTTTGCTTTCTGGACACCAAAGCTTATAACCTTTAACACCAGGCTTATAGCCCATAAATAAGCACTTGACAAATCTAGGCTCCAACTTTCCATTATCAACATGAGCATACGCAGGACATCAAATATACTCAAATTAGAATAACTAGCATGAGTACCAGACCATACTTCTTGTGGAGTCTTTTTATCAATCGCGAATGAGGGAGAGCGGTTAATAAGAAGACAAGTTATGGAAGCAGCTTCGGCCCAAAAAGACTTGGGTAAACCAGCATTAAAAAGCATACAATACACATTCTCCATTATAATCCTATTCATTCGTTGTGCCACACTATTCTGCTGTGGAGTATGACGAACTATCAAGTGCCTCACAATTCATTCTAACTTTCATAGAGCATTTAGTTCATTAGAACTCTAAACCATTATCATTCCGAAGACGCTTTACCTGTTTCCTTGTTTGTTTTTCAATCATAATCTTTCACTCCCTGAAAGTAGGCAACACATCATTCTTTTGCTTCAGGAAGAACACCTAAACTTTTCTAGAATAGTCATCAATAATAGTCAACAAGTAATTCGCACCTCCTCTAGAAGTTACTCTAGAAGGACCCTATAGATTAGAATGAATGTAATCAAGTGTTCGTTTAGTTGAGTGGATGCCTTTATTGAATCTAACTCTCTACAGCTTCTCGAAAATGCAGTGCTCACAGAACTCCAATTTGGTAATACTCTGCCCATCATGAAGTCCTCTCCTGCTTAGTTCATCCATCCCATTTTCACTCATATGCCCCAGGCGCATATACCAAAGTTTAACAACGTCACTTTCTGATAGAGAGGAGGTAAAAAGAGTTGCATCACCTGTAACAGTAGACCCTTGTAGGGCATACAAATTTGTAGACTTTCTCTGTCCCTTCATCACAACAAGAGCACCTTTAGTAACCTTCAGGACTCCACCTTTACCAGTATACCTATAACCGTTCAAATCAAGGGTACTCAAGGAAATAAGATTTCTCTTCAGGTCTGGGACATACCGCACATCACCAAGTGTCCTCACAACACCATCAAATATCTTAATTCTGATTATTCCAATACCATCTATCTTGCAAGGTTTGTTATTTCCAATAAATACAGCACCTTTAGAGACTTTTTCATATGTTGTAAACCAATCTTGATTGAGACACATATGAAATGTGCAAGCTGAATCAAGAATCCAATCCTCACAAGGTTTGGAATTACCATAAAAAAATACCAAGAATTATCTATCACAACCGCCATCTTCAACAAAACTAGCTTCACCAGACTTCTCTGGTTGGTTTCCATTCGGTGTTGGAGCTTCTCTTTTCTCTCTATTCTGTAACTTCCAACACTCGAATTTGATATGACCCTTTTTGCAGTAATTACAGGTTTTGTTTCTGTTTCTGAATTTTAACCTATTCCTGTTATCACCCCCAGAATTCCTCTTACGAGTCCTTCTTCCTTGAACATGAGACCATCTCCTTGAGTCTCTGAACCATTTACAAGATGCTTTATCTTCTCCTTAGAGAACAACGCATCATAGACTTTATCAATTATCAGGGTATCATGACTATATAAAATTGTATCCCTAAAGGTCATGTATGATACAGGTAGCGAACACAACAAAATCAACCCTAGATCTTCCTCATCGTACTTAACCTCCAGAGTCTCTAAATCAGAGAAGATTTCCTTAAATACAGTTAGGTGATCCTCCAAGGACACACCCTCAGACATGCGATGGGAATAAAGTCATTGCTTGAGATGCAACTTTCTTATTAGGCTCTTCGTCATATACAGTAGTTCCAGTTTCTACCATAACGCAGCGGTTGTGGTCTCCTTCAAAACATCCTGTAGAATTTGATTGGATAAATGAAGGTGGATCTGAGATAGAGCCTTCCAATCCTTACGTCGTTTGTCCTCGTCCGTCCATGGTGAGGGCATCTTCTCAAACCCTAATAAACCATCATCCAAATTCATCTGCACGAGCACAACCTGTATCTTAACCTTCCATAATGAAAATCTGGTGTGGTGATCCAACAGTGGAATATCATACTTCATGGTTGTCATCCCCGAGAAAACAATCGAATAGGCTTTGATACGAGTTTGTTATGATTCGAACAGAATAAAGCAAACCTCAAGCAGAAAGAGAACAAGAACAGACAGATTTACGTGGAAACCATTGCGGAAAAAACCACGTGCAGAGGCAGAGGAATTTCACTATGAAAAGAGAGGAGTACAATGTGGAGAGACGTAATTTATGAATACACAAAAAAATCTACTAAATGCACTTATATAATATGTGCATACAAATGAGTCATAGGCCCAAAAACATAAAGGTCCATCCCTATGCTACCACCACAGATCCCATTGAAAATCACAAACATGGGTCGCACCGCAAAACTTTCATTCCCGAGCCAACAAAATTCAGGTCACAACTCTAACAATGGCTCCGAGTTTATCAAGTTCCATGTAGATAAATGATTTGTCGTGAATAATTTCTCCAAGTTCTTATCACTAGTATTGAAGAAGAAGAAAAAAAACCACGATTATTGGATGAACGCACCACCCCAGGCACGGCATGAGTAGTATTTTGAACCAAAAATATCTCACAGTTATTCGATTGAATTTTAAGTTGTATCAACAGAAGCATTAATAGTGCTGATTCAAAATTAGTTTGAAATCGCATCCCAGTGTTTTAGATCCGCCTGAACGCTTGGTTATATATTTATTCCTAGCGGATGAAAAATTAATTGTAGCATCTGTACCACGTAATTTTGGATGTCTCGAAAATCTGTGATTCTTTTCCATGTAAAATATTTTCTTTCCCATCAAATACATGAGTATATGTTATTAAGGAATTAAACCAGAAGCAACAATTCTAATAATATATGTGGGATTCTTTTCTTTTGTTTGCTATCAGTATATCTTCACCGATTTCCTCTGGTTCACCATATAGATACCATAACAAAACTCAGAGATTCGATAAATATATATGTTTAAAACAAATAAGAACAAACATATAAATCATAAAACTAGTCAATATATGATGAATAATCACAATTCACAGCCAACTACATTAGGATTGAGGCTCTACACAAACTCACAAAGTTGTTGTAACTGCTTTGGTACTTTTGGCCTTCAAGTTGTTAAGGGATCATCGATTGCTTCCTTTTCCACTTGACACTGAAAGTTCAACAGTACAGCCTATCCAAGAATTGAAAAATTAAAAAGTATCCAAACATGTTAAAATTCGGGGAAATTCCTTGTTCTTAGAGTAAGCTTTGGATATTTTAGCTTCTCTAAAGTATTGTTTCCTAGTATCATATATATATAAAGTCGATGACAATTAACTCCTTGAAAGAGAATTTCACCATTTCGCGTGCAGCACACTAGCACTCTATTATATATAAAATTTTTGCAATTAGCGAGCAAGTAGCACCATATGTTCAATAACAACTTCCATCCATCTCATTCCATGATCCATATGTCCAATCTATCACTCTCTTCATTGCCGCCATATAAACAAAGGCAACTTTTGAAACTTGTCAAACGAAAGCAGGTGTTAGCACCTACAAAATCTGGCATAGGAAGTTCTTTCAGTTCATCTGACTTCCCATCAAAGTATACGATTATAGAATTTCTAACTACATAGTATGGCCAAAATACACAACTTCCGATACTAATGCCCTCAGACAAGGAAAATTTTTGTACTAATGTTACTACTCCATGAAGGGAAGTTGCTTTCTCTGTCCAACAATTGTTATTCAGAGAATAGATAGAATAATTCCGCCTGTAGAAAAATATAACCTTGTAATCACCGACACTAGAATCATAACACAACCCACAACCATTTGAAACTTCGCGTTTGTCATTAAAATAAGGGCATGCAAGAGTTTAATATTCATTGGTAGATGGATTCCACAAAACATATACTTTGTACGCCCCAGGGTTCTTTAAAAGCAACAAGCCACCACACGAGCATGAGACTATAGCTTTTCGGAATTTTTCTAGAGGAAAAACTTGTTTTGCTATCGTAACTAATTTGGAAGTTTCCAAGTCTCTAAACTCAAATTTATCATTATAAAATTTAGCATAATATTTGTGTAACAATAGCTTTTCATGACCCAATGCTTTGGATTGATCGCGATGAGTTCTCCTGAATTAATTGTCAGAGATCGTGACATTCCACGCCTTACAAACAGATTTAAAACGTAACAAAGATTTAACTGGTACCCTAGCAAGGATGAGAAATAGGATATCGTTAGGAAAATTGTAAGCAATACCATCAAAGGCTAATTTCTTTTTTGCCATTATAATATGTAATTGGGCAATAATGGCTACGCTAGGGTTTTAGTAATATTGTGGAGGAGGAATATATAAATATATATATATATATCAGGATAAAGGCTTTATGCTAGGGTTTAGTTCCAAAAATACTTTTTGACCATATATATACCAACCCAAAAAATAAATTTTGACTAAATTAATTCTATATTTTTATATTAGAATTTAGATATTAAAAACTTCATTTTATATCTACTTTTCGAAAGAATACATCTTAATTGAGAAATAATTAAGTATATTTTATTTAATCTTAATTTTCACCTTAATTTACTCTACTTCTTTAAAAAAAATGAAAATTTAGGTTCACTCTACTTGCTTGTAAGGACTGCTTATTAATTAGTTTTACGAAACGTACTAAGAGAAATCCTACAATTCCCCAAGAAATAATTTTTGAAATATTCCCATGGCTTCAGGTCAAATCGTTGATGTGATTAGGTGTGTTTCTAGATTTTTTAATTCTCTTGGATCGGAATCAGATTTTCCTGATATTCGTGAATGTCTCTCTATGACTCGTGATGGTGTAACAAAGTTGCTTGTGCGGAACTCAATGGTATTTAATAGTTATCCCCACCACCCCACAATCGTACCCCCACCCTTAACTCACATTGTGTTTGTCTAGATTATATACAACTGTTATTTGAATAATTATATACAAACATTTTCCATGTAAAACATTTCTTTTCCACCGGCTATAGTATATCTTGTATAGGAATTAAATCAAAAGCGACAATTCTATCAAATTATGTGGGATTCTTTCTTTGTGTGCTATCAGTATATCTTCACCATGCAATAATCATCCCGGAGGCCATCGACCATGTGCACGTAGGATCTATAGGGAATAATAATATCCCCATAATCGTCCCAGAGGCCATCGACCGTATGCGCATAGATCTATAGGGAATAATAGCATCCCCATAATCGTCCCGGAGGTCATTGATCATGTGCGCATAGGATCTATAAGGAATAATAGCATCCCTATAATCGTCCCAACTCGACGAAGCCAAAGAGCACTTCATCATCTCCCATTCGTTCTATCTCTGCAATATCTATTACCATCGAACCATCCACAATGTTATAAGTGCCCCTCTGTTGGTTTTTGACTTTGAAATTGGAGAAATAATAGAGAAAGAGTTGGAGAGAAAAATAAATACGGCAATTGTATTTTCAAAGGGAATTGTATTATTAATAACTCAAAACATATATTTATAGCTAAATTTCTAACTACACTCCAATTTAAACTGGGATAACTAATTCTTATTCAAATAATAAAAGGACAACCAATTCCTACGACTCTAATAATTAAAAACTACTAAAAATATCTATTCCTACTTTATTTCTAAGACATATTTTCCACACTCTTCCTTGGATCAGAAATTATCTCGGCTTTGGCTTAATTTGACCTCTTGAATAAATCTGTCAATTCATCTTTGTTCTTGCATGACTTGTATGTATCTTTTGTTAGATTAAATAAGAAACTTTTGCCTCTCATATCAACTTGTAAAATCTCACGATTAGTGGAATCAAAGATTCGATAATATTTATCTCCAAACAATAGTTTAAATCTTTCTTCCATTAGTTGACCAACACTTTTCAAACTTTTATCAATATCGGGCACGTAAAGGACATTTGAAATTTTTTTTTGTATCTGAAATTGTTTTGATTGCAACATTCCCCTTTCCTTCTGCAGGAATATAGTCACCGTTTCCAATTTTGATTTTTTATTTTTCAATGGCAGAAACTCTTTAAATAGAGTTTTGTCATATGTCATGTGGTTTGTACAACCACTATCAATCATCTAAAAATCGGATTTCTTGGTTGAAGATGTTGCCACAAATAAGTGATCTTCTTCTTCTTCTTTGGTGACTTGGGCTTCTGCTTCATAATTTTGAGATTTTTTTTTGCAAATCACAGCTTCATGGACAAGTTGATTGCAAATCTTGCATTGTGTATCTGGTCTCTTCCAACATTTAAATGGAGGATGACCTATTTTACGACAGTGTTGGAAAGGTGGGTAATTTTTTCTTGAATTATTACCCTTACTTTGAGTCTTGTAGTTGGCTGCCAAAGCTCCTTCAACCATACCATTCTGTCTCATAAGCCTCCTTTGCACTTGTGCCTGCAACGTATTTAATAATTCTGCCAAGGTAATCTTGGACAGGTCTTTTGTGTTTTACAAGGTAATAATTGATACTTCGTATCTTTCAGGAACAGTAACAAGAATTTTTTCAACAATTTTTGAATCTTTAAATTTTGTGCCAAGCAATCTTACCTTATTAACAATGCTAAGAAGTCGGTATGAGTATTCTTTGACGGTCTCAGATTCCTTCATCTTTTGTAATTCGAATTCCCTTATTAGATTCAACACCTCCATGCCTTGTATTCTTTCATCTCCTGTATATTCTTCCTTCAGATAATTCCAAATTTCTTTTGTTGATTTAAAGGCCATAATTCTCATGAAAAATATTGGAGAAACACTAGCAAACAAAATCTCTTTTGCTTTTGATTTTTTGATTTTCTTTTTCTTTTGACTTTTGATTTAGGCCACCATGGGATTATCGAACAGCGGAACAACATCATAATCCTCCTCCACAGCCTCCCAAAGATCTAAGCCTCAAGATAAGTCTCCATTCTTACTGCCCAAAGCTGGTAATTCTCACCATCAAAGAGAGGAGGAGCTATTTGGGAAAAGTTGTTTTCAGAATTCATCTCTCACAGATCCCTCAAGAAATTGGCTCTAATACCAATTGTTGGTTTTTGTCTTTGAAATTAGAGAAATAACAGAGAAAGAGTTGGAGAAAAAAATAAATACGTCAATTGTATAGTCAAAGGGAATTATATTATTAATAACTCAAAACATATATTTATAACTAAATTTCTAACTACACTCCAATTTAATTTGGATAACTAATTTCTATTCAAATAATAAAGGGATAACTAATTCATAGGACTCTAACAATTAAAAACTACTAAAAATATCTATTCCTACTTTATTTCTGAGACATATTTTCAACACCCTCATTGCAGACTCAATAGCTATCTTTAGATCACGAGCAACAAAAATGAACATTTATATCTTCACCAATTTCCTTTGATTCACCAATATAGATACCATGATTTGGAGACTCGGTAAATGCATGTACATGTTTAAAACAAATAAGAACAAATATATAAATTGTAAAACTAGACAATTTATGATGAATAATCACAATTCACAGATAACTACATCATGATTGAGGCTCTACACAGTTGTTGTAACTGCTTTTGTACTTTTGGCCTCGTGTTGTTAGGGGGATCGTCGATTGCTTCCTCTTGCGATTGACATTGAAAGTCGAACAGTACAAACCATCTCGTTCCATGATCTATATGTCCAATCTTAGACTCTCGTTACTGCCGCCATATAAACAAAGGCAACTTTTGAAACTAGTCAAACAAAAGCAAGCCTTCTGAATTTCCATCAAAGTATACGATTATAGAATTTCTAACTACATAGTATGGCCACAATGCCCCGAGACAAGAAAATATTTTGTACTAATGTTACTTCTCCACTAAGGGAATTTGCTTTCTCTATCCAACAATTGTTATTTAGAGAATAGATAGAATAATTCAGCTTATAGATAAATATAATCTTGTAATTATGAATACTAGAATCATAACACAACCCACAATCGTTTGGAACTTCGCGTTTCTCATGTAGAAGAGAAAGCAGAAAAAAAACAGCTCAGGTGATCACTCCTCCACCTTGCTACAACTAATGGCCGTACATGGGCAAACATTTTACTTCCTTCAATTACTCAAAATCAATATTATATGTATCTTTAATAAAACAGCGTACATAATTAGATATAAATATTTACATGATACACTTATAATTACAACAAGATCATGACGCATAGTAAAAGTGTTAACCTCAATTTCTTTGTGATTAATCAATTGGGTTACTGAGAGAATAATTTCCTCTTAAATAATAAATGTAAATAGGTCATCCAACTTTGGAAAAATACTAAATCATATGTTATGTTAAAATGGTAGAAGTTATTCCTTAATTATTCTTGTTTTTTTTAAGCTTAGAATTTGAATTGAAATTTTTATCTGTTTTCAACATAATTTAATTGATGGAAAATAAACTTCAGCCACAAATAAAAATACGAAGAAACAACAATTTTTATTGATAAACGATATGAGTACAAATCTATTCCTCCCATTCTTCTATCTTGATTTTCTCCTTAATTCGAGGGTCGTCAGTAGCTTATTTCTCGAATGTAGGAAGATTTGGATATGAATTTCTCCGTAATTCAAGGGCCGTTAGTGGCATATTTCTCGAACGTAGGAACATTTGGATTTGATCTCCATGAAAGGAGAATTTGTTTTCTTGATGTATTTGATTATAAAGGAGAGAGAAATGTAGGAAGATTTGGATATGAATTTCTCCGTAATTCAAGGACCGTTAGTGACGTATTTCTCGAACATAGGAACATTTGGATTTGGATATGAATTTCTTCATAATTCGAGGGCCGTTAGTGGTGTATTTCTCGAACTTAGTAACATTTGGATTTGGATATGAATTTCTTCGTAATTCGAGGGCCGTTAGTGGTGTATACAGTACAATATATATAGATATACTTATATACTAATTCATAAAACATATACACATGTATACGTTAAATATACAAGATATATACATGTGTATATGCATCATACAATGTATATATACAACTACCTACAAATTATACTACAATATATATACATTACAATACATATAGATATAGTTATATACTAATTTATAAAATATTTACACATGTATACATTAAATATACACTTCTATAGAAGATATATACATGTGTATGCGCACTATTCAATGTATATACACTACTACTTATAAAATATACTACAATATATATACATTAAAATATATATAGATATACTTATATACTAATTTATAAAATATATACACATGTATACGTTAAATATACACTTCTATAGAAGATATATACACATGTATACGCACCATTCAATGTATATATACTACTACTTATAAAATATACTACAATATATATACATTACAATATATATATATATATATATATATATATATATATATATATATATATATATATATATATATATATATATATATATACTTATATACTAATTTATAAAATATATACACATGTATACATTAAATATACACTTCTATAGAAGATATATCACGTGTATACGCACCATTCAATGTATATATACTAGTACTTATAAAATATACTACAATATATATACATTAAAATATATATAGATATACTTATATTCTAATTTATAAAATAAATACAGATGTATACGTTAAATATACACTTCTATAGAATATATATTCACGTGTATACGCACCATTCATTGTATATATATACTACTACTTATAAAATATAATACATTATATATACATTACAATATATATAGATATACTTATATACTAATTTATAAAACATATACACATGTATACGTTAAATATACACTACTATAGAAGATATATACACGTGTATACGCACCATTCAATGTATATATACTTCTACTTATAAAATATACTACAACATATATATATATATATATATATATATATATATATATATATATATATATATATATATATATATATATATATATATATATATATATATATATATATATATATATATATATATATACATTAAAATATATATAGATATACTTATATACTAATTTATAAAATATATATACACATGTATTCATCAAATATTCACTTTTATAGTAGATATCCAATTTATAAAACATATACACATGTATACATTAAATATACACTTATATAGAAGATATATACATGTGTATACGCACCATACAATGTATATATACTACTACTTATAAAATATACTACAATATATATACATTAAAATATATATAGATATACTTATATTCTAATTTATAAAATAAATACAGATGTATACGTTACATAAACACTTCTATAGAAGATATATTCACGTGTATACGCACCATTCAATGTATATATACTACTAATTATAAAATATACTATAAGATATATACATTACAATATATATGGATATACTTATATACTAATTTATAAAATATATACACATGTATTCATTAAATATACAATTCTATAGAAGATATATTCATGTGTATACGCACCATTCTTTGTATATATACTACTACTTATAAAATATACTACAATATATATACATTACAATATATATAGATATACTTATATACTAATTTATAAAATATATACACATGTATACATCAAATATTCACTTTTATAGTAGATATCCAATTTATAAAACATATACACATGTATACATTAAATATACACTTCTATAGAAGATATATACACGTGTATACGCACCATTCAATGTATATATACTACTAATTATAAAGTATTCTACATTATATATACATTAAAATAGATATAGATATACTTATATACTAATTTATTAAACATATACACATGTATACGTTAAATATACACTTCTATAGAAGATATATGCACAAATATACAAAACATATGCTACTTAATATAATAAATTAATAATATTTGGTAGTAAATTAATAATATATTAGAAGTAAGTTTTTAATTTAAAGTAGAAAACTAGAAATTCAATTTAATATTTTAAATCGTTAAATGAAAAAATATAAAAAGTAAGGACTAAGTAGTGAATGAATTTGGGAAATTTTATTGATTGCAAAATGATCCAAAATTTATAATTTACATGAATTAAAAATCCAAAATTTATAATTTACATGAATTAAAAATCTACAAATTATGCATCATTTTTTCCAACTCATTCATGTTAATATTAACAGGAACTTGCATAGGATAGTCAAAGTCAACTGGGGCAAAACCATGCATTGGACTTGATTCTGTTGAGTTCTCCCGTGAAGTTATAATTTTTTCAAGTTTCAGCTCGTCGCTCGGCTCCGGTTCCATTCCTTGGTTTCTTCTTTCCACTCTAATCCAATCTCTGAGGCAAACTAGACATTCGTTGCATTGCTTCCCAATGAGTGTCGGTTGTCTCCAAGCTGCTGTCGTCCCTGAATAAAGGCGCTCTCTGATGCAACGGTTGACATTGGAACATTCAAGATATCTCTAGCTAATCTTGAAAGCATAGGATATTGTGTTTCATTACTCTACCAATCCAACGTGTTGATCCATCGTCTGCGATCCTCTGGTGCCGTCCGAAGATAATATTTTAGCTCTTCCCGATAAGTTGATGTGTAAGTTCTCTCATCAACACTGTTCCAACAATTTAAATCATAAAACGAATCAGAAAAAATACTATGTGCCAGCCTTTTAGAAGATGATGGCTCCTCGGGAGGATGAGGAGCGACTGTTGGAGTGATATTTGTAGGTACGGTTAAATCAAATAAATCAGCATAGTGATTATATAATTTTCTATGTAACCTTTGCATCATCCATAGCCGTCCACAAATCAGGTTGTACTTGTTCAGAATCATGGTTAGTATTTATTTCCAAGTTAGTATAAATAAGTGTACTAAAGTGGCACCTATTATTATATTTTATGTACGGATTTAGCATAGCACCAACCAAGTAAATAGGGGGAATCGGGAAAAAATATTTTTCAAATTTCGTAAACATGGCGCCAACAGCTTCTTTATAACCTTCTTTATTTTTATATTATTTGAGCAAACCAGAAATATCGGCTATATATGCCAAAATATTAGAAACAGTAGGATAATAAGCACCGAAAAATTCAACCATAGCTACATAAAATTTTTCTAAAAACTTAACAAGATCATTAATTACAACCCAATCAGAATTATGTAGCATGCAATCAACAGAATCAGCAAATGAACCGCAATGTTGGTTAAAAGCTAGTGTAATAGGAATTCTATATTTATAACAAGTTTTTAAAAATTCATACGTAGAATTTCATCTAGTATCAATTTCCTCAGGCATCAAAATTGGTGTAAGTCCATTTTCTTGACATTTAACTTTAAATTCTCTAATTCTTGATCTACGATTATTTCCTTGAATAAAACCAACGGCAAGACGAATATTTTCAATATAAAGCTAAAAAAACTCAAGACCATCTTTTACAATTAAATTATATATATGACATGCACACTTAATATGAAAAATTTTAGGCAAGGGCGGAGATAGCGTAGATTTTATTTTTGTTATAGCAGTCTTGTTGTTAGAAGCATTATCAAAAGCAATGCATAAAATTTTATTTTCGATACCATAATATCCAACAATTTTAACAATAGAATCAGCAATAAATTGTCCAGTATGTTTACGATCTTCATCATATAAAAAAGTAAGAATACATTTTTGCATCACGAAATTACTATCCATCCAATGACAAGTAACGGTTAAATAATCATTTTTATTTACAGCACGACCAAGATCAGAAGTTAGGGACAATCTACATTGAATATTTTATAACAATGTTGATAAATAAAAATAATATTGTGAATGGAGTCTAAAAATATCAGAACGACAAGTAGTTCTAGGAATACCGTTAAACATAGGATTATAAATTACTTGTATATAACAAATAAAAGCATCAGAAGAAGGAAAACTAAAAGGCAAACAACCCACAGCTACCATTTTAGCTATTTCTTCCTGGTCCCTCAATTTATTATACTTCTTCGCTACGTGACCGGTTGCTGGGTCCATTCTAGTTTGCATTGGCCCACCAACATCCCCACCACCTTATGCAATATTTAACTCTCTTTTGTGATCTTCAGCTATATGTCTCATTAACGTACCCGTACCCCCTTGCTTGCCTCCACTTCTATGCTTATATATTTGTTGACAAATATTGCATTACACCTCAATATATGATATACGTTCAAAAAATTGTCATGCAACACTAGTTCTTTTACGAGGTCTTGGGGCACTGGGAGGACGGGGAGGGAGATTAACCGATTCAGATCTAACGTTAGCATCTCCTACTGCAGGAGTCTCAGCAATATTTTCATTATCTTCGTCTAAATTAATCGCATCTACTTCATTTTCTTCTTCACCGTAATTTTTCTGAGCTTCTACATAATCCATATCGTGAGCACCTACACCTATTTCTTCCTCAAAAGGTGTACCAAGCGGTATCGGAGGCGAAGGCACACAGGTATATCTACTACTTGAACTACCTCTACCGCTAGTAATTCGCTTTTTACTACCACTACCGCTTCCGGGACAAAAAATTTTAACACCTTTAGTAGCGAGGTTTCTTAATTTATCCATAATATAAATTAAGTTAAACTAAAAATATTCAAAATACACAAATATAATAAAATTAAATATTAAACAATTAATACAATAAATAAAAATTCAACGTAAGAGATGAAACGACAATACCAAATTTTGAAAGCATCCGAAGGTTGCGACTTTAGAAACTTCCGCTCGTACTTTGTAAACGAAAAATTAAAAAATTAAAGTGAACACTTTAAGAAATCAAATATATTGAATATTTGAGAATTGAGATTTGAGAGAGAATGAGATTTGAGAGAGTGAAAAATTGTGTGAAAAATGATTTGAAGTTGTAGGGTATTTATAGATTTTTTTGGGGATTAAAAAATATTTTTTAAAGTTAATTTTTTTTTTAATAAATGGGCCCAAACTAGCCGTTTGGACCCAAAAACGGTTGTATACCCGTTGAGCTAACGGCTAGTTTGGACCAAAATTCCTTTATTTTTTTTTGTAAAAAAAGTATCCGGGCCGGGCCAGTTAACCAGCGGTCCTGGACCGGGCTTGGTCCGGGCCGGATTAGCCGGGCCCATTTTAAAAAAATAACCGGCACGGGACCCGGAACCCTAAAGCCCTAGGGCTTACCGGGCCGGGTTAGTTACAAGGGCCGGGTCGGATCGGCCCACTTGACATCCTTAGGGTTAATTCAGGGTTTAGGGTAAACTAGACTCTAAGAACTCTAACAGAATTTGAGTTCTTTTTTTTTTTTAGAGTTCCATAAATTTTAGATATCTACATCATCCATACTGTATTCTATCGAGTGAGGTCACAACCTATCAAATATAAATTATGACAGAATCTCAAAATACCATAAAGCAAATCTAAAAAATCGCATAATTAGTCAACCAAAACAACATTTAAAAGCAACTGATAAAATAATTTTAAAGTACCAAAAAAAAAATACAAATTATTAAATAGAAAAGTAAATAGACGAAGAGTCATAGAACTACTTGAGTGCTAACATTAGAAAGGAAAATATACTTGGTTACCAAAAAAAAAAAAAAAGAGATTATACTTAATTTGTTTTCTATTTTAAGTAAAATTCTTTCCAAAATAACCTACCTATTTTTGTTAAATTATTATTAAAAAGAGACTCACAAATTTGGTCAACAAATAACTATTAAAGTAGTATTTGGCTAGTATTAAAGTTCATATTTGGTTATGTAAGTCTTTTTACGTAAAGATAAATTTATTAATTCCTCAAATATGAATTAATCAATAAAACTTAATAGTAATTTTTACTTGTCTTCACCCTTTTAATATATTGTAAATGTAGATGTAGATTGTTGATGTAGATAAAGTTATTGACCAAGAATCCATACTCCCGAGGTTGTTGGGGGTGGGATTTATTATTATTATTATTGGCTGCAACGTCTAAAGTATTACTACTTTCTAAAGTTAAATTAGATTAGAATTAATTAATTTTTAAAATTAAAATTTAAACATTCAAAAATGGTAGAAAAACACTATAAGCTGCAAGTTTTCTCATATCATAAAAACAAGATTTTAAAAATTTGATCAGATTTTATATGATTGAACTCTTAAAAAGAAAGTGATAACAATTAAAAGCGAACTGAGATGATTAATTTCCACTACATTTTTTTTAATACTTAAAGATCTGAAGTGTAAAAATTAAAGAATAGTGATTTTGAGGAGCAAAAATAAAAGAACCAAATGGGACATGATTAATACGAAATAAACCCAAAAGCCATATTTGGGAACACAGAACACAAATCTGTACGATTTTTATTCTTTTCTTTTTTGCCTAAAAACATGTTTGGATAAACAATTAAAGGAAAATAATTTATCTTTTTCCTTACAACAACGAGTTTTCTTCTTCTATTTCTTGATGGAATTATTTCCCTTTACAACTTGGGAGAACAAACCACAAACCTCTACACTTTCTCTATTTATAATTTACATCAACAAACCCTTTCTCCCTCAAAGAGAAAAAAAAAATATATACTTTACATACCATGGAAGCCTATGATATTCTGTCTCAGATCATTGGTAATCTTCCAGTAAAATCTTTGTTACTCTTTAAATCTGCTTCTAAGTCATGGAATACTATAATATCGGAAAGTCAGTTCACGAAAACTGACCTCGATCTATCCAAAAAAGTATCCGAAATAATTTGGCATCCCAAAAAGAAGCTCATATTGTTACACACGAGTAATGGTGTATTGAGTTTAGAAATTTGGAAAATCCCCGAATTTCAATGGGAAAACAAGTCTTTCCTCTAAAGAGATTTCGAAATCCTTGTTCCTTGTGCTTGTCTCATTGTTTGGTATTAATGAAGACACCAATTGATGACATCGAATATGCTTTGTGGAATCCTTGCACCAATGAATATCGAACCTTAATATGTCCATATTCGAATGGGATGACTCCACATGGTTGTGGATTGTGTTATGATTCTCGTAGCAGTGAACAAAAGGTTATATTGATACTCCAACATCCTTGATTCATGATCCAAATGTCCAATTCAGATCCGATGTAGACACTATATAAACCAACACAACCTCTGAAACAAGTCAAATGATACGATTGATATTTATCTATAAAATAGGGTTCTGGAAGCTCCCTCAGTGTCATGTAGTCAAAGTATATAGTCATAGAATCACTATCAACTAATTGACTAATTCCTGAAGAACTCAAGGACCAATACACAACACCATTAACCGTAATCCCTGAACTGCACAAGAAATGGTGAAATTGTCTTTCGAGCAGGAGGGGAGCTTGAAATCTATGATCCTAAACGATGTAACTTCGAATATGTTGTAACCTGAACTTTCAATAATAAGTAGCATAGGTGAATTTTATTGAAACGAAAGCAAAGATGAACGATACTAACTGATATAGTTACTACTGCTAGAAGAAGAGGGTAAAGATGAGAAAGGTTATAGAGAGAAAGAGAGGTGAGGACACGAGAATACTCTCCAACATAATACGATGATGTCCTACTTCTATCCTTGATACTTCATAATATACACGTGCCTCATCCCGGTTGCCATATATAATCCTTCAAAAGCCTATTGACATGTTTCTGCCTATTGCTCCTACGTGGATGCTTCTCAGGCCCAATTTCTTCAGTTTGAACGACCAGCACATTTACTTCGTTGTCTGATGTCGGTTCACTGGTTGGGTTCATAACATTACTCCCTCCTGAAAGGAGAACCTTGTCCTCAAGGTTCTGAGTAGTTGAATCTTGGAGCTTCAATGGAGTAATTTGTTGATCGGGTTGTCCTCTACAACGTTTGAGCAACGAAATATGAAACACCGGATGAATGCGAGCCTCCTCGGGCAGCTGGAGTTTATATGCCACCAGCCCAATTCGCTTGAGCACCTTGTATGGGCCAAAGTATTTCCTGCTCAGTGTATGTTGCTGGTTGCTTCGTAAGGATTGTTGTTTATATGGCTGCAACTTCACAAAGACCCAGTCACCTTCTTCAAAATGATCCTCAATTTGACCCTTATCAGCGTACTCTTTCATTCGATCTTGTGCCTTGGAGAGATTGAGCTTCAATAGATCCAAGACTTCATCCCGACGCAATATGTATTGCTCAACGAGATCATCAGAAGCACTGCCAAGAATGTATCGAGCTATGTTAGGAGGTTCTCTCCCATATAAAGCTTGAAAAGGTGTCAACCCAGCTGATGTATGAAGTGCTGTATTATACCAAAATTCAGCCCATGGCAGCATAGATATCCATTCATGAGGGCTATCGGCTACAAAGCATCGCAAGTACTGCTCAACACATTTGTTCAACGCCTCAAATTGTCCATCTGTCTGCGGGTGGTATGCCGTGCTCATGGCCAAAACAGTCCCCTGTAATCTATTTATCTTTTTCCAGAAAGTATGCAAGAAACGAGGGTCACGATCAGTTATGATTGTTCGAGGTGGGCCGTGAAGCTTAATAACATGAATAACAAAAGCCGCAGCCACAGTTTGAGCATTAAAAGTTGCTGGGAGAGGAATAAAATGTCCATACTTGGACAGTCTATCAACCACCATCATGATGGTAGCTTTCCCTTTAGAGCTCGGCAAACAAGTAATAAAGTCCATAGCTATCTCTTCAAAAACCATCTCCAGCACCGGTAATGGTTTTAACAGACCTGCTGGCAATCGATTAATGTCCTTAGAACGCTAACAAGTCTAGCATGAAGCAATGTAAACCTTAACATCATTACGCATTGCTGGCCAATAAAAATTCGAGGCCAAACGATGAAAAGTACGAGTAACTCCAGCATGGCCCCCTATATTCGAATCATGAAATTCTGAAAGTAACAATTGCTTCAAGGGAGAATCTCGTGGTATTACCAGACGTCCTTTGTAGAAGAGGAGCCCTTTGCGAAAAGTATAGTCAGCATATGCAGCAGGTTCGCTCTCTAACCCCTGTTGAACAGACAACAATTCTGGATGGCATTTATTCGCTTCTAACAGTTCCCCAACCAACTCATAAGTGCGTTCTGAAATAGCAAACAACACTCCAGCATCAGGTGGTCTGGACAAGGCATCAGTGGCCTTGTTCTGCCTTCCCGGTCGGTAACGTATCGTGAAATCGAGATTCCAATCTGTTCGTAGAGTTTCTATCTTCTGAAATCGAGGTGCTAAACCTTCCCGTCCCAATGTCAAGCAACACATGCATGGAAGGTGACTTTTTATGTGATGACTAATCTTTAGTCTTTTTGGTTTTATAGCTGTATTCTTGTACAGACTCATATGGTTGTATAAGTTGGATTTGTGTTCTATTTATTTTAAAATTAATATCCCTATGATGGTGAACTATTAATTATATTTTTTAAATGGGTGAATTTATTTTTTTTTACTACTATTTTTCTAAAAAAAATATTCAAATCCATCACCTTGATTGGGAGCCATATAGATTTTACTGCTAGAGAAGTGTGTTAATTTTATTGATGTGTGTATATTATATACAAGAGAGCACTAACCAAATAAGTAGAGAATCAAGTAATAAAGAATTGTAATCTTCTCCTAAATAGAAACCAAATCACTGATGAGATATTGAGATATGGAAGATCAATCATGAGATATCCTAATATCAATCAAAAGATATTGCTAATATGCCCCTGCAAGATGGTAGATCGGTCCGATATACCAATCTTGGACCTTAGTGCTTCGAATGGATCTCTTGGAAGCGGCTTGGTCAGAAGATCAGCTAGTTGGTCTTGGGATAAGGCATGAGAAACACGTAGCAAGCCTTGTTGGCCGAGGTTTCTAACAAAATGACGGTCAATCTCAATGTGCTTCATTTTGGAATGGATAACTGGTTTAGCACACATATAAGTCATGCTAAGATTGTCACAGTAGACCGTTGACACCTAATTTTTGCCCTCCACGACTAAATTTAATCCTGAGTTTCTTTGATTTTTAATAAAATTAAAATATTTATTTCATCTGAATAAAAATTTATTAAATATATTTGTACGTAATTTTGTCATTTTAAGTAGTGATTATAATTTATCATATTCAATTATACGAGATTTTATAATTTTGTTACTTAAATATTTATTTTTTAAAATATCGGATTTTAATTAAGGCCTATAGATTCAAATGATTAAAGTTTTGATTTAAATATAATTTACTCTCAAAAAAATAATTTATTCGGATAAATATGTGTTTGATTTTATAAAATCAAGAAGCCCGGGATTAAAGGAAGTATTAATTCGCATCGAATTTCAATTTAATTTATCCAATCTATTAGATTTGGCCATAATTGAAATCCAATTGGCCATAATTGTAATGCAATCCGTCAATTGATTTGTAATTTGGTCAAAATTAAATAAATATGGTTAAACTTTAAATCTCAATTGGGGTTATATTTTAAATAACCCCAAAATTCTCAAAAACTCTCATAACTTCTACTTAATTTCACAAAAAAATAATTTCAAATTATACTACATTGTACTATTTCCCCCCAACTTTGTCTTTTTCAAATTTTAAAATTCAAAAGTTGTACTGCATTGTGCAATTTCCCCCACATTATCTTCCACCTCACCTTATCTTCAATTTTAAAATTCCAAAAACACCCTTATTTGCTTTTTCTCTCACATTGGTGGAGGACAAGAAATAAATCCTCATCATTTCCTATAAATACTTTTCTCCCACATTGGTGGAAGAGAGAAAAAAAACCATTTCTATCCTATAAATATTACCACTACTTTGGTAGAAAAAGAAAAAAAAAGGAAGAAAAAAAAAAAGGCTAGAAAGGTGAAAAAAAATCTTTTTTGAGCAAAATAGTTATTTTTTTTTAGTAAAATTTTTTTGTTTCATAGAGTTGGTCGGCTAATCAAGAATTTCAAGTTGCCGACGATGTTTTTTTGGTGTTGGTTGATTCCGACGAAGTTCGTAGTCTCGTTTTGCTACTCCCAAAAAAGTAAACACATCTTTTTGTTTTTTTTTTTTATATATTATTATCATTTTCTTCTTCATCTTTTTTTCTTCTTCATTGTTTGTAGATATAATTTTATTTACTGGAATTGTATGTTGTAGATGGCCTTAAAGGCCCTAGGACATTGTGGTATCGATATTCTAATTATTTTCATGTTCATGATATAAAAATAAGCTAACAATAGTTGTATGTGTCTTTTTTTTTTTAATTTATTCTTTGATTATTTTGGATAAAGTTTCAATCTTTGCTTAAAAGATGTATTTATGCTTTGTTTAAACTCATTGTTGTTGGATATATTTGTTTTTAGCATGTAAAGTTATTTTCTTTATGTTGAAAAGAATAGTTAATGTTGAATGTTTCGCCTTTTCACCTTATTCTTTGATTATTTTGGATAAAGTTTAGATCTTTTCTTGAAAAATGTAATCATGTCTTATTTAAACTCATTATTGTTGAATATGTTTATTTTTGACATGTAAAGTTATTTTCTTTATGTTGAAAAGAATAGTTAATATTGATTGTTTTGCCTTTTGACCTTATTCGTTGATTATTTTGGATAAAGTTTAGATCTTTACTTGAAAAGTCATACCCATGTCTTGTTTAAACTCATTGTTGGTAGATATGTTTGTTTTTAGCATGTAACTTTATTTCTTTATGTTGAAAAGAATGGTTAATATTGATTGTTTTGCCTTTTGACTTTATTCTTTGATTGTCATGTGTAAAGTTTTGATCTTTGCTCAAAAGTCAAACTCATGTCTTGTTTAAATTTATTGTTGGCGGATATGTTTGTTTTAGCTGTAAAGTTGTCTCTTTTATGTTGGAAAAATAGTTACTATTGTTTGTTTCGCCTTACTAAAAATAGTAATTAATTAAATCAAGAATTTTTCATTTACTTGTTAATTATTTCAAGGGATCTCCAAAATCTTCATTTAAGAGATGAAGTGCTAGCTTTATTGTTCATCCCCGATGTTTATTCATCTTTTTCCGCATGTTTTTAAATTTGTCAAAATGATGAGAAAGTTCGAATTTTTGTGGCTAAATAGAATTATTTAGATATTTTCGAGTCATGCATAGTATGATTGTGAAACAATATTTCACTTTTAGAAATGCTAAGCTTTATTCTAATTTTCGCGCCCTTTGAATTGTTATATGTGCTCTTTGTGAGTGTAAAGACTTGATTCGTGTCTCTCATTGATTCATAATATCAAAGGAGAATCAACAATTCTTAGAAATATAAACCATAGGTCATTACACATTTTTTTCATAAAATTTTGGTTGTAATTTAGATGTATGAATTTTCATTAATGTCGCCTTAATTGAAATTTAAAGATTCTCTTGCTTGAAAAGTTAACCTTTATTTTCTTTGGTTATATAGATTAGTATCTATGTTTGTTCAATTTTAGAAGTCATGAGTATTTTCCTTGTTGCCTCATCCCTTTACTTTCGCAAGCTTACGTTGTTTGTTTCTTGCATTAATTTATTGAATATGACCTTCTTCCTTTTACCTTTATTCATTCTTATATGAACATAAATCATGAGGCATGTAAGTGGGTGTCTTTGCTTTGCATTTTATTTGTTGACTCTCATTCTTGTGCAAGTGTTCTTATCATTGTCATTCAAAAATTGGTTCTTGATATTTTCTTTTATTTTGAAATATATCACTTTTATGCCTTGAACGTATATTAATTTCTTTATCTTTTCTTTGCATGCAAAAAAATGTTTGGAGGCCAAATGGATTCCTCTCCTCTTGCATTTTGTAATGGGCCAATGAGGTCTACCCCTTCAAGTTAAGTTCGAAGTTTAAACCTGAGGTCTATTACATGGCGTACGGGTGCTAGAAGATAGATGAAGAAGGAAAATGGGTCAAAACCCATTGATGAGGTCACTAAGAGACTTGAAAAGTCTCAATTTTTATTATTGTCTTCTTTTATTTATTTATTTATTTATTTATTTATTCATTCATTCATTTCGGCCTCGAAGCCAAAGTTGTATTAATATAGGTGGAGCAAGACTCGAGCCAAAGACTCGCAAATAGTTTAGGACAGGTGAAATGGGTCGGAAGCCCAACTAGACTAGGACAGGTCTCGTTGATTTGGGCCTAATGGCCTAAATCCTTTACTTTCTCCTCCCTTCCCCTTTTATGTGTTTATTTGTTTATTAGTTTTATTTATACTTAGTTAAAATCCTTACTAAGTAGCCTAAATCTATTTTACACAAGTCTTTTAAAAAAATAAATCAAATCACTATTTCAACAAATTAATCTTTTCAGAAGTTAATCAAAATATGTTTTCAAGCAGTCCGGATAACCGCAAGTTAGCGGACGTTTTAGGTGCCTAACACCTTCCTAAAACGTTAATAGGAACCACTTACTTGGAATCTTCAAAACTTAAAACGATTTTTTCTGTTTTGAATCGTTTGAAGTAACTCTCTAAAGGTTTCTTAATTCCTTTTCAAAATTAAGTGGCGATTCTCAAAAAGTCAAAATTTCCGCAAAGCAGAAATGACGACTCTGCTGGGGATTTGTAAATAGGTTCTAACCAAATGTTTGATTTCGTCTTTTGATTAACTGTTTATGTGTTTATATGTTTTGATTCTATAAAGTTTAACTATCGCATCTCATGGCATATTCTTGCATTATTTAAACTATTTTGGGGTTTCGTGGATGCCCCGGCCCCTGTTGTTCAATTTCAAAATGTGTTGAAAATACGAACGACTTATTTGCACGTGAGTCGTCTGATGGCTGTTCGTATTTTCAAATTCAAGTTGTCTGCTTGAGAACCAATGTTCAAACCTACTCTAGACACCTAAGATAGAACGAAACCAAAACCCTATTTTAGGTATGAGCCTAGGATGACCCAATACCTGAGCGGGGTATTGGGCCCATTAGAAAACCTGCCCTGCATCTATTGAACCCGAGTCAATTATAGAAGAACCATATTTATGTGTTAAAGAAAATGTATGCCTGTCTAATTTAATCCATTATCCTTTGGGGGTCGGGAAAAAACTTGATTTGCTTACGTTCGTAAGAAGAATTGAAGCAAGTTAAGCAAGAAATTGATCGATTTGGGAGGTTGCATTTAAGGCACCGTTTGAACGTCAACGGATGTCACCAATATAAGAAATGGATGAAGCTAAGAAGGGGAAGGCTGATGAAGCACTCAGGAATTAGTATTTTTTATCCCCTGTGTGGGAACGTATCTTCTTTCATGTTATTTCCCTTTCCCTAAAGATTGTATCCCTCTTTCGTTATATTTTGTAGGCATTTATGCCCTTTTAGTGTTTATACAAGTTGGGGGATAATGGATTGACCTTAAGCAAGCATATATTTTTCTTCAAAAATCGTTACGCCCAAACCCTTGACTCAAAAGGGTCACCAAATTAGGATGCACGTTTATTACAATATGCTTGTGTAATATAACTATTTATGTGCTTATACGTGTTATGTTGATTCGAATTAAAGGCGAATGATGTTGGGCGTATTTACACGCCGAAACACCATAATTTGCCCATATTTTAGGCTAAGTTTTGAGGATAAAATATATAATTCCTGCACTTTTAGTCCATTTTCCTGTAAGTGATCTAACCAATGTGATTAGCATGTTTTCAGGTATTAATGATGAAGATTTCAGCACTTTGTGGACCCTTGGGCAGCAAAGGAAAACTTGACGAAAGAAGGAAGGCAGCTTTTGGAAGCTTGTAGACTGAAAGTGATGCATGGAGAATCTGTCCCGGGCAAAATCAGTATTTCTTAATACTTAGGGGTTCAGCAGTAACCTAGTAGGACGAGGACAAGAATGTTATAAATACCTTATTTGCTGAATTTTTCAGCAGGCTTTTTAATTCCTTTTATTCGACACTCCTAGTTGATTTACGTTACAGATTCTGTAAGTACAACAGAGAAAGACACGGCTAACTCTTGAGAAAAAAATGGCTTAGGGAAAAACGTTACTTGGCTTTTGGATGCCACTCCATCTTCATCGTGTGGATTCTTCTAGTCGTGGTATGATGATGATGTCCTCGTTGATTTCCTTTCCACTCATGAGCAGCTAAACTTCTCTGTTAGGGTTATGAAAGCCTTTTGATATACTATCTATTACTATGAGTTTGTGAATTCTTGATGCGTATGCTACTTATATCATTACTCTCTTTGTTTTAATTAAATTCTTATGGTTGCAAACATATAGAATACGCCATTATAGCATTAACTTGTTCGAGAGAAAATTTACATGTTTGGAAAAGAGAATGTGACAAGGAAATAGGGCTACCAACCCCTGTTTACAAGTTAGTGCCTTAACCGGATTAACCTCTTGGAGAATTTGTACCGTTAGTTATACACTTTAAGCTCGAGAGAGTTAAAGTGAAATAATCCTGGATGGTCGAGAGACACTAGGATTTACCATTAGAATACGAATCTCTATAAGTGCATGTATGTCTGAATTCCGCATAACTCATAGTTAATAGATACGTAGAATTCATAAGGTGGACATAACCCTAACTTATTATTCTCTGTGATTAAATCTTACTAAACCCAACATTCATTCGTTACTTTGTTAATCTTATTACACACATAAATTAAATCCCCCCTTTCCATAGAATTTTCGACCAACAGTTTACTAATAGTTGCATACTTAGTGACCAAGTATTCCCTGTGGGATTCGACACCCAACCCAGTTGGGTTCTATATTTGACAGCGACCGCTTACACTCTTACGAGAGCTGTAGTTTGGGCGTTATCAAATTTTGGCGCCGTTGCCGGGGAATACGGTTGTCAACTAAGTTTGTGATAGTTACTAGACCCTTTGGTCAAAGATTCTCGAATTTTACTTTTAGTTGTTGTTTTTGTTTTATTCAGGTTTTGTTCAGTGCATGCCAAATACTCGAAGTTTGGGTCAGCCATTATTACCCATAAACCCTGAACCCCAACTTATTGGCAGGATGAAGGCGCAACGAGATATTGATAGAAGGCCGCTCAACAGGAGCAGGCTCGATTAGCTGCATTGGCCGTTGTTCAAGTGCATCAACAGAATATTGATAACCCAGGGCGAGCAACAAATCCTGATGATGAGGACCTGGGTGATGATGAATTACTGAATCCTAGGCATGCGGAAGAGGCGGCGGCACTTGTGAATAGAAGAGATCGTCAAGCTAGACTGAGGCCTGAACGTCGAGCTATGCAGATTCCGTTTAATGATGATGATGATGATTTGGATGGAGCTGGTGCCACAGGGGCTATTATTCCTCCGCCCTTGGCACCTGAAGCCAAGTTCAATATCACTAGCACCATGATTCAGCTATTACAGCTTAAAGGGTTATTTGGAGGACTTGCAGGCGATGATCCAAATATGCATCTGATCAATTTTATCTCTACATGAAAGTCATTCGACAATCCAGGCGTTGGACAGAATGCAATTCAGCTGCGCTTATTTCCATTGTCTCTATCTGGGGAAGCAACTCTATGGTTAAACGGACTAACTCCTGATTCTATTACTAATTGGAGCCAATTGAAAGACGCTTTCCTAGAAAGATTCTTTCCGCCATCCAAGAGAGCACAGTTGAGAGTTGAGATCAGCAATTTTCGACAGCTTCCAACTGAAGCTCTCCACAAAACATGGGAGAGGTTCAAGAAGAATCTTATGTGGTGCCCAAACCATCATATGACTAATGTCCACTTGATGGAGATATTATACAGGTCATTGAATTCAGTGACTAAGCCAGTGGTTGATAATGGTGCAGGAGGATCATTCATGGACCTTACTTTTATTCAGGCAAGTAATATGCTAGATCTATGACAAAGCAGAGTAGAGCTTGGCATACCAGGGATTCTGAGGTAGCAAGCTCTGTTGTATCTATTGGCATGACTGTAGAACAAAGGCGAAGAGAGGAGGAATGTGATCAAGATATAGCGCACATGAAAATGCAGATGGATCTTCTTACCAAGCATTTATTATTAGGGAAGACCGAAAAAGTCAAAGCTGTCGTATCACAGGGAAGAGATGAATCAGATTCTGAGGAAGAAGCTAACTACTTGAATAATCAGGGGGTTTCCGAGGTAATGCCCAAGGAAACCAAGGTCGGAAATATTATGATAAATTTGGAAACAAGGACCGTGATCAAGGTAGTTGGAAGAACAAGGCTGACAGGAGTGGTTTGTATATTCCTCCTGGAAACCGTGAGGCCGTGGTGTCTGACTCTGGGAAGATGTCCATGGAAGATATGATGGCTAAGCTGTTAAAAGGAGTGGAGGCAACCAATACGGGAGTAAATGAGGTAAAGAAGGATTTGTCATCAATAAATCAATTGGTTGACTCACATTCCACTTCAATAAAATAGCTGGAACAACAATTGAGTCAACTTTCAGCAGCATTAAATCAAAGGAAGGCTGGCACTTTACCTAGTGACACTGTGCAAAACCCAAAGAATGGCGGATCATGTATGGCTATTACTACCAGAAGTGGTAAGGTATTGGAGAATCCTTCCAAAGACAAGCAGGTGGATGATGATATAGTAGATGATGTTGTTGATGCCGAAGAAGCGGAGGTGAGTGTGCATGACGTCACCCCTAGACGTGTGCAACCTGAAAAGATCGACAATCAAAAGCAAGATAAAAAGGAAGTAATGGAGAAAACTATTCCTCTTCCACCACCACCTTTTCCTCAGAGACTGAAGAAGAAAGCTGATGATACCAGGTTCAATAAATTTATGACTATGTTGGAACAGATGCCTGGGTACACGAAATTCATGAAGGATCTTTTGACAAAGAAACGGGCAGTAAGCTATGAGATGGCAGATAACATTCATCATTGTAGTGCAATCGCTACAAGATCGTTAGTTCAGAAAAAGGCAGATCCTGGTGCTTTCAATATTCCTTGCACTGTAGGATCCTTGAATTTTGCCAAGGCATTATGCGATTTGGGGGCTAGCATCAATTTGATGCCGCTATCCATCTACAGGAAGTTGGGGTTGGGTGATCCTACACCAACCAATATGCGGCTTGTGATGGCTGACAGGTCGGTAAAATGACCTGCTGGTATCTTATATGATGTGTTGGTGAAGGTTTCTTCCTTCATTTTTCCTGCAGACTTTGTTATTTTGGATTGTGAGGTGGACTCTGAAGTCCCCATAATCTTGGGGCGTCCCTTCCTTACAACAGGGAGCGTGCTTATTGATTTGAGAGCTAATGAGACGAAGTGGTCCATTTTGATGTATGCAAATCAATGAACCAACCCAAAGATATGAATGTGTTCTCTGTAGCTGATGTGTACTATGAGGATGAGAAAGAATTATCTGTAGCGAAGCAGCTTATTGTTGATCCATTGACAGCTGTGCTTATGAATGTTGAGCGCGAGGATGTTGAAGATTATGAAGAAACTATTTGTGCTCTCACAGGAATAGGGTCGTATTCTCATGCTCCCAAAAAGATGGACCTTGATCTCAAAAATCGACCTACACCACCAGCTAAACCATCCATTGAAGAGCCACCAATGTTAGAATTGAAGGAACTGCCCAGTCATCTAAAGTACATGTTCTTGGGAAGTGGAAATACATTTCCAGTTATTGTTGCGGCTGATTTGGGTGAGCAGAAAGTTGCAGCTCTCATCTCTGTTCTAAGGAGATACAAAGAGCCATTGGTTGGACTATCGCTGACATTATTGGTATCCCGCCTGGGATATGTATGCACAAATTCAGCTTGAAGAAATTGCATACCCACTATTGAGCATCAAACACGTTTGAATCCACCTATGCAAGAAGTGGTGAAGAAAGAAATTATTAAGTGGTTAGATGCAGGGGTAGTGTATCCAATCTCCGACAGTGAATGGGTGAGTCCGGTACAGTGTGTTCCCAAGAAAGGGGGCATGACGGTAGTTGCAAACGAAAAGAATGAGCTGATTCCACTCAGACCTGTCACGGGGTGGAGGGTGTGTATGGACTACCGGAAGCTGAATTCGAGGACGCTTAAGGATCACTTCCCAATGCCATTCTGGACCAAATGCCTCAAGGGGAAGCTAGTTGAAGCTCCTATCATTGTGGCGCCTGATTGGGCTCTACTGTTTGAAGTTATGTGTGATGCAAGTGGGGTAGCATTGGGTGCTGTACTTGGTCAGAGAAGATAAAGGTTATTTCATCCAATATACTATGCGAGCAAGACGTTGAATGGAGCGCAGAAGAATTATACAGTCATGGAACAAGAGCTTCTAGCGGTTGTTTATGCGTTTGACAAGTTCCGTGTGTACTTGTTGGGAACCAAAGTGGTGGTTCATATAGATCATGCATCCCTGAGATATCTAATGGCGAAGAAGGATGCAAAGCCGAGGCTAATTCGATGGGTGTTATTGCTGCAAGAATTTGATTTCGAGGTAAAAGATAGAAAAGGTTGCGAAAACCAAGTAGCTGATCATCTATCTAGACTTGAGAATGAGCATATAGCACAGCTCGATCTTGAGATTAATGATGCATTTCCTGATGAAGAGATCCTAACCACAATGGCGGAAGAGTTACCGTGGTACACAGACTTTGCGAACTACGTGGTAATTAATGTGATGCCTGAGAATCTCTCTTTTCATCAAAAGAGGAAGTTCATGCATGATGTACAACACTATTTCTGGGATGAACCATATCTTTTTTGACGATGTGCGGATGGTGTTATTAGGCGATGCATATCTCATGTGGAGGTGCCTGGCATATTGGAAGCAAGTCATGCTTCCCAAGTTGGGGCTCACTATGCAGGTGATCGGACAACCAGAAAGGTATTGCAAAGTGGCTATTATTGGCCTTCATTATTCAAGGATGCCTATTATTTTGTGAGAAGATGTGATCAGTGTCAGAGGCAAGGCGCTATTTCAAAGCATCACGAGATGCCCATGTCTAAAATTCTTGAAGTAGAACTATTTGATGTGTGGGGTATTAATTTCATGGGCCCATTTGTGAATTCGTTTGGGATGAAATATATCTTAGTTGTTGTGGATTATGTATCCAAATGGGTCAAAGCAGTAGCGCTGGCTGATAATGAAGGTAAGCGTGTTGTAGTATTCTTGAAGAGAAATATCTTCTCTCGTTTTGGGGTACCACGTACCATCATAAGCGATGGAGGATCACACTTTTGCAACAAGCTATTCAGATCCGTGTTGGTGAAATATGGGGTCAAGCAACATAAGGTGTTGGTGAAATATGGGGTCAAGCAACATAAGGTAGCTACACCTTACCACCCACAAACTAGTGGGCAGGTAGAGGTTTCTAATCGGGAAATCAAGCTAATCCTTGCTAAAACGGTAAATGCTAGTAGGAAAGATTGGTCTCGGAAGCTTGACAATGCCTTATGGGCTTATAGGACTGCATTCAAGACACCAATTGGCATGTCCCCGTATCAACTAGTTTATGGGAAGGCTTGTCACTTGCCCATTGAGCTCGAACATAAAGCATTGTGGGCGTTGAAGCGGCTTAATTTGAATTGAGATGATGCTATGAATCTGAGATTAGAGCAGCTGAATGAGATGGATGAGTTCCGTCTACATGCGTATGAAAGATCATACATCTACAAGGAACGGATGAAAAAGTATCATGATCAGCGGATTATCCAACGAAAATTTATGAGGGGAGATATGATACTTCTTTTCAACTCCAGACTGAAGCTATTTCCAGGTAAGTTGAAGTCTAAATGGTCTGGTTCGTTCAAAATTAGCCAAGTCTACTCGTCTGGAGTAGTAGAGTTAGAAGACAATAATGGTGGTGTCTTTACGGTGAATGGCCAACGAGTGAAGCCATATATAGGTCCTCTTGACTCGATAAAATGCATGGCCACCATCTATCTCGACGAAGTTTAAGTAATCGAGATAGCCATGTCGTGCCGCGACAATAAATCAAGCGCTTGGTGGGAGGCGACCCATCATTTTTAATCGTTTTGGTTTACTAGGAGTTTGTTTTTGTAGTCGAGCCACGACCAAAACTAAGGCGCTTGGTGGGAGGCAACCCATCTTTCTTATTATTTTTGTTGTTGTTGAGTAAGTATAGGTGCAAGACGTATAAAGGAGGAGATTGGTCCCAAATTTTGATTTGGAATTGTGTCATGTTGAAGGTGGTAAGATATGAATGAAGGAACAAAGGCTATTGGTTAGGCATTGCCTATGCAAATCTAGGCAACGAACAAGGAAAGGCCTATGTAAATCTAGGCAACGAACAAGGCCAGGCCTATGCTATGGCCTAAGCTCTCTGAATCTACAATGCTATAGCATAGGCGCCGCCTATGCCCAACTAGGCAAAGCTAAAGGCGCCGCCTATGCCATTTCCTTTGCTCTCTGAATCTACAATGCCATAGCATAGGCGCCGCCTATGCCCAACAATGCCATATCATAGGCGGCGCCTATGTCCAACAATGCTTTACAAAAGGCGCCGCCTATGCTAAGCATAGGGAAAGAATTAGGCGCCACCTATGCTTACTTTTTGGTCTCCTAACCCGATTCTACATGGGTCAAACCCGACCCAAGCCTTGTCCTATAAATAAAACTTCAACATTAGAACAAACTACACTTATTCCTTTACTCTCTAAATCTCTCAAAATTTTTCTTTTTGCTCTTCTAACCTTGCAAGATCATCTTCCGAGGCCGTCACCAAGTAAGTACTTCTTTTATATTCCGTAGTTATTACAATACTACGCCTATAATGATTTGTTGAATCTTGAAGTAGTATTGGTGATTGGAATGTGATTGGTTTGTTATAATACATCTAGTTGAGTGACAAAATACGTATGGGTGTTCTAGACTTTGTTCCGATTTGTATTTGATTATTATACACTGTCCTCTTTTTGCGGAATCAAAATGGTAAAGTTAATCACATAATCGTGTAAGTCGAACGTTGGAATGTTTTGAATGGCTCGTTCATGAAATAGAGTTGAAAAAGATAGTTAAGATGACATGAAAAGTATGACTGCACTGAATATATTGTTGGAACATAACACCTAAATGTATGATGATGAAGTCTGAGTAATCGACATCGTTCACTTAATTAGTTTGTGCCAACAAATCAAGTGTGGGGTGGTGTCACTACTGTTTGTTTGTCAATTGAATCTACCGAGATGAAGCTAACATGACTTTATTTTAAATCTCAGATACAATGGCACCAAAAATTCGACCAGGAAAAGAAAAAGCAGCCACCTCACAGAAGGGACGGAAAAGGGGAAGAAAAGAGCAAGATGAATCCTCCTCGCTGCAAATACCTCGACGCATGTTTGGGATAAAATGGGTCCTAGCGGAGGAAGGAAAGGAGTGGTACAAGAACAACAAAGTGAAAAAGTATGTTCACGTTGAGTTAATGCAGAAGAAGAGTCTAGAGAAGAAAGAACCTCGCATTTTGACTAAAATCATGGCGCTACATCTTGATTTCATTTTCCGAGACATGGGAGAATGCAATCTTGATCTAACGCGAGAGTTTTATGCAAATTGGTCCCCAAAGACTACCGGAAGTGAAGTGAAGGTTCGGGGACAAGTCTTGCAACTGAATGCGGAGTTCTTCAACACTTTTCTGGGTCTTCCATCTGTCGATCCATCACCGCTCAAGGAGCTTCAACAAAGACCTCCGTACAGGGCAATCAGACACACACTATGTGGAACAAGATCAATGGCACGGTGGAGTCGACACAAGGACACCGGTCGGCACAATACCTTCCCGTATGCTTCCTTGAACAGAGAAGCACGGATATGGTTGAGAATCGTCAACTCTTGCCTCATTCCTGGGACACAGTACACAAAGATCACACGTGATAGAGTATGCTTGGTGTACGCGTTGATGACGAACATCCCCATCAACATTGGGGCTATTATTCGATCTTCAATGCGTAAGGCTAGGCTGCACAAGAGGTCCCACTTTAGCTTTGGCAATCTGTTGACTGCGATAATGAGAAAAGAGGAAATCGAAGAGAAACCTACAGATCATAAGCTTCCACACAACCCGAAGAAGGTTGATCTGACAAAGGTTAAAGATGCTGAATCTATGCATGGCGTCAACCTGACACTGCAGAAAGACATGCTCGCGACGAAAGCTTCTTCCACCATTTATATGGCATGATGAGGTTTACCATGATGAGCGGGGGTCGTGTTCCAACTGCTGCAGAGCTCCAACAGTTGGATTATGACTTCCCAATGAATGAGCATGCGAGGGCTATGTGTGGAGTAGGTGTATATTTCGAGGAACCTCTTGATGATGAAGTGCCAACTGATGATGATCGTCAAATGCCAGACTCAGACGTGGAGGATAATTCTGATGACGAAGACTCTGATGATGATTCCGATGCAGGGGGTATGACCCCAGACATAGAGGAGGAGTCTGACTAATCAGATTTTCCTCATTTATTTTCCACTGAGGGCAGTGTGTCCCGTCTAAGTGTGGGGTGCTGGTATTTGTATGCTGTATTGTATTTCCTTGCCTACATTTATTTACGTTTGTTTGTTTGATTTTGTCATAGTTTTTGTGATTTTGCATGAAGTACATAAAATTGTTCGGATAGGCGGCATGGTATTGTGACATGAGTTTGTGCTAAAATCATTATTATTGAGACGTTTAGGCTCCAAGTGTGACTCACTGTGTGATAATAGTGTGGTTTAATTCATTCATCTGTTGGGTCAAGAGTCTATACTGCTCCCAATAAAGTTGACCATGTGCCTTGTGTGGGTGAGATTATATTATATTCTGTGTTGTGACTGATGCTAGAACTTACCTGGTGTGTGTGTAAAGCGAAATAAAGAGTGTGAGTTTAGGAGATGATTTAGGCATTTCTTTGGCAGCCTGTAATTGTTTAACTTCTTTTTACCTACCTGTGCACATTATCCTAGTTAACCCCCTTTGAGCCTTTAGCTATTTTCTTTGACAGCCTCATATGTAGCCTAATCCATTTATTTCAAGACCATAATTTGATCCAAATTCCTAAGCGCTTTAAATTGTAGAGTCATGTGACAAAAATAAGAGGAACTTGGGTGAGAGTGATACCTCAGAATGCATTGGTACTTGAAATCGTTGTGAAAAAGAATGGCTATCATAGTGGTGTGTTAAAAAAAAGGCAAAAAAAAAAAGAAAAAAAATAGAAAAATAAAAAGATAGTTGTGTTTTTGTTTAAATAACAAAATAGGTGAAAATGGGTGGTAGATGAAAGAAAGGTAGCAAGGTTTTTTAAAAGAGAGTGTTAATGGCATAATGTGATGTATTAAAGCACTTAGGGAACATAGTCACAATTTCTGGCTAAAATAGTCCTACCTGTCCCTTAGCCTACATTACAACCTGTAAAGACCTATTTGATCCCAAGCTTAGTATTCTGATATTAGTAGAGCATTACACTAAGGGCAAGCCTATGGTCATCAGTTGCAACATATGAATTCTTTGTGAGAGCGAGAGCAAGGAGAGTCTTATACCCATGTTTCGAAAAAGGCAAAACTTGTGAGTGATTATGGGTGACATGGTTGATAAGTTTTGGGTAGTGTTATATGATTCGTTGAGCCTTAATTTGTGGATACGAATTAACCATCATCACGAGTCTATATTGGAGGTTGAATTGTTTTCTAGTAGAAATCAAGGAACCTACTCTTTGTTAATGATTCCCATGCCTGTCTTGATGAATATTTTGTGTTACTGCTGTGAAATCCTAAGTAGATGTTTGCATGGACGTAATATTTTGTTCGAGGACGAACAAAGCTTTAAGTGTGGGGTGTTGATGTTGGGCGTATTTACACGCCGAAACACCATAATTTGCTCATATTTTAGGCTAAGTTTTGAGGATAAAATATATAATTCCTGCACTTTTAGTCCATTTTCCTGTAAGTGAGCTAACCAACGTGATTAGCATGTTTTCAGGTATTAATGATGAAGATTTCAGCACTTTGTGGACCCATGGGAAGCAAAGGAAAACTTCACAAAAGAAGGAAGGCAGCTTTTGGAAGCTTGTGGACTGAAAGTGATGCATGGAGAATCTGTCTCGGGCAAAATCAGTATTTCTTAATATTTAGGGGTTCAGCAGTAACCTAGTAGGACTAGGACAAGAATGTTATAAATACCTTATTTGCTGAATTTTTCAGCAGGCTTTTTAATTCCTTTTATTCGACACTCCTAGTTGATTTACGTTACAGATTCTGTAAGTACAACAGAGAAAGACACGGCTAACTCTTGAGAAAAAAATGGCTTAGGGAAAAATGTTACTTGGCTTTTGGACGCCACTCCATCTTCATCGTGTTGATTCTTCTAGTCGTGGTATGATGATGATGTCCTCGTTGATTTCCTTTCCACTCATGAGCAGCTAAACTTCTCTGTTAGGGTTATGGAAGCCTTTTGATAGACTATCTATTACTATGAGTTTGTGAATTCTTGATGCGTATGCTACTTATATCATTACTCTCTTTGTTTTAATTAAATTCTTATGGTTGCAAACATATAGAATACGCCATTATAGCATTAACTTGTTCGAGAGAAAAGTTACATGTTTGGGAAAGAGAGTGTGACAAGGAAATAGGGCTACCAACCCCTATTTACAAGTTAGTGCCTTAACCGGATTAACCTCTTGGAGAATTTGTACCGTTAGTTATACACTTTAAGCTCGAGAGAGTTAAAGTGAAATAATCCTGGATGGTCGAGAGACACTAGGATTTACCATTAGAATACGAATCTCTATAAGTGCATGTATGTCTGAATTCCGCATAACTCATAGTTAATAGATACGTAGAATTCATAAGGTGGACATAACCCTAACTTATTATTCTTTGTGATTAAATCTTACTAAACCCAGCATTCATTCGTTACTTTGTTAACCTTATTGCACGCATAAATTAAATCCCCCCTTTCCGTAGAATTTTCGACCAACAGTCTACTAATAGTTGCATACTTAGTGACCAAGTATTCCCTGTGGGATTCGACACCTAACCCAGTTGGGTTCTATATTTGACAGCGACTGCTTACACTCTTACGAGAGCTGTAGTTTGGGCGTTATCAGCGACCTAATCCAATTCCATTTTCCATAGAACATCTCTAGGACGAAATATACCCCACTATACAAAAGTCTGTCTAAAAGTACTCCAAGTCTCCCAAGTTTCTCAGAAAAGTCCGTAGTCATTCTTAAAACTTCAAAAATTATCGCTACCATTTTAGGAAAGTTGACTTTAGAATCAGAAAAATCTGTTATAGTTTCAAACTACGTAGGGCCTAATTTCTCCTCCGTGAGATACGTAGGCAGTCTTTTGGCCCGACCCATATCTCCAAAAGCTCTGTTGTCCTCTACTTTCTTGAAGGAAGAAGAAGAGTTGAACCTTTGCGACAAATTCCACCTATTCATATCATTGAACAAAATCCTGTTCATTGAAATCCTCGAGTCATCATTATTTCATGGATCAATTTGCAGAGATAAGAAACAACTCTATGTGTTTACTTCTTACCTTATCATCTTGCTTGGCTTATTACTAACGGAATCTAACACGTCAGCGTTTGAGTTGTTTTTACTTTGCAGGTAATAGAAACTACTCTGTGTTGGCACAAAATGACCCTACTTCACCAGATCAAAATGAATAAGAGATTCGCTTCTTGACTATAACTTTGTTACAGGAAAAGAAAAATAACTAGTAAAACTGGACTCTACCTATCATTTTTCAACCCTGTAAGCTATAGTATCGAGGATGGAATAAGGGAAATGTGAGGAAAGAATTTTCTAAGACAATGGGAATCATGGAAGATTAATTGGAGGAAACATTATTGAATTGGACCTCCATTCCACTCATGAATCATCGCCCGTCGTATAACAGTAATTTAAAACCTGCCATTGTCATGTCATGTCAAGAAGCAAAATAATGGTAGCCCTAGAACAGTCAACAGAAGAGTCAAAGAGTTCGAGAATCAAAGAAGCCTAATCTAGAGGAAACTGAGGTGGTTAACTAGGAAGGCGATGACTCCATTAGACATTTGGTACTTTGCTCTATCAAGACAAACGCAATGCAAACATCATGTCATCTATAGAAGTACTTATTTATATCCTAGTAAGATGGGTAAGAGTATTTTTAGTGTCATTATGAGTTTATGTACGAACTACGTTTGACCTGAATTCCCAAAAAGGGATACGTAGGAGGCCTATGTCGGCTTCGGTCAACCCCTTAGAAAAATTTATCATTTCCTTTTATGTATGAACTACGTTTGAACTGAATTCCCAAGAAGGGATACGTAGGCGGCCTATGTCGTCTTCGATCAACCCCTTAGGAAAATTTATCCTTTCTTTTTATCTACGAACTACGTTTGACCTAAATTCTCAAGTAAGGGATACGTAGGCGGCCTATGTTGGCTTCGGTCAACCCATTAGATTTTTTCTATATATATCCCTAGCGTAGTCTTGAACTATGTTTGACCTGATTTTTGCTTCAACGGGATACGTAGGCGCCTGATAACGCTCAATCTACAGCTCTCGTTTGAGTGTAAAACGGTCGTTAGCAAATATAGAACCCAACCTGGTTTGGGTGTCGATCCCACAGGGAATAGCTTGGCCAACAAGTAAGCAAAATTAATATACTTTTGGTGCAAGTCTCGTAAGAAGGGGGGATTGTAATAAGTAACCAAAGTAATGAAATAAAAGCTGAAAATAGCAAAGTAAAAAGAGAGTATTTCGTAGGTTGTGAAACAATGAGAATTGAAGCGTTGGGGTTATGTCCACCTTCTGAGGTATATGTCTCTATCGGCTATGAGTGTGTAGAGTCTTGACATGCAATTGCTTATAGAGAATTGTAGTCGATGGTAAATCCAAGCGTCTCTCGACCTGAACAAGGACTATTTCACTTTAACTCTCTCGAGCTTAAAGCGTGTCTAACGGTACGAATTCTCCAAGAGGTTAGTCCAGTTACGGCACTAGCTTTTTAATAGGAAAGGGTGTCCTACTACCTTGACATTATCTCTTTTCCAGACAAATAACCTTTCTCTCGAACAAGTTAAATATTAGACTGGCATATTCTTGTGTTTGCAACCGCAAAGAATATAGATTAAGATGAAGAGCGTAATGATATAAGCAATATACGTGTCTTGAACTCACAAACTCACAGCTATAGATAGTAACTTATTCGGCTTCCATAACCCCAACTAAGAGGTTTAGTTACCCATGAATGCGGAGGATATCACATTTTGCATGGTGGATGGCGTGAAAAGTAGGTGTTTAGGCGTGTGGTTTTGGTGATTCCGTAGCAAGTAACGATTCTCTTGTTGTGGAATTTAAGAATAGAAGAGTAGATTAGAAGTGTTTGTAGTGGAAGATGAGAGGGATGGAAGAAAATTAATTGTTGAATTAAGTGAAGAATTGAAGAATTAAGAATGTCTTAAAATCTCTAGCATGATAGGGTATTTATAATACTCCTATCCTACTCCTACTAAGCTAATGAAATAAATAACCAAATCCTAATATACTAATGAAATCCTTGACCCAAATGTACTAGGGTAAGGTTACAATATCATAATCCAAATAGATTAGTGAAACACATAACCTAATTGCACTAGGTTAATGTATCTTGGTAAAAATCCAGCTTTGTGTCTGTAAGTCCCCAAAGTCTTCAGAATTGCTGTTTTAGCCCGGGACAGATTTTCCATGCAGCAGATTTGGTCCTTTAGGCGTCCAGCTCCTTTCCACTTCGTTTGTGAGCTTTCTTTTGCGTCAAGTAAGCCATAAAATGCTGTATTTTGCATCATTTATACCTGAAACTTTACTAATCATGTTTGTTAGCTCATTTATAGGAAAAAGGACTAAAAGTGCATGAAATAGATAATTAGTTCTCAAAACTAGGCTAAAATATGGGCAAAATATATTGATATAGGCACGTAAATTCGCCTATCATCAACACCCCACACTTAGAGCTTTGTTCGTCCTCGAACAACATATCATGTCCTTCTAAGCATCGACTTAAGGTTTTTACAGCAACAACACAAAACATTTATCAAGACAAGCACAACAATTATTAACAAAGAGTAGCTTTCCAATTATAAGTAGTAACAATTTAACCTCAAGCATAGACTCGTGATGGTGATCAGCTCGCATGCAAACGTTAAGGTACATAGAATCATGTACAACTATCCAAAACTCATCAACCATGTGTGTCTCACAATATAGTACCCATAATCACTCACAAATATAGCATATTTTTCAAACATGGGTATCAAGATGTCCTTGCTCTCACTCTCACAAAGAATTCATATGTAGCAACTAATGACCATAAGCTTGCCTTTAATGTAGTACTCTACTAAATATCGGAATGTTAAGATTAGGATCAAGTAGGTATTTTGATGGTTGTAATGTAGGCTAAGGGACGGGTAGGATCAACTATTTTGGCCAGGAATAGTGACTAAGTTCCTAAGCACTTTAATACATCACATTGTATCATTGACACTTTCTTCTTTCAACCTTTCTTCTTTCTTTTGTTCCACCACCCTTGTTCTCCTCTTTTGTTTTTCAATTTTAAGCACAACTCACTTTTCAGCTTTCTTTTCCTTTTTTCTTTTCACAACATACCTCTTATGACAACACTTTCTTTTTCATAACACATTCAAGCACCATTACAATTTAAAGCATCATACTCACCCAATTTCCTCTTATGTAGTCACATGACTTTTTCACTTTAAAGCACTTAGGAATTTGGATCAAATTACGGTCTTAAAAAAAATGGATTAGGCTTACATACAAGGTTGTCAAAGAAATAGGCTAAAGGCTCAAAAGGGTTAACTAGGATGATGTACATGGGTAGGTAAAACTGAAGGTAAACATGTATAGGTTGCCAAAGAAATGCCTAAATCATATCCTAAACTTACACTCCTTATTTTCGCTTTGCATACATACCAGGCAAGTTCTAGCATCAGCCACAAACATAGAATATACTATTATCTCGCACACACAAGGCACATGGTCGACTTGATTGGAAGTAATATAGACTCTCGACCCAACAAGTGAAGGAATTGAGTCACACAATATCACATAATAAGTCACAACTAGAGCCTAAATGTCTCAATAGTCACAATTGTAGCACATACTCTTGTTCTAATCTCATGCTGCCTATCAAAATAATTTCATGTGTAGCTAGAAAAATTTTACTCCTAAAAAATTAAAAAAACGTCAAACGAAAAAAAAAACAAAAAAATGGACTAAAAAAAACAAAGTAAACAAGCAAACATACAAACATAGGTGCAAACAAAGAAGTATAGCATGCAGATTCTGCCACCCCACACTTAGACGGGACACTGCCCTCAGTGGAAAATAAATGCGAAGAACCTAGTTTAGTCGGACTCCTCATCAATGTCGGGGGTCATACCCCCTTCGTCTGAATCATCATAAGAGTCATCATCAGAGTTCTCCTCATCATCAGAATCAGGAAAGCGTCTATCATCATCAGTTGGCACGTCATTGTCGAGAGGTTCCTCAAAATATACGCCCACTCCACACATCTCCCGGGCATGCCTGTTCATTGGCTAGTTGTGGTCCAGCTGTTGGAGCTCTTCAGCAGTTGGAATACGTCCACCACTCATCATAGTGAATCGTGTCATGCCATAGAGATGACGGAAGAAACTCTCGTCACGAGCATGTCTCTCCGCAGTAGTAAGGTTGAATCCATGCGTTGTTTCAGCATCTTTGACCTTGGTGAGGTCAACCTTCTTTGGGTTATGTTGGAGTTTATGGTCATCTGGTTCCTCTTCTATATCCTCCTTCCGCAACATTGCTGTCAACAAATTGCCGAATGTGAAATGGGACCTTCGGTGGAGTCTGGCCTTCCTCATGGTAGATTGAATGATTGCCCCAAAGTTGATAGGGACATTCGTCATCAACGCATAAACCAAACACACTCTATCTCTCGATATCTTGGTGTATTGCGTCCCAGGAATAAGGCATGAGTTGACAATGTGCATCCAGATTCTTGCTTCCCTATTTAGTGGAGCATAGGGGAAGGTGTTGTGATGGCCTGTTTCCTTATGTCTGCCCCATCTTGCCATTGATCTGCTTCCACAAAGCGTGTGTCTTATCGCTCTGTAAGGAGGCCTGCTGTACAGCTCTTTGTATGGTGCAGGGTCGACCGAAGGTAGGCCAAGAAAAGAGTTGATCCTTTCCGCTGTAAGCTGTAACACTTGGCCCCGAATTTTGACTTCGTTTCCTGTTGTGTTTGGCGACCAGTTGGCATAAAATTCTCTTGTAAAGTCAAGATTGCACTCTCCCATGTCGCGGAAGATGAAATCTAGCTTCAAAGCCATTATTTTAGCCAACATTTGCGGCTCCTTCTTTGCTAAGGTCTCCTTGTTGATCAAGTCGACGTGCACATATTTTTTTCTTTGTTGCTGCTGTACCATGCTTTGGCTTCTTCCTCAAGAACCCACTTTATTCCGAACATTCTGCGTGGTAGGTGTGCTGAAGATGATTCTCCTTGGTCTTTTCGACTTCTCTTCTTGTCCTTTCGGGACGTGGTAGCCTTCTCCTTGCCTTGCTTTGCTTTAGGTGCCATTGTACCTGAGACTAGAAATAATTTTAGTTGCAGCACAATCTCACTTTATACAATCTATATGCAGGCACTAGGGGTACCACCCCACACTTAATCTTGTTAGCACAAATCAGTGAAGTGAAAGTGGTCGAGTACTCAGATTTCGTCGACATCCATTTTAGGATTGTATTCCGACAAGAAAATCAGCATTACATCACTTATTTGCAGCCATTGGACTACTTTCATGGTGGATATAGCAACACTACAACCTAGGGGTTACCACATGGAATTATTATTCTTACAACAAGCACAACCTCCTAAGTCGATAGGCACTATAACCTTATCCCGATGGCCGGGATAGTCTATCATGTAATCATCCAACCAACAATCTTAAGCAATATTCATAGCCATATTAATTCAGCAATTATCATAACAATGCTATCGAAACAAAATTCAAGTCGGAAACAAGTCAAGAATTCCCTACGTATATATTCAATCACACGATCTTGTAACAATTATCCAAACACATGAACATCACCACCAATCTCACATGATAAGCATATCAACGTAGTACTTACGATAAATAGATGAAGAATAAGAGAGTACTTACTTGCTTGAAGATTGTGGAGAAGTTGTTGTGAATTGGAAGAACAAAGGAAGAAAATTTTGAGAGGATTTGGAGTGTTATGCGGCGCCTTTAGGGTTGTTTCTAATGTGGTTGTGTTATAAAACCAAGTCCCCTTTATATAGGAAGAGTATGGGTCGGGTTATGACCCATTTACAATCGGATTTGGGGACAAGATCACCACATATGCGGCGCATATCTCTCGGCATATCAATGACATATGCGGCGCATTGTCCATGGCATAATGGGACATATGCGCCGCATAGTCTATGGCATTTCTAGACATATGCGCCTCATAGTCTATGGCATTTTGTCTCAGTATCTCAAATGCCATAGCATAGGCGGCGCATAGTCAAAAGCATACCTAGGAATAGGCGGCGCATAGTGTATAGCACACTAGATTCCGAGTCCTTAGGCTATAGAATAGGTTGTGCATCGTTCGTGGCCTATTTTTACCAAGGCCTAGCCTTCCTCGAAGCCTATTATGACATGAGAAAGGCTCAATTCATAGCCTTATGCATCACCATTCCTACCTTACCGACTTTACCATACAATGCGACCAAATCGTCAATTGAAATCAATCTCCTCGTTGCATACTTCTTGCACCTATATTAGCTCAAAACAAATGAAAACGATTAGTACGATGGGTTGCCTCCCACCAAGCGCCTTAGTTTTGGTCATGGCACGACTCTTATTTTTGGATTTTCATTTATCAAAAAGAAAAAATACTAAAACGACGAAATGATAAAACGATAAAACGACAAAACAATAAAACAATAAGACGATGGGTTGCCTCCCATCTAGCGCCTTATTTATTGTCGTGGCTCGACGTAGTAATCTCGAGTACTTAGACTTCGTCGAGATAAGTGATGGCCATGTCATTCATCGAGTCAAGAGGACCGATATATGGCTTGATACGTTGGCCATTCACTTTGAAGATAACACCCTCATTGTTTTCCAATTCGACTACTCCAGACGAGTAGACTTGGATGATTTTGAATGGACCAGACCATTTCGATTTTAACTTACCTGGGAAGAGCTTGAGTCTGGAATTAAAGAGTAGTACCATGTCACCTTTTTGGAAGTTTCGTCGAACAATCCGCTGATCATGATACTTCTTTATCCGCTCCTTGTATAAATCTGATCTTTCATATGCATGGAGACGAAATTCATCTAGTTCGTTCAGCTGCTCCAACCTTAGGTTCTTCACATCATCCCAATTCAGATTCAAGTGCTTCAATGCCCACAATGCCTTGTATTCAAGCTCGATGGGTAGATGACAAACCTTCCCATAAACTAGCTGATAAGGTGGCATGCCAATGGGTGTCTTGAATGCAGTCCTATACGCCCATAGTGCATCATTTAGCTTTCGAGACCAGTCCTTCCTATTCGCATTAACCGTCTTGGCAAGGATTTGCTTGATCTCGCGGTTGGAAACCTCAACTTGTCCACTGGTTTGGGGATGATAAGGCGTAGCTACCTTGTGTTGCTTGACTCCATAATTGGCCAATACAGATTTGAATAGCTTGTTGCAAAAGTGAGATCCTCCATCACTTATGATAGTACGAGGTACTCCAAAGCGAGAGAAGATATTCTTCTTTAAAAACGCTACCACACGCTTTCCTTCGTTGTCGGCCAATGCTACAGCTTCAACCCATTTTGACACATAATCCATAGCAACCAAGATGTACTTCATTCCAAACGAATTCACGAATGGTCCCATGAAATCAATACCCCACACATCAAAGAGTTCTACCTCCAGAATTTTGGACATGGGCATTTCATGGTGTTTTGAAATAGCACCTTGACGTTGGCATTGGTCACACCTTCGCACATAGTCATATGCATCTCTGAATATTGTAGGCCAATAATAACCGCTTTGCAAGACTTTCCTTGCCGTTCGATTCCCTGCATGATGTCCTCCAACTTGCGAAGTGTGGCATGCTTCCAATATAGTAGGCACTTCTTCATGGGATATACATCGTCGAATGATACCATCCGCGCATCTTCGAAACAAATAAGGCTCATCCCAATAGTAGTGCTGAACGTCATGCATAAACTTGCTCCTCTGGTGGTAAGCTAAATTGGAAGGTAACACATTACTCACCACGAAATTTGCAAAGTCGGCATACCATGGTAATTTCTCCATTGTTGTTGCTAGTATCTCCTCGTCAGGGAATGCATCATCAATCTGATTTTCTGGTTGCGCCACATACTCATTCTCAAGTCTGGATAGGTGATCAGCCACTTGGTTCTCGCAACCTCTTCTATCTTTGACTTCGAAATCAAACTCTTGCAGCAGCAATACCCATCGAATCAGCCTTGGTTTTGCATCCTTCTTTGTCATTAGATACCTAAGAGCTGCATGGTCTGTATGAACGATCACCTTAGTACCCAATAGATAGGCACGGAACTTCTCAAACGCATACACAACCGCTAAGAGCTCTTGTTCAGTAACAGTGTAGTTCCTTTGGGCTTCATTTAGGACCTTACTCGCATAGTAGATAGGATGAAATAATTTCTCCTTTCTCTGTCCAAGAACAGCACCAACGGCTACACCACTAGCATCACACATGACTTCGAACGGGAGCGTCCAATCTGGTGCTACCATGATAGGGGCTTCAATGAGTTTTTCTTTAAGGCATTCGAATGCCTTTAAGCAATCATCATTAAAGTCAAACTTCGCATCTTTCTCCAATAGTTTGCACAATGGACTAGAAATTTTGGAGAAGTCTTTGATGAATCTACGATAAAACCCAGCATGGCCAAGAAAACTACGAACTCCCTTCACCGAAATTGGAGGTGGTAGCTTCTCAATTACCTCTATTTTGGCGTGATCAACCTCTATTCCTCTTTCGGAAATCTTGTGCCCAAGAACGATTCCTTCTTTTACCATGAAGTGGCACTTCTCCCAATTCAGCACAAGGTTGAACTCTACACATCTTTGCAATGCCATGCTTAAGTTTGCCAAACATGCTTCAAAAGACTCACCAACAATTGAAAAGTCGTCCATAAATACCTCCAAAGTGTCTTCTACCATATCAGAGAAAATAGACATCATACAACGTTGAAAGGTGGCTGGTGCGTTACACAACCCGAATGGCATGCGTTTGAAGGCAAAAGTACCATATGGGCATGTAAACGTTGTCTTCTCTTGGTCTTCGGGGGCAATACAAATCTGATTGTAACCTGAATAACCATCCAAGAAGCAAAACCATCCTTTCCCCGCTAATCGATCTAGCATTTGGTCCATAAATGGCATGGGGAAGTGATCCTTGAGCGTCCAAGAATTCAGCTTGCGGTAGTCCATGCATACTCTCCATCCAGTAATGGGCCTGAGTGGAATAAGCTCATTCTTTGCATTCGCAACCACCATCATACCTTCTTTCTTGGGAACACATTGTACTGGGCTTACCCATGTACTATCAGAAATAGGATACACGACTCCTACGTCTAACCACTTGATAATCTCCTTCTTCACCACTTCTTGCATTGGTGGGTTTAGACGTCTTTGATGTTCAATGGTGGGTGTGCACTTTTCTTGAAGCTGAATTTTATGAGTGCAAATCCCAGGTGGAATACCAATGATATCCGCAATGGTCCATCCAATAGCTCTAATATACTTTCGTAAAATTGCAATAAGAGCTTCAACTTGTTGCTCACCCAAATCGGCTGCCACTATGACTGGAAGAGTATTTCCGCTTCCTAAGAATGCGTACTTCAAATGGCTTGGCAGATCCTTCAATTCTAACGTGGGTGATTCTTCAATAGATGGCTTAGCTGGTGGTGTGGGTCGATTCTTGAGATCAAGATCCAGCTTCTTGGGGTATAGCGATATGTCCCTAATCCCGATAGAGCACAAATATCTTCATCAGAAATTTCAGCATCATCATTCTCTCCTTTCATGAGCGAAACCTCCAAAGGATCATCAAGAATTTGTTCTTCTTCAGGTCGTTCTTCCTCGTCATCAACGACAACATCAGCCACAGAAAATACACTCAGATCTTTGGGTTGCTTCATTGATTTGCAAACATCAAAGCGAACCACTTCGTCATTTATTCGGAATGAAAGCTCATTAGCTCTCAAATCTATGAGCACACTTCCTGTAGCAAGGAAAGGGCGTCCCAAGATTATGGGAACCTCTGAATCTGCTTCACAATCCAAGATGACAAAGTCTGCTGGAAATATGAATGAAGATACCTTCACCAAGACATCACATAGAATACTAACCGGTCGTTTTACCGACTTATCCGCCATAACAAGCCTCATATTAGTTGGTGTAGGATCTCCTAACCCCAACTTCTTATAGATCGATAATGGAATCAAGTTGATGCTGGCTCCTAAGTCACACAATGCTTTAGCAAAGTCCAAAGATCCGACGGTGCAAGGAATCGTGAAAGCTCCGGGGTCGGCCTTCTTCTGAACTATCGATCGAGTAGCTATTGCACTACAATGATGCACATCATCTTTCAGCTCATAACTTGCTGCCCTCTTTTTAGTCAAAAGATCCTTCATAAACTTCGCATACCCAGGCATTTGTTCAAGTGCCTCTACCAACGGAACATTAATAGTCAGCTGCTTCAACATGGTCATAAATTTGCTGAACTTAGTGTCATCGGCCACCTTCTTCAATCTTTGTGGAAAAGGTGGTGGTGGGTATGGAAGTGTTCTCTCCACGACTTTCTTCTCCTCTTGCTTTCGTTTATCATTTTTTTAGGCTTCACTTCACTAGGTAGCACATCCTTGACGTTTGAAGTAGTTGTTGCGGCTTCTTCTCTTGTAACGTCACTAGGTGTGGCGTCAATGTCTGCTGCTACATCAACCACTTGCTTGCCTTTTGCTGAAGTTTCCAGAACCTTACCACTTCTGGTAGTGATGGCCATGCATGACCCATCATTTCTTGGGTTTTGCACAGTATCGCTTGGTAAGGTGCCAGCCTTTCTTTGATTGAATGCTGCTGAAAGTTGGCTCAACTGCTGCTCTATTTGCCTGATAGAAGTGGAATGAGAATAAACTAATTGCTTCATGGAGGCCAAATCGTCAATTACCTCCTTCACTCCTGCGCTCGTTGCTTCTACTCCTTTCAATAACTTAGCCATCATGTCTTCCATAGAATCAGATGTAGTGGTATCACATCTACCAGGGGGAACGTACAAACCACTCTTTTCATTATTTTTCTTCCAACTACCTTGGTCTTTGCTTCCTGATTTATCATAATAGTTCCGACCTTGGTTTCCTTGGGCATTCCCACGAAACCCCCCCTGATTGGTCAAGTAGTTGGCCTCTTCTTCCGAATCAGATTCGTCTCCGCCTTTTAGCACCATAGCTTTCACTTTTTTGGTCTTCCCTGATAATAAGTGCTTTGTCAGAAGATCCAATTGTGTTTTCATGTGCACCATGTCTTGCTCACGTTCTTCTTCTCTTCTTCTTTGGTCTGCAGACATACCAATAGATAAAGTGGGGCTTGCTACCTCAGAGTCCCTGGTATGCCAAGCTCTACTTTGCTTTGTCATTCGATCTAGCATATTGCTTGCTTGACCAAAGGTAAGGTCCATGAAAGAACCTCCAGCTGTGTTGTCCACCACTGGTTTAGTTACTGAATTCAAGGCTCTATACAAGATCTCCATGAGGTGAACATTAGTCATGTGATGGTTTGGGCATCTCGCTAGCTTTGTCTTGAACCTCTCCCATGTTTCGTGAAGAGCTTCAGAGGGAAGCTGACGAAAGTTGCTGATTTCATCTCTCAATTGAGCCCTTTTGGATGGCGGAAAGAATCTTTCTAGGAAAGCGTCTCTCAATTGCCTCCAATTTGTAATTGAATCAGGAGTCAGCCCATTCAACCATAGTGTTGCCTCCCCAGACAGAGACAATGGAAATAGACGTAGTCGAATAGCATTCTGACCAACACCAGGATTGTCAAAAGACTTGCACGTAGAAATAAAGTTGATAAGATGCATATTCGGATCATCGCCTGCTAGTCCACCAAATAATCCCTTGAGTTGCAATAACTGAATCATGGTGCTAGTGATGTTGAACTTGGCTCCGGGCGCTAATGGTGGTGGAATTATAGCTCCAGTGGCTCCGGCACCATCAAGATCATCATCATCATCGTCGAAAGCTGGTTGCAAAGGTTGGCGATCATACCTATACCGAGCTTGTCGACCTCTTCGGTTGGCAGGTGTTATAATTTCAGCATCACGCCTAGGGTTCAGTAACTCGTCATCACCTAAATCTTCATCGTCAGGATTTGTTGCTCGTCCAGGATTATCAATGTTTTTTTGTTGGACTTGAGCAGCGGCAAGAGCAGCTAATCTTGTTTGCTCGTGTTGAGCAGCCATCCTATCGATTTCAGCTTGTGCTTCCATTCTTCTAATTCATTGTGGTTCAGGATTGATTGGTAATAACGGTTGACCAGAACTTCTAGTATGGGGCATGCACTAAAGTAAAAACCTGCAAGAAACAAAAAACAAAAACTAAAAGTAAAAGTACGAGAATCTTTGACCAAAGGGTCTAGTAATTATCACGAACTTGATTGACATTCGTATTCCCCGGCAACGGCGCCAATTTTTGATAACGCTCAATCTACAACTCTCGTTTGAGTGTAAAGCGGTCGTTAGCAAATATAGAACCCAACCTGGGTTGGGTGTCGATCCCATAGGGAATAGCTTGGCCAACAAGTAAGCAAAATTAATAGACTTTTGGTGCAAGTCTCGTAAGAAGGGGGGATTGTAATAAGTAACCAAAGTAATGAAATAAAAGCTGAAAATAGCAAAGTAAAAAGAGAGTATTTCGTAGGTTGTGAAACAATGAGAATTGAAGCGTTGGGGTTATGTCCACCTTCTGAGGTATACGTCTCTATCGGCTATGAGTGTGTAGAGTCTTGACATGCAATTGCTTATAGAGAATTGTAGTCGATGGTAAATCCAAGCGTCTCTCGACCTGAACAAGGACTATTTCACTTTAACTCTCTCGAGCTTAAAGCGTGTCTAACGGTACGAATTCTCCAAGAGGTTAGTCCAGTTACGGCTGATAACGCTCAATCTACAGCTCTCGTTTGAGTGTAAAGCGGTCGTTAGCAAATATAGAACCCAACTTGGGTTGGATGTCGATCCCACAGGGAATAGCTTGGCCAACAAGTAAGCAAAATTAATAGACTTTTGATACAAGTCTCGTAAGAAGGGGGGATTGTAATAAGTAACCAAAGTAATGAAATAAAAGCTGAAAAATAGCAAAGTAAAAAGAGAGTATTTTGTAGGTTGTGAAACAATGAGAATTGAAGCGTTGGGGTTATGTCCACCTTCAGAGGTATACGTCTCTATTGGCTATGAGTGTGTAGAGTCTTGACATGCAATTGCTTATAGAGAATTGTAGTCGATGGTAAATCCAAGAGTCTCTCGACCTGAACAAGGACTATTTCACTTTAACTCTCTCGAGCTTAAAGCGTGTCTAACGGTACGAATTCTCCAAGAGGTTAGTCCAGTTACGGCACTAGCTTTTTAATAGGAAAGGGTGTCCTACTACCTTGACATTATCTCTTTTCCAGACAAATAACCTTTCTCTCGAACAAGTTAAATGTTAGACTGTCATTATTCTATGCGTTTTCTTTTCTAGACAAATAACCTTTCTCTCGAACAGGTTAAATGTTAGAATGGCGTGTTCTTGTGTTTGCAACCGCAAAGAATGTAGATTTAAGATAAAGAGCGTAATGATATAAGCAATATACTTGTCTTGAACTCACAAACTCACAGCTATAGATAGTAACTCATTCGGCTTCCATAACCCCAACTAAGAGGTTTAGTTACCCATGAATGCGAAGGATATCACGTTTTGCATGGTGAATGGCGTGAATAGTGGGTGTTTGGCGTGTGGTTTTGGTGATTCCGTAGCAAGTAACGATTCTCTTGTTGTGGAATTTAAGAATAGAAGAATGAAGAATGTATTGTAGGAAGATGTCTTAATTGTAAGGAGATGTATAAAAATCTCTAGCACGATAGGGTATTTATAATACTCCTATCCTACTCCTACTAAGCTAATGAAATAAATAACCAAATCCTAATATACTAATGAAATCCTTGACCCAAATGTACTAGGGTAAGGTTACAATATCATAATCCAAATAGAATAATAAAACACATAACCTAATTATACTAGGTTAATGTATCTTGGTAAAAATCCAGCTTTGTGTCTGTAAGTCCCCAAAGTCTTCAGAAATGCTGTTTTAGCCCCGGACAGATTTTCCATGCAGCAGATTTGGTCCTTTAGGCGTCCAGCTCCTTTCCATCTCGTTCGTGAGCTTTCTTTTGCGTCAAGTAAGCCATAAATTGCTGTATTTTGCATCATTTATACCTGAAACTTTCCTAATCATATTTGTTAGCTCATTTACAGGAAAAAGGATTAAAAGTGCATGAAATAGATAATTAGTTCTCAAAACTAGGCTAAAATATAGGCAAAATATATTGATATAGGCGCGTAATTTCGCCTATCATCAACGGCACTATCTTTTTAATAGGAAAGGGTGTCCTACTACCTTGACATTATCTCTTTTCCAGACAAATAACCTTTCTCTCGAACAAGTTAAATGTTAGACTGGCGTATTCTTGCGTTTGCAACCGCAAAGAATGTAGATTAAGATGAAGAGCATAATGATATAAGCAATATACGTGTCTTGAACTCACAAACTCACAGCTATAGATAGTAACTCATTCGGCTTCCATAACCCCAACTAAGAGGTTTAGTTACCCATGAATGCGGAGGATATCACATTTTGCATGGTGGATGGCGTGAAAAGTAGGTGTTTAGGCGTGTGGTTTTGGTGATTCCATAGCAAGTAACGATTCTCTTGTTGTGGAATTTAAGAATAGAAGAGTAGATTAGAAGTGTTTGTAGTGGAAGATGAGAGGGATGGAAGAAAATTAATTGTTGAATTAAGTGAAGAATTGAAGAATTAAGAATGTCTTAAAATCTCTAGCATGATAGGGTATTTATAATACTCCTATCCTACTCCTACTAAGCTAATGAAATAAATAACCAAATCCTAATATACTAATGAAATCCTTGACCCAAATGTACTAGGGTAAGGTTACAATATCATAATCCAAATAGATTAGTGAAACACATAACCTAATTGCACTAGGTTAATGTATCTTGGTAAAAATCCAGCTTTGTGTCTGTAAGTCCCCAAAGTCTTCAGAATTGCTGTTTTAGCCCGGGACAGATTTTCCATGCAGCAGATTTGGTCCTTTAGGCGTCCAGCTCCTTTCCACTTCGTTTGTGAGCTTTCTTTTGCATCAAGTAAGCCATAAAATGCTGTATTTTGCATCATTTATACCTGAAAATTTACTAATCATGTTTGTTAGCTCATTTATAGGAAAAAGGACTAAAAGTGCATGAAATAGATAATTAGTTCTCAAAACTAGGCTAAAATATGGGCAAAATATATTGATATAGGCATGTAAATTCGCCTATCATCAGCGCCCCAATGGCTCGGTCATATAACCCAGAAAATGGAAACTAGGGCAGAATTTTTGAGAAGGAATCTCAAAAATTCAAAAGAGAAGATCAACATCCAACAAAGAGAATGAAGATCAGAAAAGACTTCAGATCCATTCGAGATGATATCATCTCAGGCTACTATAAACTGGGGAAGAAATTTTGAGGAAGGCCTCAAGATTTCCACCAAATATTAAAACATATTTCAAATTCCCCAGCACTAGAGGTCGAAGTTGAGATTTGAGAATCACCACCTGTGATAAAATCTGGGAAAATTGAATCTCCATCTTTGATAAAACTTCTGGTAGAGGGACTCGACAATACTAAATCCCTAAGCAATCCTCCGTCAAACGTCAGACATTGTCAGAATCAAGACAAAGTTGGTCATTGAGCTATTACATGACATGACTAACAAAGATTTTCTAAAACTTTTTATATAAGTTTTCGAAACTATTTTCTAAAAATTAAGACTACTTTCAAAAATCTATATAAATCTTTTACTTAGTGATTGCCTAGACATCAATTAGGACGGGGAGTCAAGGGTGGAAGTCCCAACACGATAGAGTACCCAAAAGATGGCGTGGAGCAAACGGAGAATTGAAAAAGGTCAACACAGAGTAGTTTCATTCAAACTAATCACTTTTCTGTGGATGCAGGGATCGATACACAAAAATGTGCATTTCTTTCAAAAAATTCCCAAGCAAGTCGGGAGCCATAATAGAGCATATAATAATAACAGTAATTTTTTGGTAGCCCTAAAAATGGGTCTAATACCTATTTATTGAAGACCTTTTGAATTGTCCATCTCATTTCTTGAGATCATGGAGGACAAACAAAAGTGTCTTGTCTACTTTACAAATACTGTATTTAGAATTTTCTAGAAAATGGTCGCTAGCAAAAGCGACTTTGTGTCTACTAATCGTCAACCTTGAGTACAGTTACATGTAGAAAGCAAGACGCAGACAAACAAACTCAAGTGAGATTGTTTTAAATTGCCAAGAGGGCATTTCATATCATTGCCAAGAGGGTCATTGCATATCATTGCCGAGAGGGCCATTGCATATCATTGCCGAAAGGGCCATTGCAGATTATCGCCAAGAGGGCCATCTTATACCATTGCCCAAGAAGGCTATTCAATATCTGTTGACGCGCTAGACACAATGCTGGCATCGAGGATATCATCAGTATTCAATATAGCTGTCGACATGTAAGACACAATGCTGGCGTCGAGGATATCATCAATATTTAATATATCTGTTAACACGCAAGACACAATGTTGGCATCGAGGATATCATCATTATTCAATATATTTTGACGTGCTAGGCACAACGCTGGCGTCGATGATATCATCATCATTCAATATATCTATTGACATGCAAGACACAACGCTGGCGTCGAGGATATCATCATCATTTAATATCTGTTGACGCGCTAGACACAACGCTGGCATCGAGGATATCATCAGCATTCAATATATCTGTTGATACGCAAGACACAATCCAGGCGTCGAGGATATCATCATCATTTTATATTTGTTACACGCAAGAGATAAACGATGGTGTCGACGATATCTCATCATTTTATGAATTAGCATCTAAATGCATCAAGAGCACATGATTTGAAGGGACGTCTTTAAGTCACTATCTAAGGATGGATGATATATAAGATTTCCTAGAAATTGACAATTTAAGGGTCATCTATAAGTCATATTATTTGAAATAAGATAGTGTGCAAGATCACCTATGAGTTGATAGCCTGAAGGTCATCCGTAATCCACAACAACATCCTAACCAGATAGTGTGCAAGATCGCCCAAAAATCGATAGTTCAAAGGTTATCCATAAGTCACAACTAAATCCTTATCGAAGAATATGCAAGATTATCAAATTGATACGTCCAAGGGTTCTCTATAAGCCACGTCATATCCAAGATCGATTATGTGCAGGATTACCCAAAGACTAACAATCTGAGAGATTATCTATAAGTCATATTGTATCCAAGGTCGGTCGATGTGTAGGAACACCTGAAAGTTAGCGATTGGAGGGATATCTGTAAGTCATCTCTTATCCAAAGTCGGATAATGTGCAGGATTACCTAAAAGCTAACAATTAAAAGGATATCTGTAAGTCGCCTCATATCCAACATCAAATAATACGCAGGATTATCCAAAGATTGATAATTTAGGAAAAATTTATAAATCGATCATTGGTTATAGTAGGAGAGGTTATATTTCCACATACAACAAGTGATATAGTTAACCAAAAGGGTTGCCGATATCATCATCATTCAATATCTGTTGACGCACTAGACACAACGCTGGCGTCGAGGATATCTTCAGCATTCAATATATCTATTGATACGCAAGACACAACCCTGGCGTCGAGGATATAATTATCATTTTATATCTTTTACACGCAAGAGATAAACGATGGTGTCGAGGATATCTCATCATTTTATGAATCAGCATCTAAATGCATCAAGAGCACACGATCTGAAGGGACGCCTTTAAGTCACTATCTAAGGATGGATGATATATAAGATTTCTTAGAAATTGACAATTTGAGGGTCATCTATAAGTCATATTATTTGAAATAAGATAGTGTGCAAGATCACCTATGAGTTGATAGCCTAAAGGTCATCCGTAAGCCACAACAACATCCTAACCGGATAGTGTGCAAGATTACCCAAAAATCGATAGTTCAAAGGTTATCCATAAGTCGCAACTAAATCCTTATTGGAGAATATGCAAGATTATCAAATTGATACGTCCAAGGGTTCTCTATAAGCCACGTCAGATCCAAGATCTATTATGTGCAGGATTACCCAAAGACTAACAATCTGAGAGATTATCTATAAGTCATATTGTATCCAAGGTCGGATGATGTGTAGGAACACCTGAAACTTAGCGATTGGAGGGATATATGTAAGTCATCTCTTATCTGAAGTCGGATAATGTGCAGGATTACCTAAAAGCTAGCAATTCAAAGGATATCTATAAGTCGCCTCATATCCAAGATCAAATAATACGCAAGACTATCCAAAGATTGATAATTTAAGGAAAATTTATAAGTCGATCATTGGCTATAATTGGAGAGGTTATCTTTCCACATACAACAAGTGATATAGTTAACCAAAAGGGTTGCCACACCAGTACAAGATTACATAATTATAGGGCCACCCCACTTTGAAGACATATTTAACCAACAAATGTCATAATTATACAACAACCAAGAGGGTTGTTGTGTTTGTTGTTGCCAGTTATTTCATTCCAAACAGTTACATGAAGATATGATTCTTCTTTTCAGGCAATAACTCATGTGGAGATATGGTAAAGACTATATACCTCTTTTGTGAATTATGTTTAGTACTAACACTTTTTGTTTGAAACATTGTCGAGAGCATCTGAGAGGGTGAAAATCTCAAATTAAAACCACAGGTGCGGACAACTCCAGATAGGACGCAGAACAACGTGGAACTCTTTCTTAGCAGCAAAACGGGACATAGTCCAAAGAGGGACGTCAAACTCTTTGGACGCGAGCTAAAGGATGATCGCCACCACCATCCAACCGCACCCCTGTTAGAAGGAATGTAGGTAGTTTGAGATATTTTGGTTTCAGCTTCACCTTCAGTATATTTCTAAACTCATATCGAGGGTAAACTTCTCTTTCTTTCAGATTTGGGTGACAACACACTTAGAGTTTTGGAAATTATGTCCAGGTAAGTTCTTGCCTATGGATGTGAAGGATCCCACATTCATGGTTAAGTGGTTACAAGCCTTTTTTCCACAACTCGATCAACTTGTCACTCATTCCGAGCCAAAGATAGTCCAAAATAAAAGACTATATTTTCTACCGATTGAGTCAAACTACAGGCAGTCTGATTCCCTGAGTCTCAGGGATATGTAGGCTGGGCTCTATGTAGAAAACTCGACTGTATTCCAACCTCCTCCCCAAATCCCTCTATTTCCTAGCTTTTCATTCATCAAAAACTCCAAAAAAAAATGAGATAGCTGGTGATTTTTTTTGAAAATCATGCCTTAAATCAAGTTTTATGAACTACAAGTGGCCTGAATTCTCATGTAACCTTAGATATGTAGGAAACCTGCTACCAAGGTCCGGTCGTAACTCTATAAACTCATGCGAAAGCCAACCTCATTCAGGTATGAATTTGTGGTCGGACAAAAATTAGGAACGTCAACCTCCCTTTGCCCAGGGTTACTTGCATCCACCCTACCCAAAGGGAGGGGACAATTTTTGACACCTAATTTTTGCCCTCCACGACTAAATTTAATTCCAAGTTTCTTTGATTTTTAATAAAATTAAAATATTTATTTCATCCGAATAAAAATTTATTAAATATATTTGTATGTAATTTTCTCATTTTAAGTAGTAATTATAATTTATTGTATTCAATTATACAAGATTTTATAATTTTGTTACTTAAATATTTATTTTTTAAAATATCGAATTTTAATCATGGCTTATAGATTCAAATGATTACAGTTTTGATTTAAATATAATTTACTCTCAAAAAATAATTTATTCGGATAAATATGTGTTTGATTTTATAAAACCAAGAAGCCCGGGATTAAAGGAAGGATTTATTCGCATCGAATTTTAATTTAATTTAGCCAATCTATTAGATTTGACCATAATTGAAATCAAATTGGCCATAATTGTAATGCAATCCGTCAATTGATTTGTAATTTGGTCAAAATTAAATAAATATGGCTAAATTTTAAATCCCAATTGAGGTTCTATTTTAAATAACCCCAAAATTCCCAAAAACTCTCATAATTTCTACCTAATTCCACAAAAAAATAATTTCAAATTGTACTACATTGTACTATTTTCCCCCACATTATCTTCCACCTCACCTTATCTTCAATTTTAAAATTCCAAAAATGCCCTTATTTGCTTTTTCTCTCACATTGGTGGAGGACAAGAAATAAATCCTCATCTTTTCCTATAAATACTTTTCTCCCATATTGGTGGAAGAGAGAAAAAAAACCATTTCTCTCCTATAAATACTACCACTACTTTGGTAGAAAAAGGGAAAAAGGGAAGGAAAAGAAAAGGCTAGAAAGGTGAAAAAATCTTTTTTGAGCAAACTAGTTATTTTTTTTTAGTAAAATTTTTTTGTTTCATAGAGTTGGTCGGCTAATCAAGAATTTCAAGTTGCCGGCAATGTTTTTTGGGTGTTGGTTGATTCCGACGAAGTTCGTAGTCTCGTTTTGCTACTCCCAAAAAGGTAAACACATCTTTTTTTTTATATATATTATTATCGTTTTCTTCTTCATCTTTTTTCTTCTTCATTGTTTGTAGATATAATTTTATTTACTGGGATTGTATGTTGTAGATGGCCTTAAAGGCCCTAGGACGTTGTGGTATCGATATTCTAATTATTTTCATGTTCATGATATAAAAATAAGCTAACAATAGTTGTATGTGTCTTTTTTTTAATTTATTCTTTGATTATTTTGTATAAAGTTTCAATCTTTGCTTAAAAGATGTATTTATGCTTTGTTTAAACTCATTGTTGTTGGATATATTTATTTTTAGCATGTAAAGTTATTTTCTTTATGTTGAAAAGAATAGTTAATGTTGAATGTTTCTCCTTTTCACCTTATTCTTTGATTATTTTGGATAAAGTTTAGATCTTTGCTTGAAAAACATAATCATGTCTTGTTTAAACTCATTATTGTTGAATATGTTTATTTTTAGCATGTAAAGTTATTTTCTTTATGTTGAAAAGAATAGTTTATATTGATTTTTTTGCCTTTTGACCTTATTCTTTCATTATTTTGGATAAAGTTTAGATCTTTACTGGAAAAGTCATGCCCATGTCTTGTTTAAACTCATTGTTGGTAGATATGTTTGTTTTTAGCATGTAAAGTTATTTTCTTTATGTTGAAAAGAATGGTTAATATTGATTGTTTAGCCTTTTGACTTTATTCTTTGATTGTCATGTGTAAAGTTTTGATCTTTGCTCAAAAGTCAAACTCATGTCTTGTTTAAATTTATTGTCTCTTTTATGTTGGAAAAATAGTTACTATTGTTTGTTTCGCCTTAATAAAAATAGTAATTGATTAAATCAAGAATTTTTAATTTACTTCTTAATTATTTTAAGGGATCTCCAAAATCTTCATATAAGAGATGAAGTGCTAGCTTTATTTTTCATCCACCATGTGTATTCGTCTGTTTCCTCATGTTTTCAAATTTGCCAAAATGATGAGAAAGTTTGAATTTTTGTGACTAAATAGAATTATTTAGATATTTTTGAGTCATGCATAGTATGATTGTGAAACAATATTTCACTTTTAGAAATGCTAAACTTTATTCTAATTTTCTTGCGCCCTTTAGATTGTTATATGTGCTCTTTGTGAGTGTAAAGACTTGATTCGTGTCTCTCATTGATTCATATCAAAGGAGAATCAACAATTCTTAGAAATATAAACCATAGGTCATTACACATTTTTTTCATAAAATTTTGATTGTAATTTAGATGTACGAATTTTCGTTAATGTCGCCTTAATTGAAATTTAAAGATTCTCTTGCTTGAAAAGTTATCCTTTACTTTCTTTGGTTATATGGATTAGTATCTATTTTTGTTCAGTTTTATAAGTTATGAGTATTTTCCTTGTTGCCTCATCCCTTTACTTTTGGAAGCTTACGTTGTTTGTTTCTTGCATTAATTTATTGAATATGACCTTCTTCCTTTTACCTGTATTCATTCTTGTATGAACATAAATCATGAGGCATGTAAGTGGGTGTCTTTGCTTTGCATTTTATTTGTTGACTCTCATTCTTGTGCAAGTGTGCTTATCATTGTCATTCAAAAATTGGTTCTTGATATTTTCTTTTTCTTTGAAATATGTCACTTTTATGCCTTGAACGTATATTAATTTATTTATCTTTTCTTTGCATGCAAAAAAAATGTCTGGAGGCCAAATGGATTCCTCTCCTCTTGCATTTTGTAATGGGCCAATGAGGTCTACCCCTTTGAGTTAAGTTCGAAGTTTAAACTTGAGGTCCATTACAGAGCGTACGGGTGCTAGTAGATAGACGAAGAAGGAAAATGGGTCAAAACCCATTGATGAGGTCACTAAGAGACTTGAAAAGTCTCAATTTTTATTATTGTATTCTTTTTATTTATTCATTTAGTCATTTATTTATTCATTCATTTCGGCCTCGAAGCCAAAGTTGTATTTAATAGAGGTGGAGCAAGACTCGAAAAATAGTTTAGGACAGGTGAAATGGGTCGGAAGCCCAACTAGACTAGGACAGGTCTCGTTGATTTGGGCCCAATGGCCTAAATCCTTTACTTTCTCCTCCCTTCCCCTTTTATGTGTTTATTTATTTATTAGTTTTGTTTAGACCTAGTTAAAATCCCTACTAAGTCACCTAAATCTATTTTTCACAAGTCTTTTAAAAAAAAATCAAATCACTATTTCAACAAATTAATCTTTTCAGAAGTTAATCAAAAGATGTTTTCAAACAGTCCGGATAACCACAAGTTAGCGGACGTTTTAGGTGCCTAATACCTTTCTAAAATGTTAATAAGAACCACTTACTCAGAATCTTCAAAACTTAAAACAATTTTTCTGTTTTGAATTATTTGAAGTAACTCTCTAAAGGTTTCTTAATTCATTTTCAAAATTAAGTGGCGACTCTCAAAAAGTCAAAATTTCTGCAAAACATAGATAACTGGTGGTTTCTTGAGATAAATAGATAACTCTTTAAGCAAATTACAAACCAACAAATTTGAGTTGAAGTTGGAGCAATAGCACGATATTCAGCTTCTGTGGATGAGCAAGCAACAACTCTTTGCTTCTTATAAATCTATGAGATCGGATTGGAGCCTAAAAACACAATATATGCTATAGTAGAGGAGCGATCTTCACGATTACCTACCCAGTTTCAGTTAGAGAAGGCGTGCAGATTTAATGACTTGCCTTTTCGAAGAAACATGCCATTTGCAGATGTTCCAGCAAGATAGCGAAGAACTCGTTTTACCATAGCCCAATGTGTAGTCGTTGGAGCACTTGTAAAACTGAGACAATTTGCTTACCACAAAGGCCACATCCGGTCTAGTAAGGCGGAGATATTATAAACTTCCAACTATACTTTGATATTCTTTAGGATCCTCAAGTAGAGAGCCATCACTACTTATTGGACAAGATCCGCTTGCCATTGGTGTGCACATCGTATTAGCTTCAGCCATGTTGGCTTTGTCTGTGATCTCATATATATACTTCTTCTGACTTAATAAAATTCCAGAAGGTGAGCGAATAACTTGAACACCCAAGAAAAAATGCAAATCACCAAGATTTTTAACAGAGAAACGATTAGCAAGACACCCAATAAAATCTTTCACCGAACTTTGATTATTTCCTGTAATAATTAGATCATCAACATAGACAATGAGATAGAGTATAACTACAGATTTAGTATATATAAATAGGCAATGATTTGACTGAGAATGGAAAAATCCATATGAAACAAGATACGATTTGAGTTTCTTATACCATGCTCGCGGAGCCTGTTTAAGCCTATAAATTACTTTGTGAATATGAAAAATATGAGCGGGATATGTCTCATTCACAAACCCAGGAGGCTGAGACATATAAAATTCCTCAGTTAAAGTATCGTGCAAAAAGGTATTGTTAACATCTAGTTGACGAAATGGACAATCAAACAAGGCATCCAGTGAGAGAATAACACACACTGTGGTATGCTTTGCTACTAGAGAATATGTTTCACCATAATCAACACCTCGACGCTTCAAGAAACCTTTAGCAACAAGTCGATGTTTATAGCGGCTAATACTTCCATCAAAGTTGTATTTAACATGAAAAACCCACTTAGACCAGACGGGTTTGGCTTGATAATTTGTTGGTACAAGAGACCATGTGCCTTAACCCTTAAGTTTTGATAATTCCTCATTCATGGAAGCACGACATTTAGGATCTTTTAAAGCTTGGTTAACACTCTTAGGCTCAATAGGTTTGGGTATTAAACTAGAGAAAAGAGATGATCTGATGGGCTTGGGTTTGCTAATGGATTTGAGGGAATTATTTACAATTTAGAAGGTTGTGCGGCAGGGAATGATTCAGGTTTAGGAGTTAAGGTAGAACTAAGACAAAGTCTTTAAATTGGCTTACTAATATTATTTTTAGAAAGGGTAACCATGTGATGATTTGGTATAGGGGCAGAACAAGGAATGGAGGAACTAGAAGTAGTAGAAATCATACCTGAAGAGGATGCAGTGGAGTGGTCAGGCCCATCTGATGAAGAGCAATTACTGGTGGAAGCCTCATGAGAGGTACTTCCTGAATTCGATGTTGTGGATATATCATGAAAGGAGTTACCCAATGGAATTTACATAAAAGGAATAGTATAATGAGACGGAGCCCATACATCAACAGTGTTAGAATCAGGTTGATTGGCCTTAATTTCCATAGATAAATATGGAAAACGATTCTCCACAAAGTCCACATACCTGGAGACATACAACTTGGACTTCACAGGATCAAAACACATATAAGCACTTTGATTTCTCGAGTATCCAAGAAAAATACATGGGCTGGAGTGAGGTTGCAATTTGTTTTAATTATAAAGCCTTAACCATGGGTAGCACAAACAACCAAAGACCCGAAGCTTGGTATAGTTTGGTTGTTTTCCATACAACCAAAAATAGGGAGATTGATTCTCTAAAAGTTTGGTAGGTAAGCGATTAATTAGTTATACTGCTATAGTAAAGGCATAGGATCAAAATTTTAGCGGGAGATTCGCATTATGTAATAGGGTGATGCCTGTTTCGACTATATGAAGATGACGACGTTCGGCAGTTGCATTATGTTCAGGGGTATGTGGAGGAGTGAGAAGGTGAGAAATTCCATTGTCTTCAAAGAAGGATCTAAGATGGATGAATTCACCATCATTGTCAAAGTGAAAAGAGATGATGGGCTTTTGAAAGAGCTTTTCTACAACTTTCTTAAATTTTGGAAATATAATGGATACGTCAGACTTTTTTTTTATGGGAAAGAACCAGAAGTACTTCGTATAATGATCAACAAATATTAGATAATATTGAAAACCATCGATTGAAATTTCCAGTAAAGGACCCCGAAGATCAGAATAAATGTATTCCAAAGGAGCATTACTTTTTATTGTAGAGTTGTAGAAAGGAAACTTATGCATTTTACTGTATTTACAAGAATTACAAAGGGAATCTTTCAAAAATAGCCACATTTTGGCTGAAAAACTCACCTTTCATATCCATATTTTACATAATTACCATTTATAGCCGTTGTTGCTTACGAAAAGGGATAGGGTATTGTGTAAGGAATGTAAGGTCATCCCGAGTGAGAATATTTTGACCCAGCATAGGCTTTTGGTTATGGATTTGGGTATAAGGAAGGATAGGAAGAGAAGGGGTGAGGAGTGTAGACCTAGAATTAAGTGGGGCGGCTTAACGCCAGTGAATGTGTGGGAGATAGAGGAGAATTTTGCTGGAATGGGGGTGTGGGAGTGTAGGGGGACGTGGATAGTATGTGGGATAGGGTGGCTAGGTGCATCAGCGAGAATGCTAGTGAGGTGTTAGGTGTTTCTAGGGGCCAGGTCGGGCATCATCGGGGGGATTGGTGGTGGAATGAAAAGGTTAAGAAGAAAGTGGAGACCAAGAAAGGGGCGTATGCTAAGTTAGTTGAGCGTAAGGACGAACAAGAGAAACGGGTAAACAGGAAAGAGTACAAGTTAGCTAGGAAGGAGGCTAAGTTAGCAGTTACGATGGCTAAGACGACAACTTTTAAGAGCTTGTATGCAGGGTTACAGGAGAAAGAAGGGGAAAAAAGTTGTTTTGACTCACTAGGGCTAGGGAGAGAAAGGGTCGTGACCTCGACCAGGTGAAGTGCATTAAGGGAGAGATCGGTACAATATTGGTGGAGGACAGCCACATTAAGAATAGATGACAGTTGTATTTTCATAGGCTCTTGAATGACGAAGGGGATAGAGCTATTGTGTTAGGGGAGCTGGAGCACTCAAAGGAGTGTCGAGATTTTAGTTATTGTAGACGTTTTAAGGTAGAGAAGATTAAAAAGGTTGTTCGCAGGATGCGAAGGGGTAGGGCGACGGGGTCTGATAAGATATCGGTGGATTTTTGGAAGTTTTCTGGCGAGGCTGGTTTAAGGTGGTTGACTGGATTGTTTAACAAAATTTTCAAGATGGCAAAAATGCCAGGGGCTTGGAGGTAGAGTACTATGATCCCTCTTTATAAGAACAAGGGTGACATTCAGAGTTGCAATAACTATAGGGGTATTAAGTTATTGAGTCACTCTATGAAGATTTGGGAGAGAGTGGTTGAGGTGAGGCTGAGACGGATAGTGTCTATTTCGGAGAACCAGTTTGGATTTATGCCTGTCCGCTTGACGACGGAGGTAATTCACCTGGTACAGAGACTGGTGGAATAGTATAGGGAAAGGAAGAAGGACCTGCACATGGTGTTTATCGACTTGGAGAAGGCATACGACAAAGTCCCCAGGGAGGTGCTTTGGAGATGCTTGGAGGTGAGTGGAGTCCCAGTGGCATATATCAGAGCAATTAAGGACATGTATGATGGAGCTAAAACTCAGGTGAGGACGACGGGAGGAGACTCAGAGCATTTCACTGTCTTGACAGGATTGCATTAGGGATCTACTCTGTCCCTTTTTGTTTGCTTTGCTGATGGATGTGTTGACGCGGCGTATTCAAGAAGAGGTGCCTTGGTGTATGATTTTTGCATATGATGTAGTTTTGATTGATGAGACGCGGGGGGTGGGGGTGTGTGTGAATGATAAATTAGAGGTGTGGAGACAAACTCTTGAGTCTAAAGGGTTTAGGTTGAGTAGGAGCAAGACAGGGTATTTGGAATGCAAGTTTAATGACGTGACGCTGGAGAATGAGGTAGTAGTGAAGTTGGAATCACAGGCGGTATGTAAGAGGGATAGTTTCAAGTATCTCGGGGCCGTGATTTAGGGTAATAGTGAGATTGACGAGGATGTCTTGCACCGTATTGAGGTAGGATGGATGAAGTGAAAGCTCACTTCGGGGGTGTTGTGTGATAAGAAGGTGCCGCCCAAGCTTAAAGGAAAATTCTACAGGGTGGCAGTCCGTTCGGCCATGTTGTATGGAGCTGAGTGGTGGCCAGTTAAGAACTCCTATATTCAAAAAATGAAGGTCGCAGAAATGCGGATGTTGTGTTGGATGTGTGGGATGACTAGGGGGGTTAGAGTTCGAAATGAGACTATCAGGGAGAAGGTTGGTGTGACTCCAGTGGAGAATAAGATGCGGGAAGTCCGATTGAGATGGTTCGGACACGTGATGAGGAGGGGCACAGATGCCCCGGTTCGTAGGTGTGAGAGGCTAGCATTAGATGGTTTTAGGCGGGTAGGGGTAGGCCGAAGAAGTACTGGGGAGAGGTGATTAGGCGGGACATGGAGCAGTTACAGCTCCCTGAGGACATTACCCTAGATAGGATGATCTGGAGGACGTGAATTAGGGCAGAAGACTAGGGTCAGTTTGGGTCGCTAGTATAGGGAATTACTTGGTGGGGGTATTATTTTGGTTATGATACCTTGTTTCATGCTTTATTACGAATCTGTTTACTTTTCTCTGTTTTCTATTACTTGTGGGTGTCGTATTTATGTTATGCCATCTTGTTCTATGCTTTACTATGTATTTGTGTAGTATTTCATGTATCGAGCCAGGGGTCTATCGGAAATAGCCTTTCTACTTCTTTAGAGGTAGGTGTATGGACTGCGTACATCTTACCCTCCCCAGACCTCACTATGTGGGAATACACTGGGTTTGTTGTTGTTGTATCATTTATAGCCGCTATATTCAATTTACGCCCGCTACATTTAATTTTATCAATAGTTTGTATTCATATACAATATAAATACAGTACCATTTAGCTGCTGTATTTGATTCACAGCCGTTGTATAAAAATTTACTCAGTGATCTGTATTCATAAAAACATAAATACACTACATATTTAGTCTTGCCAAAAACACTACCATTTTTTTTCTTTTTTGTTTTTTTATATTTTTCTTTTTCGTGTTTTCCTAGTTTTTCTTCTCCTTTTTTCTAATTTTTCCTATTTTATTTTTTCATTTTTGTATATTTTTTTTCTCTCTTCTATCTCACTTTCTTTTTTTTCTTATACTTATTTTCTTTATCATTTTTTTTGTTCTATTTTATATTTGTTGTATTTTTAAAAAATATAACTACTTGAGCACAAGTCATTGATGATAACGTAAATACCATAATTTTTTTTATCTATTTGTAGTCAAGTCGTCATTTATATTTTTGTATTCATTGATACAACTATATTTGTATTTGTATTTTAAAGTTCGCGCTTGTATTTGTATTTTGTAGTTCGCATTTGTATTTGTATTTTATAGTATGCACTTGTATTTGTATTTGTTAGTTCGCACCATCATTTATGTTTTATATAATTTGCACTTGTATTTTAAAAAACTATGTTGTATCTGTATTTTATAATTGACTGTATATTATATTGATTATATTTGTATTATGATTTTATTGTGTTTGTATAGTTAGATTATATTTGTATTTGTATTCTATTTTCGTTGATTTTTTTATTTTTAAAAAATTATTTTGTATTTATATTTGTAAGTTGATTGCTTATTGTATTTAGCCATAATTACGTACAATTTATCATTTGTATTTGTATACAAACTAGTAAATGCATTAATTGTATTTTCTTGATTCTAAAATATATAAATATGCAATGTATCATTTGATACAAATGTACCATTTTGTATTTGTATGTCAAAATTATTATTCGTATTTGTTAATAAATAAATATCACTTGATACAAATACAATTACAAACAAATGGAACCAATGATTTTAAAAATACAAATACATATTGTATTTATATATATTTTATTTTTATAAAAAATTGAATTGTATTTATTTGTATCAATAAATACAACTCGTATAAATAAATAAAAACAAGTATTCGTAAAAAGAAAATCAATCTTTCCTTTTCAATAATTAAAAAATACAAATGATAGATCACACTTGTATCTATATGTTATAGTTCACATTTGTATTTGTATTTTATAGTTTCCACTTGTATTTGTATGTTATAATTCACCTTTATATTTATATTTTATAGTTCACACTTGTATTTGTGTTTGCTAGTTCGCACAAATGAAAAGAAAGAGAAAAATAAAAAGAAAAAAAATAAAAAAGGAGAAAGAATGTGGGAAAAAGGAGAAGAATACAAAAAAAAAAGGAGAGTAATAGAAAATAGAGAAAAAAATAAAAGGAAAAGAAGAAAAAGAAAAAAAAAAAGATAAAATGAAAAAAGACAACAAAAAAGAAAAAATTAAAAGAAAATAAGAAAGAGAAAAAAATAAGAAAAAGAAAAAAAAGAGTAACAGAAAATAGACAAAAAAAAGGAGAAAAAACAAAAAGAAAAAAAGAAAAAGAAAAAAAATACAAAAGAGAAAAAAAGAAAACAAAAAAAAAATTGAAACATAGTTCATACTTGTATTTGTGTTTGCCAGTTCACACAAATGAAAAGAAGAAAAATTAAAAGAAAAACAAAGAAAAGAAAGGAGAAAAAATGTGAGAAAAAGGAGAAAAAAAACGAAAAAAGAAGCAAAGTAATAGAAAATAGAGAAAAAAATAAAAAAAAAAGAAGGAAAAAAATAAAAAGGAAAAGAAGAAAAAGAAAAAAAAGACAATGAAAAAGAAAAAATTGAAAAAAGAAAGAAGAAAGAGAAAATAAAAAAAGGAAAAGAAAAAATGAAGAAAAAAAAAGAGTAATAGAAAATAGAAAAAAAAGGAGAAAAAAGAAAAAGAAAAAAATACAAAAGAAAAAACAAATTAAAACATAGTTCACACTTGTATTTGCCTTTGCTAGTTCTCACAAAAAAAAAAAGGAGAAAAATAAAAAGAAAAAAAAAGGAGAAAAAATACGAGAAAAAGGAGAAAAATACAAAAAAGAGAAGGAGAGTAATAGAAAATAGAGGGAAAAACAAAAAAAGAAGGAAAAAATAAAAAAGGAAAAGAAGGAAAACGAAAAAAAAAGATAAAATAAAAAAAAGACACAAAAAAAAATTTAAAAAAGAAAGAAGAAAGGGAAAACAAAAAAAGGAAGAAAAAAAAAAGAGTAATAGAAAATAGACCAAGAAAAAAAAAGAAAAAAGAAAAAGAAAAAAAAAATACAAAAGGAAAAAAGAAAACGAAAAAGAAAAAATTGACACATAGTTATGAAAAAAGAAAAAAAGAAAAAGAAAAAAAATACAAAAGAGAAAAAAAGAAAACAAAAAAAAAATTGAAACATAGTTCATACTTGTATTTGTGTTTGCCAGTTCACACAAATGAAAAGAAGAAAAATTAAAAGAAAAACAAAGAAAAGAAAGGAGAAAAAATGTGAGAAAAAGGAGAAAAAATACGAAAAAAGAAGCAAAGTAATAGAAAATAGAGAAAAAAATAAAAAAAAAAGAAGGAAAAAAATAAAAAGGAAAAGAAGAAAAAGAAAAAAAAGACAATGAAAAAGAAAAAATTGAAAAAAGAAAGAAGAAAGAGAAAACAAAAAAAGGAAAAGAAAAAATGAAGAAAAAAAAAGAGTAATAGAAAATAGAAAAAAAAAAGGAGAAAAAAGAAAAAGAAAAAAATACAAAAGAAAAAACAAATTAAAACATAGTTCAAACTTGTATTTGCCTTTGCTAGTTCTCACAAAAAAAAGGAGAAAAAGAAAAAGAAAAAAAAAAGGAGAAAAAATATGAGAAAAAGGAGAAAAATACAAAAAAGAGAAGGAGAGTAATAGAAAATAAAGGAAAAAACAAAAAAGAAGGAAAAAATAAAAAAGGAAAAGAAGGAAAACGAAAAAAAAGATAAAATAAAAAAAAGACACAAAAAGAAAAATTGAAAAAAGAAAGAAGAAAGTGAAAACAAAAAAAGTAAGAAAAAATAAAAAAAAAAGAGTAATAGAAAATAGACCAAGAAAAAAAAAGAAAAAAGAAAAAGAAAAAAAATACAAAAGGAAAAAGAAAAAATTGACACATAGTTATGAAAAAAGAAAAAATTGAAAAAAGTAAAGAAAGAGAAAACGATAAAAAAAATGAAGGAAAAAACTGAAAAGGAAAAAAAAAGGAAAGTAAGAAAATAGAGAAAAAGAAAAAATACATGAGAGAGGCTATGAATTGTAATTATGAAAAATTAATAGGCAAGAGGAGGCTATGAATTGTAATTAATTGAAACGAAGCTAAATCAGGTAATTAGAAGTCAATATTGGCTAAGTTATGTAATTATCTCAATTACAAAAGAATGATTTTCTTATTAAAGATGAAATATCTAAAAGCTTGAATACTTGATGAAGAGTGGGAGAGGAAGGGTGATCGAGACGTCGATGCCAATTGGAAGTAGTTGTGGTGGTGGCTGTGGCAAGGGCTTGAGGAGAGTTTGGTGATTGAAGAGATGAAGGCCATGGATAAACATTGTTTTCAAGTTTCCCTGCTAGTAGAGGCGCCCCCATGCAAAAGTCCTTCACAAAAGACGAATAAGGTGAGAATGAGACAGAGACATAATTATCATTACAAAGTTGATAAATAGAAATATGGTTCTTCATCATAGGAACATATAAAACATAGGATAAAGTTAAAACCTGAGAAGATGACGGTAAAAAGGTAGATCCTGTATGGATGATTTTGTGTTCTTTACCATCACCAAGCATAATGTCTTCATTGCCATATTCAGAGGGAAGGGACAGATTTTGGAGATCCTGCGTTACGTGATGCAAGGCACCAAAGTCAACAAGCGAATTTTCATCATTGCTATTGTTGTGAGCGGCATAGTTAGCACGTGGTTGTTGTGTATGAGGATGAGCATTATTTCTTGTATGTCCATCTGATTCAGATCTATTAACCAGAGAAAGAATTGCTAATAATTTTTGGCACTGCTTCACGTGATGACCAGGCTTATCACAAAGCTGGTAAGTAACACGAGGCCAATTCCTATGGTTTTTTTTACTATCAAATTGAGCCACCGTATTGTTAGAAGCAAATTGATTTGAGTTATTTCCTGGACGTGAAGCATGATTGGGCTGAGAAATTGTTGTGAGGTGATGGTTTAGCGGCAAAGTTTGTTGTAATTAGAACTATGGTAGAGAAAGATGAGCGATCAAGATTTTGCTCAAAATCAAGGAGCTTCTCATGAAGCTCTTCAAATGTGACTGGAGTTTCTCGGGCATGCAGAGCTGCAGTGATAGTATTATATTTTGCTGGAAGTCCATGGAGAGCATGAAGAAAGAGCTCATCCATCAAAATTTGAATGCCAACCGAGGCTAAAGTGCTGCAATTTGTTTGATCTTCTGTAAGTATGAGGTAATAGAGAGGTTACCCTTTTTCATGTTGCTTAGGGATTCTCTAAGACTCATGATACGGGCACGTGATGGCTTTATATAGGTTGCCGCCAGATTTTTCCAGAGAGCATGGGAAGACTTGGCATCAATAACAAAAGGAACAATATCAGAAATAGAGAGGCAACATGGCATTTCTAATGAGATGGTCTTCCCTTTTATTAAAAGGAGTGGCTGTTGAACTTGGTGGCTGCTCAATGAAGTGAAGAAAGCCATATGCGGTGAGGATGGTTTCCCACTGGTATTTCCATGACTGATAGTTTGCATTGTTGAGCTTTAGTGGTGCCTGAGCAACAACGTTGATACTAATCAACTGCTTATTGTTATTCAAGAGATATTGCTAATAAGCCAAAGGAAAAATCTTGGTAAGAGGAGAAAAAGGTGTTTATTCTATTGGTGGAAGCCATTTTGGCAAGTATTCCACAACACTGATTGCCTCTCTATAGCAATGATGAAAGTTAATCGAGGCAATGCTAATGAGAGTAATAATTTCTTGAATGATCCTTTTCAAATTACCTGTAGGTGTGGCCTTGTTGATAACCACATTGTTGATAATCATGGAGACAACCTCTATTGTATAATTATCCAAGGAATATTCTTCACACCATTTGATAGCAAACTTTACAGTCGAAGCCTACGCAAAGTTGTTGCACTACAACAAAAAACAACCTTTAGCGGCAATAAATGTGCACTTTAACAAAGAGTGCTAAAACTTTTACTGGCATTAGTTTATTGTCATTGGATCTAATGCCCCTATAGGCTATATGAGCATTTACGATGAGAGCTAAAATATAATTGTCAAGGGTAAATGCCTTTAAAAAAGCATATTTAACAGCAATTAAGTTGTTATCGTGCAACAGCTTAATCCACTAATGATATTGTCCGCTCTAGGCTTAAACCCGCAAGGCTTTAAAATGTGTCACTAAAGTGAAAGTCTTGTTTACTTATATACCTAGCATCTCACCTATGTTTTGCTGATGTGGGACTCATTTTCCTAACTTGGGGTGTTACATACACCCCCTCTTATGGACACAGCGTCCTCACTGAGGTTTGGACTACTGAATAAGATTTGCCTAGACTCAGGGAAGAGGTTTTCCCCGCCTTATCGGATTTTCCTAAAATTAGTTTAAACTTTAGCCCACATCGACAAGGCTGGCACCAGCGTGGCTTTGATACCATTTGTAATGGCTCAATCCACTAGTGATATTGTCGCTTTGGGCCTAGTGTTGCACGACTTTAAAATGCATCACTAGAGTGAAAGGCCTGTTTACTTTTATATCCAACTCCTTATCCGAAGTTGGGGTGTTACATGTTGTTAATTAATTGCCGCTAAAGATTATTTTTGGTGTAGTGCTGCTAGTACTCTGGATAGGTTTCGTGAAGGCCCCAATGAATTCTCCAACACAATTTATGGTAATACCACTGATGCCAGCTGCTCCGTTGGTGTAGCTTCCAATCGCATTCACTTTATATTTGCCTGTTTCTCGAATTTTCCAAACGACTAGTTGAATATTGACCATAGGTTGTAGCCTCTCTATGCTTTCATACATATTGGGCCAATTGCCCATAGTTGTACTGTTAGGAAAAACAATCCTTATAGCAGTAGTGATTTCATAAAGGCATAGTACATAAATATGACCCTAAACTTGATATCAAACTACAACATTGACCTTAAACTTTGACAGTGCACAATTAGACTCTTTAACTATACAAAATCTAAACAAATAAACACTTCAATTATCCTACGTGGAAAAATGCGTGTATACACTCAAAACCACGCGCGTATGAGTTAGAATTGAAGGGTTTTTTTGTTCAACTTTTGTATAGTTAAAGGGCCTACTTGTGCACTGGCAAAGTTAAAGGTCATAGTTATAGTGTATCTTTTTTATTAGGTGGCAGCATCTGAGTGGATGACTAATCCACGTAGGCGCAAGTGAGGTGCACACGTGTAAGTTGCAAAATCAGAGTGTTTATTTGTTCAGGTTTTGTATAGTTAAAGGGCTTGCTTGTGCACTGTCAAAGTTTAAGGCCAATGTTATAATTTAGTGTTAAGTTTAGGGTCATATTTATGTATTATGCCTTCCATAAAACTTGATACTCCTCATCTTGTTTTGATGCATTTTATCTTGATCCCCATACTTACATGAAGTTTGTTGTTTCCATAATTCCCAACAAATAAAGATAGGAGCCACCTGAGAATTCCTAGGAAAGTGTTTAGTAAGACCTAACTAACAAAAAATTAGCTTTGTCAAGTTTTGATCTAATGGAAGAGACTTGACTGTTATCCCATAGATAAGGACATTTTACACCGTTAGGGAGCTCGTTTGTAGATAAGTAAATAGAGTTATCTTCTGACCTCATTGCCATTTTTGCTAGCCAATCCGCAAGTTGATTTTCTTCCTTATAGCAATGTGTGAACTTTATAGTAGCCTACTTGAGTATCTCTGACATTTCTTCAATAATTCTATTAATTCTAAAGTTGCCAACCTTCTTGTTCTTGAACATATATGTGATCACCATGGAATCCAATTCTATGATGAGGTTGTGTATCCATTTTGTTTGAATCATTTTCCTCCATACCAAGCAGCCTTTGCTTCTGCAATGTTGTGATTAGTGGACACAAAAATGCTTCCATGGAAATGTGAGCTTGCATCCAAGAAAGGTCTTGGTTGTGACCGCTTGAACAATTGATATATTATTAATTTTGGTGTGTTATAAACTGAACTAGGTGCTAGTCGCCGAGTTGGAGAAAACTCAGAGACTTTGGGAACACATACCTTGGGTAGTGTGTGTAGTTAGGAATTAGAGTTTATAATTTCTAGGTTACAAAGTTGTAACCGGTTGTTGTTGAAGCTGATTGTTGTTTAGTGGAGTTGGGGTTAAATTCAGTAGAGGCACTGGTCATGAATTTTTATACCTTTTTGAGTTGGGTATTTTTCACATAAAAATAATTATTGTCTCTCTTTACTGTCTTTACTGCTTTCATTGGAACACGTTAGACAAATTGATCCATCGTAGTCAACTCTTAAGTAAAAGTAGATAAACATATAGGTCGTGTAGACTATCAATTGGTATCAGAGTAAGGTTATCTTTTAAGGGTTAACACGTAGGATAAGATCATGATGAACTTTGTACCACCTATTGAACACAGTGAAAGTCAGTCAACAACTCGGCCACCACTATTTGATGGATCGCATTTCATTTGGTATGAATTATGGGATAAAATTACTGATGGACCAAAAATTTTCATAAAGACAGTGGATGGGGAACAAGTGAAAAGGTAAGGAGTGAATTTACCTCAGAAGATCTTGTTGCACTAAAAAAGAATGCAAAAGCCAAAAACATTTTTGGTTTGTGGTCTTGGTCCAGCCGAGTACACTAGAATGTCTAATTACTGCACCATTGCTAAACAAATTTGAGATGCCTTGGTGAATGCACATGAAGGTACTAGCCAAGTGAGAAAATTCTAAATTGTCTTACTTTTCACTGAATATGAGGCTTTCAAAATGAAGGAAAAGGAGTCACTACAAAAAATAATGACTAGGCTAACTTCATTGGTAAATGAGGTGTCATTTCTAGAAAAAGTTTTATCCACTGAGGAACAGGTAGAAAAGGTTTTAAGCAGATGTGCTATCAAAATAGAATATATAGCATTGTAACTTTAACCTTGTCCTAAGAAAAAAAAAATATTTACACACTTAAATTTATCTATGTTAACTGAATATGCAATGTAGCTTCCAGTAGATGCCATCCTAAAATCTTCAAGTTTCATGTCATCTCCTAAGAGATTTAAAGGTCCTGATGGAAGAAACTTCCAGCTTCAGCTTAGGTCTAGGCTATCTGTGCCTAGACCCATATCATCAATATCATACGACATATCCAACATCATAAACATCAACATCGTCAATATCATACCACCAATATCATGATTAATATCATCGAAATATCCAAACTCGAATTGTTAATTATATAATCAATATCGTAATAATCTTTTGGACTTGAACCGGATATATATGTCATTAATGTCGTTATCAATGTTTAGACTCGAACCAGTAAGTATATCATCAACACTATAATCAATATTTGGACTCGAACAAGTAAGTATATTATCAATATTATGATCAATATCCGGACTGGAATCGATAATCATATATTCAATGTCATAAGTAATAGCATAATTGATATGCCTTAACTCTCAATATTCAACCTATCATCACCATCAAGTGCCAAAGTTTTTCAATATTACCTCAATAAGAAATTTCAAGACGTACTATAAGCGTATAAAATATTTTCAATAACTAACACCAATCTTGACCTAAGATGGGTCAAAGGGCCCACTTCTAAATCTCTGGAATCCATGACTAGGCAATTTCTATCCCAGAGTAGTCTAAGGCATCTAAATCCACTTTTTAGATGTCAAACAAGCCTTAATCATTTCTAAGATAGATATTCTACTAATGATCTAAGCAACTAAACCAAACGTCTAAATTATGATTTTCGAATAGCACAAAAGGTCCAACTAACCCAAATATTGCAAATTTTGATCACCAACACCTAAAACACATTCCAAATCTAACATAGCATCATAAACATACTATGACATAGCTCAATCTAAAAAGAGGAGAAGATTTAGCCTACCCGAACACCGAAGAAACTCGAAGAATCCACTAAATCACCAACTTTTCCTTCCAGAAGCATCCACAAGATGCCAAGCTATCAAAAATTATAATCTATTCACCAACACGGGAGTAATGACACACATATTAAATCATTGTGCTTCAGGTCCAAAAATTATACCAAAATTCCATGTGGGTCCCATTATTAAAAATACATTTCCGGAGTTAACCCAACATTCCCCATGCTGAAGGAGTAATTACCTTCAAAAGTGGGTGAAATTCAAGCTATATTGATGCTAAAATCAAGCCACCAAGGTTAGAGATTTTAGGGAAAGATGCTAAAATCAAGCCACCAAAGCTGTTATCCGTGTTGTCTTATTTGTAAATTACACTTGAGGAAGGTAAGGCTATGATATTTACCATTTAAGACTTCCTTAGGCTTGTGATTATAGACCCGTGAAAATTAAGAAAAGTGAGTGTAGATAACATCGCTTTCCCGCTCAAGCAACTTTATTACACTATCACGAGTCATAGATAGGGGTGTGTATCGATCGGTTTAGTTTTCATGTATTATCGATTATCGATTTTTAAATATGCTAAATCAATAACCAAACCAATAAGATATTTTTTTATTGATTTTTAGTCCTTAACGATTCGATTTTTGGATTAACTGATAAGAAAATATGCATAAAATAGAAATAACAACAAGTAACAAGAAAAGAAATAAAATCTTAGTTGCAGCAAAAATCCAACATGATGTGTTTTATTTTACAAGAATCTTCAAGTTTGAATAGGTTTTTAGGAAATTGAATAGGTTTATAGAAATGAAAGAAAAATATAGAATAGAACTGTGTGTGTATATATATATATATATATATATATATATATATATATATATATATATATATATATATATATATATATCTAATATATTGAAGATACAAGGTTTCCAAGCAGCACGGATAAGGCAAACCATCGATCCAACTACATACCAACGAAAAGCCATTACGGGCGGTCGTATCCCATCGTATTCATGTATCAATGCGTAAGTGGTCATATAATAGTTGCGTTGTTGCACCTAAAGTCTTATGGACGAAGGTCTCCGGTGCGTCATAATAGCCTACTAGTATACAAGCACACCGTGCTCTAGGTTGGTTAAGCCTATGAGCATAAAGAAGGAAGTCTGCACCAGCCCACTAGCAAAACAAAAGGCAAGGAACTTCTTTCACTAGTATAGTATCGGGAACATGCCTAGAAGAGGATTTCATAATTCCAGAGGCGCCCAAGCCATCCTTACTTCACCTTCACTTCATCCTTATACACCTGCTGGACTGTTTATCCTTCCTTCCTTTTGATTAGATGGATTATATCATACAAGAGTTTAAACTAAGAGGAAAATACTTCAAGGAACGCGCTTGCAGGCCTTACCTTATAACTTACCTCAGCGAAAAAAGCTTAGGAGAATGACGATTCCATGCCTTAAGACTGACTGAAGCTTCCTTCTTTCCTGGTTTCCATTACCCCAAAAATGCTTTTTTGAAGTTGGGGTCATACAAGAGGAAGAAGGGGAACTGGCAGAAGGAGTTGGTATGGTGACGGTGACCCTTGATGTGACTAAGGCAGCTTTACAACTAGTGTGAAAATGGAGGGAATTTCTATTGGGCTGAAGGCAGGTTAATGTTCAGTAACAATTCATGCTAACATTACATGAGATGCAGTTGGAAGCGAGGTAGCAGTCTTTCTATGTTTTTCCACTCTAACAAAGTTTCTCAATGACCCAAAGCAATGACCAACTCAATTCTCTCCACCCTTTGCGGAGGAGCTTCTTTTTCTTCAAAAGTCCTATCTCGAACTGGAGGCACCCACTAGTAGTAGGGGGCGCCCATAATTGACCCGAGTAGGTGATCTTCACAGCGTTGGGCTATAGTTAGCAGTTTTGAGTTACATCAGTGGGTATTCCCCACCAGCACGGCTTACTTATTCGGATCTCTCTCTACTACCAGGAAAGGGGTTAGAATCGTTATCGCTGGAGCACTACTGGCCTCGAGAAGCACCTTTACTGATCTACCCAATAATGTGATGAGTTTCAACCCCTTTCATTACTGAGGGGGCCCAATCTTTTGTCGTACGGAATGAGTATGACTTGGAAAAAAAGGGAAACAAAGCACCCAAGAGATGACGCTTCTTGGAGGACAGGTAGTTAACTATTTATCTTGTTAGAGATAAGGATATGCTTGAACAACCTATTCTCAAACAACTTATTCTAGCAGCCTATTCGTTCAAAGAGCTGGCAATCACTTTCTTCTCACCCGAAAATCATAGTAAAAAACATTCATATATTCCCCAGGCACGGGAGAAAGAGAAAGAGAGAGCCGAGAGCCGGGAATGCAATAAAAAGAATTTCTCTCGAGCTGGAATCTTCTTCTTTAGAAAATTCAACTTCTTTCCCCAGAGCAACAAGACCCAACCAGTTTATTCATCTGCATCGGAAAAGAGCTAATCCCGAAAGTCACGGAGCTCTCTTTTCTACATATACATAATATATATATATATATATATATATATATATATATATATATATATATATATATAATATACATAGGGTTTTTGGTTTTGGTTCGTTCAAAATATCTATCATTAAATAACATATCTAAGGGCTCAGACGATGTTCTCTTGTTCCTCGGGAAAGCGGTTTCACTCGCTTCCTCTTTCGGTTTGGGTTGGTTACTCTTCATCTCTTGGTAATTTCCTTATCACGCATATCATACAATCTCAGAGGAAGTATAAAGTAAGTCAAGTCCAATCTTCTCAGCAGCTGTGGATTGGCTTTAGTGGGAAGAGAAGGATCAAACTCTATCAAAAATTCGATGCAGCTTTCTTGGCTGAAACTGAACAGGCTGGGTGGGCACTTAGATGATAGAGTATGCCTGCAAAGCACATTTTTTGTCTAATATCTACAGCTCTTTGATCTTTTTCGCCAGTTTTGGCTAACCCCATTCCAGTCTATTAGGCAAGGTCTGTTCGATTTAGCTTCTATTAGTTATCTTAGATAGCTGAACTCTTTTTCTTTGGATAGGTCTCAAGGGTAAATTACTCATTCCGGGCATGACTCGGAAGATGAGGAGGGGTCAGACTTTGAGTGTCAAGGAGGAAGTAGCAAAATTACTCTCCGTCGAGCTGAATTATATCCACCCTCGGCCAGTCTCTTAAGTATAGCGTATGCCTTTGCGAATGAATACTAGCTCATAAATAGCAACCATAAGGAAAGGACTACCATGAGTTTGGTTTCCCCTCTCTGTCATCAAACTGACTCTTCTTCATTCAACCCGATTGAAGGAATCAGACCAAGATAGGTAGAGTCCAGCAAGAAAAGGAAGGGCGTTTTCGCGCTAGCGAGCTCAGTCCATACTCTCTCTTCATCGAACCTAAATAAAGAAGGTTGAAGAGTGAAACTCCGCATCTTTATCAATCTTGCATCACTCAAGGATCGACTAGACTTGAATTCATCTTTGAAAGAAAATTGACCATATCAGGACTCCTCTAAGGATAAGGAAGGTTTATACTTAAAGAAAGGTATAAATCTAAGGCAGAAGAAAAATGTGGAATATTCAAGCATAAAGATAGGGAAAGAAGAGTGAAGAACAAGCAATGAAGTTTCTTCTTTCGTCGTAGAAGCTTTCCTTAGCTACTCCTTTGATTTCCGGCATAGTCAGAGTAAGGTCTTCCTTTCCTGCTTACCTGAAAGAAATTATTGACACTCTACTTCATTCCTGAGGAAAGCCTAGAATCTGCTCTTTGAAAAGCTTCCCCGAGAAATGTCCCCGCCTAGTGGAGGCTTCCGCTAGAACTAGATTCCAGCTTCGCATAAGCGGTCTTAGCTTTGACTTGGTAGTAGGAAGACGATGTGGGGTTTAGTTCTTTAGCCTAGGTGAAAGATTAATTAGATAAAGAACCAGCACATGCCTATTCATCAAAAATATTGGTTGGAACTCCTTATCAATTACCTCTTCCACGGCAGCGCAAGGAAGAGTAAACGATGAATGGCAAGTCAAAGTGAAAGGCAGAGACTTCAGTTGGTACCGTATTTGAATGATAAGTAGGGGTCAAGTGTAATTTGGAATATTCTTATTAGGTTATCGGTTTACCCTATTACTCAATAATAAAAAACAAAATCGAACCAATAACCCAATAATTTTTTTTTATAAAATTATTAAAAAACTACTAACCCAATAATAATAAATCAATAACATTTTTATGGTTCGATTTTGTTGGTCGATTGGGTTTTTGCATACCCCTAGTCATAGAGCGACATTGATGAATATGAACGGAATATGATTCCAACACAAGGGAATTAAAACATCTACAAACGATGCATCAATGATGTGACAAGAAATTGTAGGATTTCGTGTAGTAAGATAAACAAGTAGAAGAAATCTTTTTCTTTGCTGAAAAAAAAGCTTCCACTTCCTTTTAGAACTATTTTTTTTTGTTGCCTTAAATAATTAAGGTGAAAATTAAGATTAAATAAAATATATTTCTCCATTAAGATGTATTCTTTCAAAAAGTAGATATAAATAGAATTGCAATGTAGTACTTTTATTATTAGGTTTCGAATCTCTAATTTCTAATTTTAAAATGTTGAATTAATTTAATCAAATTTTATTTTGAGTCGGTATATATATGGTCAAAAAATAATTTTGGGACTAAACCCTAACATAAAGCCTTTTTCCTAGTATATATATTCCTCGTTCACGATACTACCAAAACCCTAGCATAGCCATTACTGTCCAATTACATATTATAATGGCGAAAAAAGAAATTAGCCTTTGATGGTATTGCTTACAATCTTCCTAGTGATATCCTATTTATCGTCCTTACTAGGGTACCAGTGAAATCTTTGTTACATTTTAAATCTGTTTGTAAGGCGTGGAATGTTATGATCTCTGACAATGAATTCAAGAGAACTCATCGCGATCAATCCAAAGTGTTGGGCCGTGAAAAGCTATTGTTACACAATTGTTACACTAATGAATTCGATTTTAGAGACTTGAAAACTTCCCAATTAGTTACGATAGCCAAGGGAGTTTTTCCTCTAGAAAAATTCCAAAAAGCTATGGTTTGGTGCTCGTGTGATGGCTTGTTGCTTTTAAAGAACCCTAGGGTGTACAAAGTATATGTTTTGTGGAATCCATCTACCGAAGATTATCAAACTCTTGTATTCCCTTATTTTAAGGACAAACACGATGTTCCAAATCATTGTGGGTTGTGTTATGATTTCAGTGTCGATAATTACAAGGTTATATTTATCTACAAGCGGAATTATTCTATCTATTCTCTGAAAAACAACTTTTGGTCGGAGAAAGCAACTTCCCTTCGTGGAGTACAAAATTTTTCCTCGTCTCAGGGATGAGGCTATTGTCCAGTGTCGATGATTACAAGGTTATATTTATCTACAAGCGGAATTATTCTATCTCTTCTCTAAAAAAAAACTTTTGGTCGGAGAAAGCAACTTCCCTTCGTGGAGTACAAAATTTTTCCTCGTCTCGGGGACAAGTCTATTGTTGGAACCTTAAAGTTTTGATGAATGAAAATATGAATGAAACAAGTTGATATACGTGTTCCATTGATTCGACAAGTTCAGGAGTGCAGTCTACGGTATAAATAATTAAGAATCAGAATGAGTTAAATCAATGCAACTGGAAACTTCAACTTACTGATCACGTGGGGAATAGAACAAGTTGAATTTGATTCAAATGATAAGGGAAAGAAAGTTGAGTTGAAAGAGGAGTCCTATGTGAAGAAGGAGTTTCACTTCTAAGCATATTCTTAAGAGTCCTATGTGTAGAAGGAGAAAGAATCTGAAAATTACAGAACTTTATGCAAAACGTATAATTTGAAGGACTCTTTGGAGAGTTGGAGTTTGACTACAACACTAAAGATACAAAAGTTAGAATTGAACAAGGAGTCACACTTAAAGTAGAATTCTATGCAACGAGAGTTTTGATTAAAGGAGGAGTTTAAAATAAAGAATGACTTTTTGGAGAGCTGTGCTTAAATAGAAGATGTATTATTCAGAATAACTCATGCACTTACAAAGAATAAAAGAACAATCGATAGATTGACTTCACGAAGTGCTACTCAATATCTGAAGAAACACATTGAAAAACCTGGTCCTAAGTATAGAATCCAGCTAAGAGTTTTAGCGTTGATTTTTAGAGTTGTTCATTGTGTTTGGGCTATTCATGTAATATTAGTTTTAGTGTGTTATAAACTGAATTAGGAGCTAGTCTTCAAGTTGGGGAAAACTCATAGAATTTGGGAACACATACCTTGGGAGGTGTGTGTAGATAGGAATTAGAGTTAATGATTCCTAGTCGTTGAGTCAAAGGAATTAGAGTTTACAACTTCTAGTTGTTGAGTTATAGGGATTAGAGTTTATAATTCCTATTTGTTGGTTACAAGAGTTTTGTAATCAGTCATTGTTGAGGCTCAGAGTTATTTAGTGAAGTTGGGGTTAAATCCTATAGAGGTGTAGGTCGTGGTTTTTTACACCTTTTTGAGCCGGGTGTTTTCCACATAAAAGTCATTGTGTTCTTTATTTTGTATTTTACTGCTTCCTTGGAATGCGTTAGTGGAACACGTCAGGCAACCCGTTCCATCGATAAGCAACAGTTAGGCGAAAATAAGTTAATCATTAGGGCACGAATTCTTAACAGATATAGCATCGGAGGTTGTGTATTTTGATCAGTAGCTAGAGATTCTATAATTGTATACTTTGATGGAAAGTCGAATGATCTATAAAAAACTTCCTCTACCAGATTTTGTAGGTGCGAACACCTGCTTTCGTTTAACTAGTTTCAAAAGTTGCCTTTGTTTATACGGCTACAATAAAAAGAGTGAAGGATTGGACATATGGATCATGGAAGGAGATGGCTGGATATTGTTATTGAATCTATGCAACTTACGTGCTACTTGCAAAAGTTTTATAGATAATAGAGTGCTATTGTGTTGCATGCCAAGTGGAGAAATTCTCTTTCAAGGAATTTATTGTTATCGACTTTATATATATAATCCTAGAATACAATATCTTAGAGAAGCTAAAATATCCTAAACTTAATCCAAGAACCGGGAATTTTCCCAAATTTTGACATGTTTGGATACTTTATATTTTTCGAGTCTTGGATAGTTTGTATTGTTCGACTTTCAATGTCAAGTGCAAGAAGAAGCAATCAATGATCCCCTAACAACATGAAGGCCTAAAGTACAAGAGCAGTTACAACAACTTTGTGTAGCGCCTCAATCCTGATGTAGTTGTCTGTGAATTGTGATTATTCATCATAAATTGACTTGTTTTGCGATATATATATATGTTCTTATTTGTTTTAAACACATATATATTTACCGATTCTCGGGATTCGATATGTCAAGGCAAATTTTTTTGTTAGTTAAAAATGTGATTAGTCATAGTGTACTTAGAATAGGATCTATCTTTTTCAATAAATCCTATTTTCTTTTTTGTCCATTGACCGATGTGTTATATTCCGAGGTCAGGTCTAGCCCCCCTCAAGGTAACTTTTAGTTGGAATATAACTTACGTTACTTGATGGTAGTTTAACCAAAAAAAAAAGTCTCCGAATTTTGTTATGGTATCTATATGGTGAACTAGAGGAAATTGGTAAAGATATACTGATAGCAAATAAAAGAAAAGAATCCCACATAATTTGATAGATTTGTCGCTTTTGGTTTAATTCCATAATAACATATACTGTATTCAGTGGGAAAGAAAATATTTTACGTGAATTTTTTTTGAATATAATTATTCAAAGAATATTATATATAATTTAGATAAACACAAGGAGGTAAGGGTGGGGGTATGGGTGTTGGGTGTTTGGATAAGAAGCTTTTATTTTTCCATCTTCCTTTTTGCTCGATAATGTAAGTACCATCACTTCCGCCACACAAGAACCTTTGTTATTCCATCACGATTCATAGAGCAGCATTGATGAATATCAACATAATATAATTCCAAGTTCCAACACAAGGGAATTAAAAAATGTAGAAACGCACATGCATCGCATCAATGATGTGACAAGAAATTGTAGGATTTCTTGTAATACGATAAACAAGTAGGATAAATCTTTTTCTTTGCTGAAAAAAGCATCCTATTCCTTTTAGAACTATTTCTTTTTTGTTGCCTTGAATAATCCCCGAAACCGTGGGCTATAGCACACTGATTTGGCCCGAAAATGTCCCGTTCGAGCCGTTTCGCCTGTTTGTCCGCCTAAATGGCAACGAAAAATAAAAAGGACCACACTGGGATGATCCACAGCCTCCCTGGCACGCCCTAATAAATTTTTAACCCACAGCACTCCTGGTCCCTGGTCCCATCCCCAAAGTCGTGGGCTATATAGCACACCGATTTGGCCCGAAAATGTCTCGTTCGCACCGTTTCGCCCGTTTCAAAACCCAAATGGCCGCGAAAAATTAAATGGACCACACTGAAACTATCACCAACCTTCCTGGCATGCTCCAGTCGATATTTGGCACACACATGCCCGAACCCCCCTCCCACCCCCAAAACCGTGGGCTATAGTACACCGATTTAGCCCGAAAATGCTCCGTTCACGCCGTTTCGCCCTTTTGTCCACCCAAATGGCAACAAAAAATTAAACGAACCAAACTGGGACGATCCCCAACCTCCCTGACATGCCCCAGTCGATTTTCATCCCACAGCACGCCCGAGTCTCGAACCCACCCCTGAAATCGTGGGTTATAGCACACTGATTTGGCTCAAAAATATTTCGTTCATGCTGTTTTGTCTGTTTGTCCACCCAAATGGCCATGAAAAAATTAACGGACCACACTAGGATGATCCCCAACTTCTCGGGCATGCTCCGATCAACTTTCAGCCCACAGCACGCCCGGACTTCAGGCCCACCCAAGAAACCGTGGGCTATAACATACCAATTTAGCTCGAAAATGCCCCATTCGCGCCGTTTCACCCATTTGTCCACTCAAATGGCCACAAAAAATTAAACGGACCACACTGGGATGATACCTAACCTCCTTGGCACGCCCCAGTCAATTTTTAACCCACAGCACGCTCGAATCCCGGGCTAACTCCCAAAACCGTGGGCTATAGCACAACGATTTAGCCCAAAAATGCTCTGTTCGCACCGTTTCGCCCGTTTATCCACACAAATGGCCACAAAAAAATAAACAGACCATACTGGAACGATCCCCAAACTCCCTGGCATGCCCCAATCGAATTTTGCCCTACAGCACGGTCGGACCCCGGGCCTACCCCCAAAATCGTTGGCTATAGCACACCGATTTAGCCCGAATATTCCCCATTCGCATCGTTTCACCCATTTATCAACCCAAATGGCCACAAAAAATTAGACGGACTACGCTGGGACGATCCTCAACCTCCCTGGCACGCCCCGATCGATTTTTGGCCTATAGAACACACAGATCCTATGCCCAGCCCCAAAACTGTGGGCTATAGCACACCGATTTGGCCCGAAAGTGCCCCGTTCGCGCTGTTTCGCTTGCTTGTCTACCCAAATGGCCACAAAAATTTAAACGGACCATACTGGGATGATCCGCTACCTCCCTGGCATGCCTTGGTCAATTTTTGGCCCATTACATGCCCGAACCCCCGGCCCACCCCTGAAACTATGGACTATAGCACACAGTTTGGCCCGAAAATGCCACATTCGCACGTTTCGCCCATTTGTCCACCCAAATGGCTACGAAAAATTAAACGGACCACACTGGGATGATCCCCAACCTCCCTGGCATACCTCAGTCGATTTTTGACCCAGAGCTCGCTTGGACCCCTGAGCCCACCCCCAAAACCGTGGGCTATAGCACACCAATTTGGCACGAAAATGCCTTGTTCGCGCCGTTTTGCCCGTTTGTCCACCCAAATTACCACAAAAAATTAAACAAACTACACTAGGACGATCCCCAACCTCCATGGTATGCTCCGGTCGATTTTTAACCCACAGAACGCCCAAAACCCAGTCCTACCCCAGAAATCATGGGCTATAGCATATTGATTTTTCCGGAAAATGCCCCATTCGCTCCGTTTCGCTCGTTTATCCACCCAAATGGCCACAAAAAATTAAACGGACCACAATGGGACGATACTCAACCTCCCTGGTATGCCCTGGTCAATTTTTGTCCCACAACATGCTCTGACCCCAAGCCCACCCCTAAAACCGTCAGCTATAGCACACTGATTTGGCCACAAAATGCTTCGTTTGCGCTGTTTTGCCCATTTGTCCACCAAAATGGCCACAAAAAAATAATGGACCACACTGAGATGATCCCCAACCTCCCTAGAACGTCTTTGTTTATTTTTGGCTCACAGCACGCCCGAACCCCAGGCCTACCCCCAAAACTGTGGCATATAGCACACCAATTTGGCCCGAAAATGCCCAGGTTCATGCCGTTTTGCCCGTTTGTCCACCCAAATAGCCATGAAAAATTAAACGGACTACACTGAGATGATCTCCAACCTTACTGGCACTTCTCAATCGATTTTCGGCCCACAGCATACCAGGACTCCGTGCTCACCCCCGACACTGTGGCCTAGAACACACTGATTTAGTCCAAAATGCCCTGTTCGCGCCGTTTCACCCGTTTGTCCACCCAAATGGCCATGAAAAATTAAGCGGACCTCACTGGGATGACCCCCAACCTCCCTAGCACACCCTGGTTGATTTTTGACCCAGAGCACGCTCGGAAACCGGGCCCACCCTCGAAACCGTGGGCTATAAGCACACCGATTTGGCCAAAAAATACCCTATTCGCGCTGTTTCGACCGTTTGACCACCCAAATGGCCATGAAAAATTAAACGGACCATACTGGGATGATCCCCAACCTTCATGGCACGCCCCGGTTAATTTTTCGCTCACAGCATGCCCGGACCCCGGGTCCACCCCAAAATCGTGGGCTATAGCACACCGATTAAGCCCGAAAATGCCCCATTCGTGTCGTTTTGCCTGTTTGTCCACCCAAATGGCAATAAAAATTTAAATGGACTACACTGGAAAGAACCCAAACCTTCCTGGCATGCCTCGATCAATTTTTGGCCTACATAACATGCGGATCTTGGGCCCACCTTAAAAAAGGTGGTCTACAGCACACCGATTTGGCTCGAAAATGCCCCATTCGTGTTGTTTCGCCCGTTGTCTATCCAAATGACCACAAAAATTTAAACGGACCATACTGGGATGATCCGATACCTCCCTGGCATACCCCAGTCGATTTTTGGCCTATACCACGCCCGAACCCCGGGCCCACCCCTGAAACCATAGACTGTAGCACACCGATTTGGCCCAAAAATACCCCATTCGCCCGTTTCGCCCGTTTGTCCACCCAAATGGCTATGAAAAATTAAACAGACCACACTGGAACGATCCCCCCTCCTTAACATGCTCCGATCGATTTTAGGCCCACAGCAAGATCGGACCCCGGGCCCACCCCCAAAACCGTGGGCAATAGCACACTGATTTGGCCCAAAAATGCCCCGTTCGCGCCGTTTCGCCCGTTTGTCCACCCAAATGGCCACAAAAATGTAAACGGACCATACTGGGATAATCCCCAACCTTTCTGGCATGCCCAGATCGATTTTTAGCCCGCAGACTATAAAAATTGTGGCATATAGCACACCGATTTGGCCTGAAAATGCCCCATTCTCACTGTTTCACAAGTTTGTCCACCCAAATGGCCATGAAAAATTAAACGGACCACACTGGGATGATCCCTAACCTAAATGGCATTCCCTTGCTGATTTTTAGCGCACAGCACGCCCGGAACTTGGCCCCACCCCTGACATCTGGGCTATAGCACACCGATTTTGTCTAAAAATGCCATGTTCATGCCGTTTCGCCCGTTTGTCCTCCCAAATGGCCATGAAAAATTAAATGGACCACACTGGGACGATCCCCAACTTTCCTGGCATACCTTAATCAATTTTTGGCCCACAGTACATCAGACCCCGGGCCCACCCCCAAATCTGTGGGCTATATAGCACACCAATTTGTCCGGAAAATGCCCCGTTTGCGTCGTTTCACCCGTTTGTCCACCCAAATAGCCACAAAAAATTAAATGGACCACACTGGATGATCCCCAACCTCCCTGGCATGCCCCGATCGATTTTTGGCCCAGAGCACGCCCGAACATCGGATCCACCTCGAAACCGTAGGCTATAGCACATCGATTTGTCCAAAAAATACACCGTTCACATCGTTTCACCTGTTTGACCATGAAGAATTTAACGGACCATACTGGGACGATCCCCAACCTCTATGGCATGCCCTAATCGATTTTCGGCATACATCTTGCCCGAACCCCGACCCACTCCCAAAAATGGGGTATTGCACACCAATTAAGCCCGAAAACGTCCCGTTCGCATCGTTTTGCCCGTTTTTCCACTCCAATGGCCACAAAAAATAAATGGACCATATTGGGACGATCCCCAACTTCCTTGGCACGCCCAGGTCAATTTTCAGCCCAAAGCATGCCCAGACCCCGGGACTACTCCCGAAATCATGCGCTATACCACATAACTTTTATCGAAAATGCCCCGTTCGCGCCGTTTTGCCCGTGTGTCTACCCAAGTTTCCATAAAAAATTAAAAGGACAACATTGGGATGATCCCCAACCTCCCTGGCACGCCCCGATCAATTTTTGGCCCACAGAACGCCCGAACTCCAGGCCTACCCTAAAAAACGTGACCTATAGCACACCGATTTGGCCCAAAAATACCCCTGTTCGCGTCGTTTCGCCCATTAGTCCACCCAAATGGCCAAGAAAAATTAAACGAACCACACTGGGATGATCACCCACCTCTTAGCATGCCCCGATCAATTTTCAACCCACAGTACGCCCGAACCCCAGGCCCACTACCAAAATCGTGGGCTATAGACATCGATTTGGCCCAAAAAAGCTCAATTCACGCCGTTTCGCCCGTTTGTCCACTCAAATGGCCATGAAAAATTAAACGGACCACACTGGGATGATCCCATATCTACCTGGCATGCCTCGTTCAATTTTCAGCCCACAGCACACCCGAATCCCGAGCCCACCATAGAGACCGTGGGCTATAGCACATCAATTTCTCCCGAAAATGCCCCATTCACGCCGTTTCTCCCGTTTGTCCACCCAAATGGCCACAAAAACCTAAACGAACCATACTGGGATGATCTCTAACCTCCCTGCCATACCCCGGTCGATTTTCAGCCCACAGCCCGCTTGGACCCAGGCCCATACCCTAAACCGTGGGCTATAGCACACCGATTTGGCTCGAAAATGCCCGTTCGCAGCGTTTCACCCGTTTGTCTACCCAAATGGCGATGAAAAATTAAACGGACCACACTGGGATGATCCCTAACCTCCCTGGTATGCCCCGGTCCATTTTTGGCCCACAGAATGCCCGAATCTCGGTCCCACCCCTGAAATCGTGGGCTATAGCACACCGATTTTGCTTGAAAATGCCTCGTTCGCATTGTTTCACCCGTTTGTCCAACCAAATAGCCACGAAAAATTAAACAGACCACGCTAGGATGATCTTTAACCTCCCTGACATGCTCCGGTTAATTTTCAGCCCACAGCACGCTCGGACCCTGGGTCCACCCCTGAAATCATGGGCTATAGCATACCGATTTGACTCAAAAATGCTTCCTTCGTGCCGTTTTGCCCATTTGTCTGCCCAAATAGCCACGAAAAATTAAACGAACCACACTGAGACGATCCCCTAACTCCCTAGCACGCGTTGGTTGATTTTTGGCCCATAGCACGCCCGAACCCCGGGCCCACCCCCGTAATCGTGGAATATAGCACACCGATTTAGCCCGAAAATGCCCCGTTCGTGCCGTTTTACCCGTTTGACCACCCAAATGGCCAAAAAATATTAAACATACCATATAGGGATGATCCTCAACTACCCTAGCATGCCCCAATCAATTTTTGGCCCACAACACGATCGAACCCCGGGCCCACCCCCGAAACCGTCGGCTATAGCATATCTATTTGGCCTGAAAATTATCCGTTCATACCGTTTCGCCCGTTTGTCTACCCAAATGGCCAAGAAAAATTAAACAAACCATACTGGGATGATCGCCCACCTCCCTGGCATGCCCCGATCGATTTTCAACCCACAGTACGCTCGAACCCCAGGCCCACTACCAAAATCGTGGGCTATAGACATCGATTTGGCCCAAAAAGCTCTGGTCACGCCATTTCACCCGTTTGTCCATTCAAATGGCCATGAAAAATTAAACAGACCACACTGGGATGATCCCATATCTACCTGGCATGCCCCGATCAATTTTCACCCCACAGCACACCCAAATCCTGAGCCCACCATAGAGACCATGGGCTATAGCACATCAATTGCTCCCGAAAATGCCCCATTCACGTCGTTTCTCCCGTTTGTCCACCGAAATGGCCACAAAAACCTAAACGGACCATACTGGGATGATCTACAACCTCCCTGTCATACCCCGGTCGATTTTCAGCCCACAGCCTGCTTGGACCCCAGGCCCACACCCTAAATCGTGGGCTATAGCACACCGATTTGGCCCGAAAATGCCCGTTCGCAGCGTTTCACCTGTTTGTCCACCCAAATGGCGATGAAAAATTAAACGGACCACACTGGGATGATCCCTAACCTCCCTGGTATGCCCCAGTCCATTTTTGGCCCACAGAATGTTCGAATCTCGATCCCACCCCTGAAATCGTGGGCTATAGCACACCGATTTTGCTTGAAAATGCCTCGTTCGCATTGTTTCATCCGTTTGTCCAACGAAATAGCCACAAAAAATTAAACAGAACACGCTGGGATGATATTCAACCTCCCTGACATGCCCCGGTTGATTTTTAGCCCACAGCACGCCCGGACCCTGGGTCCACCCCTGAAACCATGGGCTATAGCATACCGATTTGACTCAAAAATACTTCGTTTGTGCCGTTTTGCCCATTTGTCTACCCAAATAGCCACGAAAAATTAAACGAACCACACTGAGATGATCCCCTAACTCCCTAGCATGCGTTGGTTGATTTTTGGCCCACAGCACGCCCGAACCCCGGGCCCACTCCCGTAATCGTGGAAAATAGCACACCGATTTAGCCCAAAAATGCCCCGTTCGCGCCGTTTTACCCGTTTGGCCACTCAAATGGCCACAAAAAATAAAACAAACCATATAAGGATGATCCTCAACTACCCTAGCATGCCCCGATCAATTTTTGGCCCACAACACGATCGAACCCCAGGCCCACCCCCGAAACCGTCGGCTATAGCACATCTATTTGGCTTGAAAATTATCCGTTCGTACCGTTTCGCCCGTTTGACCACCCAAATGGCCACAAAAAATTAAACATACCATATAGGGATGATCCTCAACTACCCTAGCACGCCCCGATCAATTTTTGGCCCACAACACGATCGAACCCCGAGCCCACCCCTAAAACCATCGGCTATAGCACATCTATTTGGCCTGAAAATTATCCGTTCATACCGTTTCGCCCGTTTGTCTACCCAAATGGCCAAGAAAAATTAAACAAACCATACTGGGATGATCGCCCACCTCCTTGGCATGCCCCGATCGATTTTCAACCCACAGTACGCTCGAACCCCAGGCCCACTACCAAAATCGTGGGCTATAGACATCGATTTGGCCCAAAAAAGCTCTGTTCACGCTATTTCGCCCGTTTGTCCACTCAAATGGCCATGAAAAATTAAACGGACCACACTGGGATGATCCCATATCTACCTGGCATGCCCTGATCAATTTTCACCCCACAGTACACCCAAATCCCGAGCCCACCATAGAGACCATGGGCTATAACACATCAATTTCTCCCAAAAATGCCCCATTCACGTCGTTTCTCCCGTTTGTCCACCCAAATGGCCACAAAAACCTAAACGGACCATACTGGGATGATCTACAACCTCCTTGTCATACCCCGGTCGATTTTCAGCCCACAGCCTGCTTGGACCCCAGGCCCACACCCTAAATCGTGGGCTATAGCACACCGATTTGGCCCGAAAATGCCCGTTCGCAGCGTTTCACCTGTTTTTCCACCCAAATGGCGATGAAAAATTAAACGGACCACACTGGGATGATCCCTAACCTCCCTGGTATGCCCCAGTCCATTTTTGGCCCACAGAATGTTCGAATCTCGATCCCACCCCTGAAATCGTGGGCTATAGCACACCGATTTTGCTTGAAAATGCCTCGTTCGCATTGTTTCATCCGTTTGTCCAACGAAATAGCCACGAAAAATTAAACAGAACACGCTGGGATGATATTCAACCTCCCTGACATGCCCCGGTTGATTTTCAGCCCACAGCACGCCCGGACCCTGGGTCCACCCCTGAAACCATGGGCTATAGCATACCGATTTGACTCAAAAATACTTCGTTTGTGCCGTTTTGCCCATTTGTCTGCCCAAATAGCCACGAAAAATTAAACGAACCACACTGAGATGATCCCCTAACTCCCTAGCATGCGTTGGTTGATTTTTGGCCCACAGCACGCTCGAACCCCGGGCCCACTCCCGTAATCGTGGAAAATAGCACACCGATTTAGCCCAAAAATGCCCCGTTCGCGCCGTTTTACCCGTTTGGCCACTCAAATGGCCACAAAAAATAAAACAAACCATATAAGGATGATCCTCAACTACCCTAGCATGCCCCGATCAATTTTTGGCCCACAACACGATCGAACCCCAGGCCCACCCCCGAAACCGTCGGCTATAGCACATCTATTTGGCTTGAAAATTATCCGTTCGTACCGTTTCGCCCGTTTGACCACCCAAATGGCCACAAAAAATTAAACATACCATATAGGGATGATCCTCAACTACCCTAGCACGCCCCGATCAATTTTTGGCCCACAACACGATCGAACCCCGAGCCCACCCCTAAAACCATCGGCTATAGCACATCTATTTGGCCTGAAAATTATCCGTTCATACCGTTTCGCCCGTTTGTCTACCCAAATGGCCAAGAAAAATTAAACAAACCATACTGGGATGATCGCCCACCTCCTTGGCATGCCCCGATCGATTTTCAACCCACAGTACGCTCGAACCCCAGGCCCACTACCAAAATCGTGGGCTATAGACATCGATTTGGCCCAAAAAAGCTCTGTTCACGCTATTTCGCCCGTTTGTCCACTCAAATGGCCATGAAAAATTAAACGGACCACACTGGGATGATCCCATATCTACCTGGCATGCCCTGATCAATTTTCACCCTACAGTACACCCAAATCCCGAGCCCACCATAGAGACCATGGGCTATAACACATCAATTTCTCCCAAAAATACCCCATTCACATCGTTTCTCCCGTTTGTCCACCCAAATGGCCACAAAAACCTAAACGGACCATACTGGGATGATCTACAACCTCCTTGTCATACCCCGGTCGATTTTCAGCCCACAGCCTGCTTGGACCCCAGGCCCACACCCTAAATCGTTGGCTATAGCACACCGATTTGGCCCGAAAATGCCCGTTCGCAGCGTTTCACCTGTTTGTCCACCCAAATGGCGATGAAAAATTAAACGGACCACACTGGGATGATCCCTAACCTCCCTGGTATGCCCCAGTCCATTTTTGGCCCACAGAATGTTCGAATCTCGATCCCACCCCTGAAATCGTGGGCTATAGCACACCGATTTTGCTTGAAAATGCCTCGTTCGCATTGTTTCACCCGTTTGTCCAACCAAATAGCCACGAAAAATTAAACAGAACACGCTGGGATGATCTTCAACCTCCCTGACATGCCCCGGTTGATTTTCAGCCCACAGCACGCCCGGACCCTGGGTCCACCCCTGAAACCATGGGCTATAGCATACCGATTTGACTCAAAAATGCTTCGTTTGTGCCGTTTTGCCCATTTGTCTGCCCAAATAGCCACAAAAAATTAAACGAACCACACTGAGACGATCCCCTAACTCCCTAGCACGCGTTGGTTGATTTTTGGCCCACAGCACGCCCGAACCCCGGGCCCACTCCCGTAATCGTGGAAAATAGCACATCGATTTAGGCCAAAAATGCCCCGTTCGCGCCGTTTTACCCGTTTGACCACCCAAATGGCCACAAAAAATAAAACATACCATATAGGGATGATCCTCAACTACCCTAGCATGCCCCGATCAATTTTTGGCCCACAACATGATCGAACCTCGGGCCCACCCCCGAAACCGTCGGCTATAGCACATCTATTTGGCCTGAAAATTATCCGTTCGTACCATTTCGCCCGTTTGTCCACCCAAATGACCACAAAAAATTAAACGGACCACACTGGGACGATCCCCAACCACCCTAGTATACCCCGATCAATTTTTGGCCCACAACACGATCGAACCATGGGTCCACCACCAAAATCGTCGGCCATAGTGCACCGATTTAGCCCAAAAATTCCCCGACCTTGGGCCCACCACCGAAACCGTGGGCTATAGCACAAGGATTTGGCCTGAAAATGCCTTGTTTGCGCCGTTTCTCCCTTTGTCCTCCCAAACGGCCATAAAATATTAAACGGACCACACTGGGATGATCCCCAACCTCCCTGGTACACCCTAGTTGATTTTTAGCCAATAGAGAGCCTGGTCCCCGGGTCCACACCCTAAATCGGGGGCTATAGCACATCAATTTTACTCAAAAATGACTCGTTAGCACCATTTTGCCTGTTTGTCCACCTAAATGATCACGAAAAATTAAATGGATCACTGGGACGATCCTCAATATCCTTGGCATGCCCCGATCTATTTTTGGACCACAGTACTCCCATACCCCCTGCCCACACCTAAAATCATGGGTTATAGCACACCGATTTGGCCCGAAAATATCCTATTCGCGCCGTTTTTCTCGTTTGTCGACCCAAATGGTCACAAAATATTAAACGGACAATACTGAGATGATCTCCAACCTCCCTGGAATGCCCTAGTTGATTTTTGGCCCACATCACGCTTGGAGCGTAGGCCCACCCATAAAATTGTGGCCTATAGCACACTGATTTAGCCCAATATGTCCCGTTCACACCATTTTGCCCGTTTGTCCACTCAAATGGCCATGAAAAATCAAACGAACTATGTTGGGATGATCCTCAACCTCCCTGGCATGACTTGATCAATTTATGGCCTACAATACGCCTGACCCTGGGCCCACCCAAAATCGTGGGCTATTGCACACCGATTTATCCTGAAAATGCCCCATTCACATTGTTTCGCCCGTTTGTCCACCCAAATAGCCACAAAAAATTAAATGGACCACACTGGGACGATCCCCAACATCCCTGGCATGCCCCGATCAATTTTTTGCCAACAGCACGCCTGGACCCTAGGCCCACCCCCAAAACCGTGGGCTATAGCACACCAATTTGGCCCGAAAATACCCCGTTCGTGTTGTTTCACCCGTTTGTCCACCCAAATAGCCACGAAAAATTAAATAGACCACACTAGGACGATCCTTAACCTCCCTGTCATGACTCAGTCAATTTTTGATCCACAACACGCCCAAAACCCGGGCCCACTCCCGAAACCGTGGGCTATAGCACACCACTTTGGCCCGAAAATACCCCGTTTGCGCCGTTTTTCCTGTTTATCCATCCAAATGGCCACAAAAAATTAAATCAACTACACTGGGACGATTCCCAACCTCCCTAAAATTCCCCAATTAATATTCTGCTCACAGCACGCCCAAACCCCGAGCCCACCCCTAAAAACGTGGGCTATAGCACACCGATTTGGCCCAAAAATGCCCTGTTCGCGCCGTTTTGCCTGTTTGTCCACTCAAATAGCCATAAAAAATTGTACTGACCACACTGGGATGATCCCCAACCTCTCTGGCACGCCTCGGTTGATTTTTGAACCATAGCACGCCCGGACCCCGGGCCCATCCCCAAAACCGTGGGCTATAGCACATCAATTTTGCCCGAAAATGCCCCGTTCACTCTGTTTCACTCGATTGTCCACCCAAATGACCACGAAAAATTAAATGAACTACACAGGGATGATCCCCAATATCCCTAGCACGCCCTGGTAGATTTTTGGCCTATAGTACACCCGAACCCCTGGCCCACCCCCAAAACCATGGGCTATAGCACACAGATTTGGCTCGAAAATGCCTCGTTCAGACTATTTTGCTCGTTTGTCCACCCAAATAGCCACAAAAAATTAAACGAACCACACCGGGATGATTCCCAACCCTGTGGCACGTCCTAATCATTTTTCGGCCCACAGCGCACGCCTGAACCCCGAACCCATCCCCAAAATATTGGGCTATAGCACACCGATTTGGCCCAAAAATGCAACGTTTGTCCTCCCAAATGGCAAGTAAAAATTAAACGGATCACACTGGGGTGATCCCTAACCTCCCTGGCACTACCCGGTCGATTTTCATCCCACAGCAAGCCCGAATCCTAGGCCCACCCCTAAAACCGTGAGCTATAGCACACCAATTTAGCTTTAAAATGCTCGGTTTGCGCCATTTCACCCGTTTGTCCAACCAAACGGCCATGAAAAATTAAATGGACCACACTGGGATGATCCCCAACCTCCCTGACATGCCCAGGTTGATTTTTGGCCCATGACAAGCCTGAACCCCGAGCCCACCCCTAAACCATGGGATATAGCACACTAATTTGGCTAAAAAATGCCTCGTTTGTGCTGTTTCGCCCATTTGTCCACCCAAATAGCCACAAAAAATTAAACAGACTACACTGGGATGATCCCCAACCTCCCTGGCAAGGCCCGATCAATTTTTGAACCACAGCACGCCCAGACCCCGGGCCCAACCCCAAAACCGTGGGCTATAGCACACCTATATTGCTCGAAAATGCCCCGTTCACTTCGTTTTGCGTGATTGTTTACCCAAATAACCATAAAAAATTAAACGGACCACACTAGGATGATCCCCAACCTCCCTGGCATACCCTGGTCTATTTTTGGCCCACATCACACCCGAACCTCGATCCCACCTCCAAAACCATGGGTTATAGCACACTGATTTGACCTAAAAATGCCCCGTTCATACCGTTTCACTCGTTTGTACACCCAAATGGCCACGAAAAATTAAACGGACCATACTGGGAAGATCCCATGCCCTCCTGGCATGTCCCAATCAATTTTCAGCTCACAGCACGCCCATACCCTTGGTCCATCCCCTAAACCGCGGGCTTTAGCACATCGATTTAGCTCGACAATGCCCTGTTCGCGCCGTTTCGCCCATTTGTCCACCCAAATGGCCACGAAAAAAATAAACGAACCTCAGTGGAACGATGCCCAACCTCCCTGGCATACCCAGGTTAATTTTTGACCTACTGCACACCCGGAGCCCATGCCCACCCCCAAAACCCTGGGCTATAGCACATCGATATGTCCCAAAAATGCCCCGTTCACGCTGTTTCACCCGTTTGTCCACCCAAATGGCCACGAAAGATTAAGCAGACCATACTAGGACGATCCTTAACCTCTCTATCATGCCTTGATTGATTTTCAGCCCATAGCACACCCGAACCTGGGGCCCACCCCCCGAAACCGTAGGTTATAGCACATCATTTTATCCTAAAAATGCTCTATTAGTGCCGTTTCGCTCGTTTGTCCAGCCAAATAGCCATGAAAAAATAAACAAACTATACTGGGATGATCCCCATCCTCCCTGGCACACCCCGATCGATTTTTGGCCCACAGCACGGCCGACCCCCAGGCCTACTCCCAAACCGTGGGCTATAGCACATCGATTTGACTCATAAATGCCCCGTTTACTCAAATTCACCTCTTTGTCCACTGTTTCGCCCATTTATCAACCCAAATGGCCACGAAAAATAAAACGGACCACACTGGGATGATCCCCAACCTCCCTGAAATGCCTGGTCGATTTTTGGCCCACAGCACCCCCGAATGCCAGGTCCACCCCCAAAACCGTGGGCTATAGCACACCGATTTGGCCTGAAATCACCCCGTTCATACCGTTTCGCTCGTTTTTCCACCCAAATGGATAAGAAAAGTTAAACGGATCACACTGGAATGATTTTCGACTTCCCAGGCATACCCCAATTGATTTTTAACCCACAGAACACCCGGACCCCAGGCCCACCCCTAAAACTGTGGACTATAGTACGCCGATTTGGTCCAAAAATGTTCCGTTCGCGCCATTTTGCCCGTTTGTCCACCTAAATGGCCACAAAAAATTAAACAGACTACACTGGGATGATCCCTAATATCTCTGGCACTCCTCGATCGATTTTTGGCCCACAGCATTCCCAGACCCCGAGCCCACCCCTAAAACCATGGGCTATAGCACACTGATTTGGCCTGAAAATGCCTCGTTCACGCCGTTTTGCCCATTTGTCAACCCAAATAGCCACAAAAAATTAAACAAATCACACTGGGATGATCCCCTACCTGCCTGTCATGCCCCGGTTATTTTTGGCCAACAGCACACCTGAACCTCGGTCCCACCCCTAAAATCATGGGCTATAGCACACCGATTTGGCCTGAAAATGCCCCGTTCGTGTTATTTTGCTCGTTTGTCCACTAAAATGGCGACCAAAATTTAATGGACGACATTGGTATGATCCCCAAACTCCCTGGCATACCCCAGTCAATATTTAGCCCACAGCACGGCGGACCCCGAGCCCACCCCCAAAACCATGGGCTATAGCACACCGGTTTGGCCCAAAAATACCCCGTTTGCGCCATTTCGCCCGTTTGTTCACCCAAATGGCCATGAAAAATTAAACGGACCATACTGGGATGATCCCCAACCTCCCTGGCACACCTCGGTGGATTTTCAGCCTACAGTACGCCCAAACCCCGGGCCCACCCTCAAAACCGTAGACTATAGCACACTGAGTTGGCCCGACAATGCCCTGTTCACGCCGTTTCGTCCGTTTGTTCACCAAAAGGCAAAAAAAAATTAAACGGACTACAATGGGATGATTGCCAACCTCCCTAACATACCTCGATTGATTTTCTTCCCAGAGCACGCCCGAACCCCGGGCCCACCCCCAAAACCTTAGGTTGTAGCATACCAATTTTGCCTAAAAATGCCCTATTCATACCATTTCACCCATATTTCCACCCAAATGGCCACAAAAAATTAAACGGACCATACTGGGATGACCCTCAACCTCCCTGGCATACCCCGGTTGATTTTTGGCCCACAGCACACCCGAACACTGGGCCCACCCTCAATACTGTGGGCTATGGCACACCGTTTTGGCCTGAAAATGACCCGTTTGCATCATTTCACCCATTTGTCCACTAAAATGGCCACAAAAAATTAAATGGACCACAATAGGCGATCCCCAACCTCCCTGGCATGCCCTGGTCGATTTTCGGCCCACAACATGCCCGAACCCCGGGCCCACCCCTAAAATTATGGGCTATAGTACATCGATTTAGCCCGAAAATGTCCAGTTCGCGCCATTTCACCCGTTGTTCCACCCAAATGGCCACGAAATATTAAATGGACCACACTGGGATGATACCCAACCTCCCTGGCATGCTTTGATTGATTTTCAAACAACAAAACTCCCGAACCCTAGGCCCACCACCAAAACCGCGGGCTATAGCACAGTGATTTGGCCCGAAAATGCCCTGTTTGCATCGTTTTGCCTGTTTGTCCACCCAAATGGCCACGTAAAATTAAACAGACCACACTGGGATGATCCCCAACCTTCCTGGAATGGCCCGGTCGATTTTTGAACCACAGCATGCCTGGACACCGAGCCCACCTTCAAAATTGTGGGCTATAGCATACCAATTTAGCCTGAAAATGCTCTGTTCGCGCCGTTTCGCCTGTTTGTCCACCCATGTATCTACAAAAAATCAAACAAACCAAACTAGAACGATGTGTGACCTCCTTGGCATTCCCATTCGATTTTCTGCCCATAGCATGCCCAAACCCCAGGCCTACCCCCGAAACTTCTGGTTATAGCACACCGATTTGACTCAAAAATTCTCCGTTCGCACCGTTTCGCCCGTTTGTCCACCCAAATGGCCATTAAAAAGTAAACAGACCATACTAGGATGATCCCTAACCTCCTTGGTATGCCCCAATCAATTTTTGACCCACAGAATGCCCGTAGCCCGGGTCCACCCCCAAAACCGTGGGCTATAGCACACTAATTTAGCTCGAAAATGCTTCGTTTGTGCTTTTTCGCCTGTTTATCAACCGAAATGGCCACGAAAAATTAAAAAGACCACATTGAGATGATCCCTAACCTCCCTGGCATGCACCATTTGATTTTTGGTCCACAGCACACCCGGACTCCGAGCCCACCCCCAAACCGTGGGCTATAGCACACCGATTTGGCCTGAAAATGTGTCGTTCGCGTCGTTTCGACCATTTGTCCACGTAAATGGCTATAAGAAAAAGTTAACTGACCACACATGGATAATCCTAACCTCCCTGGCATGCCTCGATTAATTTTTAGCCAACAGCACGACCGGACCCCAGGCCCACCCCCTAAACCGTGAGATATAACACATCGATTATGCTCAAAAATGCCCCGTACACGTCGTATCACCTGTTTGTTCACCCAAATGGCCACGAAAAATTAAATGGACCACACTGGGATGATCCCTAACCTCTCTAGGTTGCCTCGGTCAATTTTTGGCCCACAGTACGCTCGGACCACGGTCCCACTCTAAAAACCATGGTCTATAGCAACCGATTGGCCCCGAAAATGCCCCATTCGTGCCGTTTCGCCCGTTTGCACACTAAAATAGCCATAAAAAATAAAACAGACCATATTGGGATGATCCCCAACCTCCCTGGCATGCCCCAGTAAATCTTTGGCCTACAGTATAGCCAAAAACCGAGCCCACCCCTAAATCTGTGGGCTATGGCACACCGATCCAGTTCATGCTGTTTTACCTGTTTGTCCACCCAAATAGCCACGAAAAAATTAAATGGACCATGATGGGATGATCCCCAACCTCTCTGGTACGTCCCGGTCGATTTTTGGACCACATCATGCCTGGACCCCGGGCACCCCCCCGAAACCATGGTTATAGCACACCAATTTAACCATAAAATGCCCTGTTCGTGCCATTTCGCCTGTTTGTCCACCCAAATGTCCATGAAAAATCAAACGAACCATACTGGGATGATCCCCAACCTCCCTAGCATGCCCAGGTCAATTTTTGAACCACAACACGCTCGGACCCAAGACTCACCCCCAAAACCGTGGGCTATAGCACACCAATTTGGCCCAAAGATGCCCCATTTGTAAAGTTTTGTTTGTTTGTCCACCCAAATGGCCACAAAAAATTAAATGGACCATACTGGGATGATCCCCAACCTCCCTGGCATGCCCCGATTGATTTTTGTCCTGCAGGACCCCCTGACCCAGGCCCACCCCCGAAATAGTGGGCTATAGCACACTGATTTGGCTCGAAAATGCCCTGTTCGTGCTGTTTCGCCCATTTGTCCACCCAAATGGCCAAGAAAAATTAAACGTACCACACTGGGATGATCACCAACCTCCCTGGCATGCCTAGGTCAATTTTTGATCCACAGAAAGCCCGGACCCAAGACCCACCCCCAAAACTGTGGGCCATAGTACACCAATTTATCCTAAAAATGCTCTGTTCTCACCGTTTCGCCCTTTTGTCCACCCAAATAGCCATGAAAAATTAAACGGACCACACTAGGATGATCCCCAACCTCCTTGGCATACCCAGATCAGTTTCTGGCCAACGGCATGCCCGGAACCCAGGCCCACCCCCAAAACCGTTGGCTATAGTAAACCAAGTTAGCCTGAAAATGCCCTGTTCGCATCGTTTCGCCCGTTTGTCTACCCAAATGGCCACAAAAAGTTAAACTGACCCCATTGGGATAATCCCTAACCTTCCTACCATGCCTTGATTGATTTTTGGCCCAAAACATGCTCGAACCCCAGGCCCACCCCCGAAACCGTGGGCTATAGAATACCGCTTTAGCTCGAAAATACCCCATTCGCGCAGTTTATCCACCCAAATGGCCACGAAAAATTAAACGGACTATACTGGGATGATCCCCGACCTCCCTAGCATGCCTCGGGCGATTTTTGGCCTACAACATGCCCGAATCCCAGGCCCACCCATGAATCCATTGGCTATAGCACACTGATTTGGCAAAGGAGTGCCCTGTTTGCGTCGTTTTGCCCGTTTGTCTACCCAAATGGCCACAAAAAATTAAATGGACTACACTGGGATGATCCACGACCTCCCTGGAATGCCTCGGGTGATTCTTGGCCCACATCATGCCCGAACCCCAGGCCCACCCATGAAACCATGGGCTATAGCACACTTATTTGGCCAAGGAGTGCCCTGTTCGTGTCGTTTCGCCCGTTTGTCTACCCAAATGGCCAAAAAAAATTAAATTGACCCCACTGGGATGATCCCTAACCTTCCTGACATGCCTCGATTGAATTTTGACCTATAAAATGCTCGAACCCCGGGCCCACCCCCAAAACCGTGGGCTATAAAATACCAATTTGGCTCAAAAATACCCCGTTCGTGCAGTAAATCCACCCAAATAGCCATGAAAAATTTAAACGAACTACAATGGGATGATTCCCAATCTCCCTAGCACGCCTCGGGCGATTTTTGGCCCATAGCATGCCCGAACCCCAGGACCACCCATGAAACCGTGGGCTATGGCCCACCGATTTGGCCCGAACATGCCTCGTTCGCGCCGGTTCACCCATTTGTCCACCCAAATGGACACAAAAAATTAAATGAACTTTGAAAAGATGATCCCCAACCTCCATTGCATGCCCTGGTCAATTTTAGGTCCATAGCACACCCGGACCCCGGGTCTACCCCTAAAACCGTGGGCTATAGCACACCGATTTTATCCCAAAAATGTTCCGCTAGCGTCGTTTTGCTAGTTTGTCCTCCAAAATGACCATGAAAAATTAAACGAACCACACTGGAATGATCTCAAACATCCATGGCATGTCTCGATCAATTTTTTGCCCACAGCACGCCTAGACCCTGCGCCCACACCAGAACCAGGGGCTATAGCACACCGATTTAATCTAAAAATGCCCCGTTAGCGTCGTATCGCCCGTTTGTCCACAAAAAATTAAACGAACTACGATGGGACCATCCCCAACCTCCCTGGCACACCCCAGTTGATTTTTTGCCTACCGCACGCCCAGACCCCAGGCCCACCCTTAAAATCGTAGGTTATAGCACACCAATTTTAGCTAAAAATGCTCCGTTCGCATCGTTTCGCCCGTTTGTCCACCCAAATGGCCATGAAAAATTGAACAAACCAAACTAGGATGATCCCTAACCTCCCTTACATGACCCGGTCGATTTTGGACCCATAACACGCCCAGACCCTGATCCCACTCCCAAAACTGTGGGCTAAAGCACACTGATTTGGTCCAACAATGCCCCGTTCGCACTATTTCGCCCATTTTCCACCCAAATGGCTACAAAAAATTAAACGGACCATACTGGGATTATCCTGAATATCCCTACCATATCCCGGTCGATTTTTAGCCCAAAGCACTCCTGGACCCAGGCCCACTCCCGAAATCTTGGGCTATAGCACACCGATTTGGCCGGAATATGCCCAGTTTGCGCTGTTTCGCCAGTTTGTCCACCCAAATGGCCACAAAAAATTCAATGGACCATACTGGGATGATCCCAAACCTTCCTGGCATGCCTCGGTCAATTTTCAGTCCACAGCATGCCCGAAAACCAGGCATACCTCCAAAACAGTAGGTTATAGCACACCGATTTGCCCTGAAAATGCCCTGTTCACACTGTTTCACCTGTCTGTCCACCCAAATGGCCATGAAAAATTAAACGGACCATACAAGGACAATCCCCAACCTCTCTAGCACACCCCGATCAATTTTGAGCCCATAGCACGCCCAAAACTTGGGCCCACTCCCAAAACTGTGGGCTATAATGAATTGATTTAGCCCAAAAACACACTGTTCGCACCGTTCGGCCAGTTTGTCCTCCCAAATGGCCATGAAAAATTAAACGAACCATACTGGGATAATCCCTAACCTGCCTGGCATGCCCGGGTTGATTTTCGGTCCATATCACACCCTGAACCTGGTGCACCCCCAAAACCGTGGGCTATAGCACACTGATTTGGTCTGAAAATGCCCTGTTCGCGCTGTTTTGCCCGTTTATCCACCCAAATGGCCACAAAAAATTAAACAGACCATACTGGGATGATCCTTAGCCTCCTTGGCATGCCCCGATCGTTTTCATCCCTTAGAGCGCTCGGACCTCAGGCCCACCCATAAATTTATGGGCTCTAGAACACCGATTAGGCTAAAAAATGCCCCATTCACACCTTTTCTCTGGTTCGTCCACCCAAATGGCCATAAAATATTAAACAAACCATACTGGGATGATCCCCACCCTCCCTGGCTTGCCCCAGTTGATTGTTTGCCCACAGCACGCCCGAAACCCGGGCCCACCCTTAAAACCGTGAGATACAGCACACCGATTTGGCCCGAAAATCCCCTTTCTTGCCGTTTCACTTGTTTGTCCACCCAAATGGCCATGAAAAATTAAACGGACCACATTGAGATGATTCCAGACCTTTTTGGCATGCCCCGGTTGATTTTTGGCCCACAGCACGCCCGAACCCTGGGGCCACCCCTAAAACCGTGGGCTAAAGCACACCGATTTGGTCAAAAATTCCCCGTTCGCGCCTTTTCGCCCGTTTGTCCATCCAAATGGCCACAAAAAATAAAACATACAACACTGGGACAATCCCCAACCTCCCTGCATTCCCTGATCGATTTTTGGCACACAGTACGCCCAGAATCGTGGGCTATAGCACACCGATTTTACCCGGAAACACCCCGTTCGCGCCGTTTTGCCCGTTTGTGCATCCAAATGGCCACAAAAAATTAAACGGACCACATTGGGATAATATCCAACCTCCCTGGAAATACTCAGTGGATTTTCTACCCACAGAACGCCCGGACCCCAGGCACACCCCCAAAACCGTGGGCTATAGCACATTGATTTGGCCCGAAAATGCCACATTCGCGCTATTTTACCCGTTTGTCCACCCAAATGGCAACGAAAAATTAAATCAACCATATTGGGATGATCCCAACCTCCCTGGAATGCCCTGATTGATTTTCAACCCACAACACGCCCAGACCCCGGGTCCACCCCCAAAACCTTAGGCTATAGCACAGCAATTTGGCCCGAAAATGCCCCGTTTGCGCTGTTTCACCATTTGTCTTCCCAAATGGCCACGAAAAATTAAATGGATCATACTGGCTTGATCCCAACCTCCTTGGCATGCCCCGATTGATTTTTTGCCCACAGCATGATCGAACCCCAGGCTCACCCCGAAACCGTAGGCTATAGCACATCGATTTGGCCTGAAAATGCCCTATTCGCACCATTTATCCTATTTGTCCACCCAAATGGCCATGAAAAATTAAACGGACCATACTAGGATGATCTCCAACCTTCTTGGCATGCCCCGATCAATTTTTAGACCACAACACGTTCGGACCCCTGGCCCACCCCAGAAACTGTGGGATATAGGAAACCGATTTGGCCCAAAAATGTCCCATTCGCACTGTTTCTCCTGTTTGTTCACCCAAATTGCCAAAAAAAAATTAAACGGACCTTACTTGGATAATCCCCAATCTCCCTGGAATGCCCCGATTAATTTTCATCCCACACCATGCCCGTATCACGGCGCACTCCCAAAACCCAGGGCTATAGAACACCAATTTTGCCTGTAAATGCCTCATTTGCGCCGTTTCAGTCGTTTGTCCATCCAAATGGCCACGACAAATTAAACGGACCTCACTAGGACTATACCCAACTTCACTGGCATGCCTCGATTGTTTTTTTGCCCACAGAACACCCGGACCCTGGGCCCACCCCCAAAACCTTGGGCTATAGCACACCAATTTGGCTCAAAAATGCCCCGTTCATGCCGTTTCGCCCGTTTGTCCACCCAAATAGCCACAAAAAATTAAACGGACCATACTAGGATTATCCCCCACCTCCCTGGTATGCCTGAATAGATATTTCGCCCACAGAATGCCCGAACCCTGGGCCCACACCCTAAACCATGGGCTATAGCACACCGATTTGGCCTAAAAATGCCCCGTTCACGCCATTTCGCCCGTTTGTCCACCCAAATGGCCACAGAAAAATAAACAGACCACACTGGGACAATCCCCAACCTCCCTAGCATACCCCGGTTGATTTTTGGCCCACATCATGCCCGGACCCCGAGCCTACCCCCAAAATCGTGGGCTATAGCAATCCAATTTAGCCCAAAAATGTCCCGTTCACGCCATTTTGCCCGTTTGTCAACCCAAATAACCACAAAAAATTAAACGGGCTACACTGGGATGATCCCTAACATTCCTGGCATGCCCTGAAAAAATATTGGCCCACAATACTCCCCGAAATCGTAGGCTATAGCACACTAATTTGGCCCAAAAATTCTTGATTTGCACCGTTTCTCCCGTTTGTCCACCCAAATGGACAGGAAAAATTAAACGGACTACACTGGGATGATCCAAAACCTCCAAGGCAAGCCCAGGTCAATTTTTGGCCCATAGCTCGGTCGGACCCCGGAGCCACCCCCCAAATCGAGGGTTATAGCTCACCGATTATGCCCGAAAATGCCCCGTTTGCGCCTTTTGCCCGTTTGCCCACCCAAATGGCCACTAAAAATTTAACGGAACATACTGGGATGATCTCCAACCTCCTTGGCATGCCCTGATTGATTTTTCGCAAACAGCACGCCTGGACCCCAGGCCCACCCCCGAAACTGTGGGCTATAGCACATCGATTTGGCCCACAGCACGCCCGGACGACTAGTCCACCCCCAAAACTGTGGGCCAAAGATCACCGATTTGTCCTAAAAATGCCCAGTTCGGACTGTTTCGCTCGTTTTCCATCCAAATGGCCACAAAAAATTAAACGAACCATACTGGGATGATCCCCAACCTCTCTAGCATGTCCCGGTCAATTTTTGGCTCAAAGAACGCCTGGACCCAGGCCCACGCCTAAAATCGTGGGCTATAGCACACCGATTTATCTCGAAAATGTCCAGTTCACGCTGTTTCGCCCGTTCATCCACCCAAATGGCCATGAAAAATTAAATGGACCACCCTGGGATGATCCAAAATTTTCCTGGCATGCCCCGGTCTATTTTCAGCCCACAGCATGCCCAGAACCCGGGTGCACCCGAAAAACCGTGAGCTATAGCACACCAATTTGGCCCAAAAATGCCCTATTCGCACTGTTTTGTGTATCTATCCACCCAAATGGCCACGAAAAATTTAACGGACCACACTGGGATGATCTCCAAACTCCCTGGCATGCCCCAATAAATTTTTGGCCCATATCATGCCTGAAACCTAGGCCCACTCCCAAAATCGTGGGATATAACACACCGATTTGGCCTGAAAACATCCCATTCGCACCGTTTGGCCTGTTTGTCCACCCAAATGGCCACAAAAAATTAAACGGACCACACTGGGATGATCCCCAATATGCCTGGCACACCCCAATAATTTTCGGCCACCAAACACCCAGACCCCGGTGCACCCCCAAAACCGTGGGCAATAGCACATCGATTTGACCTAAAAATGCCCCGTTCACTCTATTTTGCCCGTTTGTCCACCCAAATGTCTACGAAAAATTAAACGAATCATACTGGGATGATCCCCAACCTCTTTGGCATGCCCCAATCATTTTCAGCCCACAGAATGCTCGAACCTCGGGCTCACCCCTAAATCCGTGGGCTATAGAACACCGATTTAGCCCAAAAATGCCCCGTTCGCATTATTTTGCCCGTTTGTCCACCCAAATGGCCACGAAAAATTAAATGAACCACTTTGGGATGATTCTCAATCTCCCTATCATGCCTCGTCTGATTTTTTGCCCACAGGACGCTCAGACCCCGGACCCATCCCCAAAACTGTGGGATATAGAACACCGATTTGGCTCGAAAATGCTCCTTTCGCGTCGTTTCACCCGTTTGTCCACCCAAATAGCCACAAAAAATTAAATGGAAGACACTGGGATGATTCCCAACCTCACTAGCATGCCTCAGTCGATTGTTGGCCCACAGCACTCCAGAACCCCTGGCGCACCCCTAAAATCGTGGGCTATAGCACACCGATTTGGCCCAAAAATGTCCTATTCTTGCCGTTTTGCTTGTTTGTCCACCCAAATAGCCACGAAAAATTAAACGGACCATACTAAGATGATCCCCAATATCCCTGGTATGCCCTGGTCAATTTTTGACCCACAGCACACCCGAACCCCTAGACCACTCCTAAAACCGTGGGCTAAACCACATCGATTTGTCCTAAAATGCCCTGTTAGCGCCATTTTGCCCGTTTGTCAACCCAAATGGCCATGAAAAATTAAGCGTACCATACTAGGACGATCCCTAACCTCCCTGCCATGCCCCGGTCAATTTTTGGCCCACCGCACGCCTGGACCCGGGTGCACCCCCGAAATTATGGGCTATAGCACACTGATTTGGCCCAAAAATGCCCCGTTCGTGCTATTTTTCTGGTTTGTCCACATAAATGGCCGCAAATAATTATACAGACTACACTGGGATAATCCCCAACATTTCAGATATGCCTCAGTTGATTTTCAACCCATAGCACGCCCGGACCCCAGGCCCACCCCCAAAACCGTGGGCTAAAACACACTGATTTGGTAAAAATTTCCCGTTCACGCCATTAGCCTATTTGTCCATCCAAATGGCCACAAAAAATTAAACGGACTATACAAGGATGATCTCCAACCTCCCTGGCATGCCCTTGTCAATTTTCGGCACACAATACGCCCAGACCCCAGGCACACCCCCAAAACCTTGGGCTATAGCACACCGATTTGGCCCGAAAACACCCCATTTGCGCAGTTTTGCCCGTTTGTCCACCGAAATGACTACAAAAAATTAAACGGACCACACTGGGATGATCTCCAATCTCCCTGGCATGCCTCGATTGACTTTCAACCCACAGCACGCCCAGACCCCGGACCCAGCCCCAAAGTCGTGGGCTATAACACATCGATATGGCCCAAAAATGCCTTGTTTGTGCCGTTTTCCCCATTTATCCACCCAAATGGCCACAATATACTAAGTGGACCATACTGGGATGATCCCAACCTTCTTGGCATGCCCCGATCAATTTTTGGTCCACAGCATGCTCAAACCTCGGGCGCATCTCTAAAACTGTGAGCTATGGGACATCCATTTGGCCCAAAAATGCCCTATTTGCGCTGTTTCTCCTATTTGTCCACCCAAATGGCCTCGAAAAAATTAAAAAGAAAAGATTGGGAAGATCTCCAACCTTCTTGGCAAGCCCCGATCGATTTTCGGCCTACAGAACGCTCGGACCTTAAGCCCACCCTCTAACCGTGGGCTATAACATACCGATTTGGCCTGAAAATGCCCCGTTCGCACCATTTTGCCTGTTTATCCACTCAAATTGTCCCAAAAAATTAAATGGACCACAGTGGGATGATCCCCAATCTCCCTGGCACACTCTGATCAATTTTTGGCCTGCAGCACGCCCATACCCCGAGCACACCCCAAAATCGTGGGCTATATAGCACAACTATTTTGCCTAAAAATGCATTGTTCGCAGTGTTTTGCCCGTTTATCCGCCCAAATGGCCACGAAAAATGAAACGGACCATAATGGGATGATCTTTAACCCACCTAGAATGCCCCGTACGATTGTCGGCTCATAGCACGCTAGAACCCCGAGTGCACCTCCGAAACTGTGGGGTATAGCACACCGATTTTGCCTGAAAATGCTCCGTTCATGACGTTTTACTTTTTTGTCCAACCAAATGGCCACAAAAAATTAAACGGACCACACTAGGACAATCTCTAACCTCCGTGGCATGCCCCAGTTGATTTTCGGACCACAGCATGTCTGGATCCCGAGCCCACCCCCGAAACCATGGGCTGTAGCACACCGATACGGCTTGAAAATTCCCCGTTTGTGTTGTTTTGCTCGTTTGTCAACCCAAATAGACATGAAAAATTAAACGGACCACACTGGGATGATACCCAACCTTCCTGGCATACCTCGATCATTTTTTGGCCCACGAAACGATCGGACCCCAGGCCCAGACACGAAACCGTAGGCTATAGCACACCGATTTGGCCCAAAAATGCCCCATTCGTGCCATTTTGCCTGTTTGTCCAAACAAATGGCTATGAAAAATTAAACAGACCATACAAACCATACTGGGATGATCTCCAACTTCCCTGGCATGCTACGATTGATTTTCGACCCACTGCACGCCCAAACCTTGGCCCAAACCCCAAAATTGTGGGCTATAGCATATCGAATTGTCCTGAAAATGCCCCGTTTGCTCTGTTTTGCATGTTTGTCCACCTAAATAGCCACGGAAAATTAAAAAGACCACACTGGAACAATCCCCAACCTTCCTGGCATGCCCCGATCAATTTTTGGCCTACAATATTCCCGAACCTTGGGCACACCTCTGAAAATGTTGGCCATAGCATACCAAATTGGACCAAAGATGCCCCGTTTGCGATGTTTCACCCATTTGTCCACCCAACTGGCCACAAAAAATTTAACGGACCACACCGGGATTATATCCAACCTCCTTGGAATACCCCGATTGAGTTTTGGCCAACAGCACGCTCGAACCCCAGGCTCACCCTCGAAACCATAGGCTACAACACACTGATTTGGCCCGAAAATGCCTCATCTGCACTGTTTCACCCGTTTGTCCACACAAAGGGCCACAAAAAATTAAACGAAACATACTGAGATGATAACCAACCTTTCTGGCATGCCCCAGTTGATTTTTGACATGCACCACACCTGGACCCCCCGCCCACCCCCAAAATTATGGGCTAAAGCACACCGATTTTGCCGAAAATTCCCCGTTCCCGCTGTTTCCCCGTTTATCCATCCAAATGGCAACGAAAAATTAAATGGACCATACTGGGAAGATCCTAACCTCCTTGGCACTCCCCGATTGATTTTCAATACACAGTTCGTCTGGACCCCAGGCACACCTCCGAAACCATGGGCAATAGCACAACGATTTGGCCCAAAAACACCCCGTTTATGCTGTTTCGCCCGTTTGTCCACCCAAATGGCCACGATAAATTAAACAGACCACACTGGGACAATCTCCAACTTCCCTGGCAGGCCTCGGTGGATTTTAGGCCCATAACACACCCGGAACTTGGGCGCACCCCCAAAATCGTGGGCTATAGCTCACCGATTTGGCCCAAAACTGCCACGTTCGCGCTGTTTCACCCGTTTGTCCACCCAAATGGCCACAAAAAATTAAACGGACCACACTAGGATGATCTTCAACTTCTCTGGCATGCGCCTATGGATTTTCAACCCACACGTTCGGACCCCGAGCCCACCCCCAAAACCGTAGGCTATAGCACATCAATTTAGCCTAAAAATGCGCCATTTACACTATTTCGCCCATTTTCCCACACAAATGGCCACAAAAAATTAAACAGACCACACTGGGATGATCCTCAACCTCCCTGGCACGCCCTGGTCAATTTTTCGAAAACAGCACACTCGTGCCACGGGCCCACCCTAAAAATCATGGGCTAAAGCACACTGATTTAGCCCAAAAATGTTCTGATCGCGTCATTTCGCCCGTTTGACGACATAAATAGCCGCAAATAATTATACAGACTACACTGGGACAATAACCATACTTTCAGACATGCCCTAGTCGATTTTGAATCCATAGCACGCCCGGACCCCAGGCCCACCCCCAAAACCGTGGGCTAAAGCACACTAATTTGGCCGAAAATGCCCCATTCACGCCGTTAGCCCGTTTTGTCCATCCAAATGGCCACGAAAAATTAAACAGACCATACTAGGATGATCTCCAACCTCCCTGACATGCCCTGGTCAATTTTTGGCATACTTTACGGCCGGACCCCAACCACACCCCTTAAACCATGGGCTATAGCACACCAATTTGGCCTGAAAACACCCCATTTGCGCTGTTTCGCCCGTTTGTCCACCTAAATGACCATAAAAAATTAAAAGGATCACACTGGGATGATCCCCAATCTCCCTGGCATGCCCCAATTGACTTTCAACCCACAGCATGCCCAGACCACGGACCCAGCCCCAAAGTCGTGGGCTATAGCATATCGTTATGGCCTAAAAATGCCCCATTTGTGCCGTTTTGCCCGTTTATCTGCCCAAATGGCCACAAAATATTAAATGGACCATACTGAGATGATCCAACCTTTTTGGCATACCCCGATTAATTTTTCGTCCACAGCATACTCAAACCTTGGGCGCACCCCAAAAACTGTGGGCTATGGCACATCGATTTGGCCCAAAAATGCCCTGTTTGCGCTATTTTGCCTGTTTGTCCACCCAAATGGCCATGAAAAATTAAAAAGACAACAATGGGAAGTTCCCAACCTTCTTGGCATTCCCCGATCGATTTTTGGCCCACAAAATGCTCGGATCTCAAGCCCACCCTAGAACTGTGGGCTATAGCACACCGATTTGGCCTGAAAATGCCCCGTTCGCACCATTTTGCCTGTTTATCGACCCAAATTGTCCCATAAAATTAAACGGACCACAGGGGAATGATCTCCAATATCCCTAGCACGCTCCGATCAATTTTCGGCCTACAGCACACCCGGACCCCAAGCACACCCCAAAACCGTAGGCTATAGCACACTGATTTTGCCTAAAAATGCCTTATTCGCAGTGTTTCGCCCGTTTATCCGATCAAATGGATACGAAAATGAAATGGACCATACTGGGATGATATTCACCCCCCATAGTGCACCTCCAAAACCGGGGGGTATAGCACACCGATTTTGCCTGAAAATGCCCCGTTCATGCCATTTTGCTTTTTTGTCCAACCAAACGGCCACGAAAAATTAAGAGGATCACACAAGCATGATCTCCAACCTCCGTGGCATGCCCCATTTGATTTTAGGACCACGGCATGTCCGGACCCCAAGCCCACCCCTGAAACCATGGCCTATAGCACACCGATACGGCTAAAAAATTCCCTGTTTGTGTTGTTTTGCCAGTTTGTCAACCCAAGTAGACATGAAAAATTAAACAGACCACACTGAGATGATGCCCAACCTTCCGGGCATGCCTCGATCATTTTTTGGCCCACCAAACGCTCGGACCCCAGGCCCAAAGATGAAACCGTGGGATATAGCACACCGATTTGGCCCAAAAATGCCCCATTCGCGCCATTTTGCCTATTTGTCCACCCAAATGGCCATGAAACATTAAACAGACCATACTGGGACGATCTCCAACCTCCTTGGCATGCTACAATTGATTTTTAGCCCACAGCACGCCCCAACCTCACCCCCAACCCCAAAATGGTGGGCTATAGCATATCGATTTGTCCTGAAAATGCCCCGTTCACTCTGTTTCGCATGTTTGCCCACCCAAATAGCCACGAAAAATAAAAAAGACCACACTGGAACAATCTCCAACCTTCCTAGCATTCCCCGATCGATTTTTGGCCTACAATATGCCCGAACCTCGGGCACACCCATGAAAATGTTGGCCCTAGCATACCAAATTGGCCCGAAGATGCACTGTTTGTGCCGTTTCGCCCATTTGTCCACCCAAATGGCCAGAAAAAAAATTTAACAGACCACACTAGAACTATCTCCAACCATTCCTGGCATACCCCAATTGAGATTTGGCCAACAGCACTCCCGGACCCCAGGATCACCCTCAAAACCGTGGGCTACAGCACACTGATTTGGCCCCAAAATGCCTCATCTACACTATTTCACCCGTTTGTCTACACAAAGGGCCACAAAAAATTAAACGAAACACACTGAGATGATACCCAACCTTTCTGGCATGCCCTAGTTGATTTTTGACATGCAGCACACCCGGATCCCACGCCCACCCCAAAATCGTGGGCTAAAGCACACCGATTTTGCCGAAAATGCCCTGTTCCCACTGTTTCCCCGTTTGTCCATCCAAATGGCGATGAAAAATTAAACAAATCACACTGGGATGATCCCCAACCTCCCAGGCACTCCCCGATTGATTTTTGACACACAGTACGCCAGGACCCTAGGCACACCTCCGAAACCATGGGCTATAACACAACGATTTGGCCCAAAAACACCCCGTTTGTGCCGTTTTGCCCATTTGTCCACCGAAATGGCCATGATAAATTAAACGGACCACACTGGGACAATCTCCAACTTCCCTGGCAGGCCTCAATGGATTTTTGGCCCATAACACACCCGAAACCTAGGCGCACCCCTAAAATCGTGGGCTATAGCTCACCGATTTGGCCAAAAACTAGTTCGCACTGTTTCACCCGTTTGTCCACCCAAATGGCCACAAAAAATTAAACGGACCACTCTAGGATGATCCCCAACCTATCTGGCATACCCCTACAGATTTTCAGCCCACAGCACGTTCGGACCCCGAGCCCACCCCTAAAATCGTAGGCTATAGCACATCAATTATAGCCTAAAAATGCTCCGTTTACACCATTTCGCCTATTTTTCCATCCAAATGGCCACAAAAAATTAAATAGACCATACTGGGATGATACTCAACCTCCCTGGCACGCCCTGGTCAATATTTGGGCAACAGCACACTCTTACCCCGGGCCCACCCTAAAAATCATGGGCTATAGCACACTGATTTAGCCCGAAAATGCTCTGATCGCGTTATTTTGTCCATTTGTCCACCCAAAAGGCCACAAAAAATTGAACAAACCTTATCGGATTGATCCCCAATCTCCCTGGCATGCCCCGATTAATTTTAAGCCCACATCACACCCGAACACTGGGGCCACTCTTAAAATCGCGGCCATAGCACACCGATTTGGCCCAAAAATGCCTTATTTGTGCCGTTTATCCCGTTTGTCCACCCAAATGGCCTAAAAAAATTAAATGAACCACACTGGGACAATCTCGAACCACCTTGCCATGCCTCTATCTGTTTTTGGGACACAACACATCCTGACACTAAGCCCACACCCAAAACTGTGGGCTATAGCACATCGATTTGGCCTAAAAATGCCCCATTTGCACCATTTTGCACATTTATCCACCCAAATGGAGACGAAAAATTAAATGGACCACACTGGGATGATGCACAACCTCCCTGGCATGCCCTGATTGATTTTCTAGATACAACTTTCCCAAACCCCGAGCCCACCCCCGAAACCGTGGGCTATAGCACCCTAATTTTGCTTGAGAATGCCCCGCTCGCGCCTTTTTTCCCATATGTCCTCCCGAATGGCCACAAAAAATTAAAAGGACCATACTGGGATGATACTATACCTCCCTGGCATGCCACGATTGATTTTTGGCATACAACACACTCGGACCCCGGGCCCTCCCCCAAAATTGTAGGCTATAGCACACCGAGTTGGCCCAAAAAGCACCGTTTGCATCGTTTCACCCATTTAACCACACAAATGGTCACGAAAAATTAAAAGGACCACACTAGGACGATCCTCAACCCCCATGGCATGCCCCAGTCTATTTTTGGCTCACAGAACGCCTGAATCTCGGGACCACCCCCAAAACCGTGGGATATAGAACACCGATTTGTCCTGAAAATGCCCCATTTGTGCCATTTTGCCTATTTATCCACCCAAATGGCCACAAATAAATTAAACGAACCACAATGGGATGATCCCCTACCTTCCTGGCATGCCTTGATCAATTTTTGACCCACAGCAGGTTCGAATCCCGAGCCCACCCATGAAACCCTGGGCTATAGCACACCGATTTGGCCCAAAAATTTCCCGTTCATGCCGTTTATCCCGTTTGTCCACCCAAATGGCCTAAAAAAATTAAATGAACCATACTGGGATAATCTCGAACCACCCTGGCATGCCTCTATCTATACTTTGGGACACAACACATCCTGACACTAGGACCACACCCAAAACTGTGGGCTATAGAACATCGATTTGGCCTAAAAATGCCCCATTTGCACCGTTTTGCACATTTATCCACACAAATGGAGACAAAAAATTAAATGGACCACACTGGGATGATGCACAACCTCCCTGGCATGCCCTGATTGATTTTCTAGATACAACTTTCCCAAACCCCGAGCCCACCCCCGAAACCGTGGGCTATAGCACCCTAATTTTGCTTGAGAATGCCCCGCTCGCGCCTTTTTTCCCATATGTCCTCCCGAATGGCCACAAAAAATTAAAAGGACCATACTGGGATGATACTATACCTCCCTGGCATGCCACGATTGATTTTTGGCATACAACACACTCGGACCCCGGGCCCTCCCCCAAAATTGTAGGCTATAGCACACCGAGTTGGCCCAAAAAGCACCGTTTGCATCGTTTCACCGATTTAACCACACAAATGGTCACGAAAAATTAAAAGGACCACACTAGGATGATCCTCAACCCCCATGGCATGCCCCAGTCTATTTTTTGCTCACAGAACGCCTGAATCCCGGGACCACCCCCAAAACCGTGGGATATAGAACACCGATTTGTCCTGAAAATGCCCCATTTGTGCCGTTTTGCCTATTTATCCACCCAAATGGCCACAAATAAATTAAACGAACCACAATGGGATGATCCCCTACCTTCCTGGCATGCCTTGATCAATTTTTGACCCACAGCAGGTTCGAACCCCGAGCCCACCCATGAAACCGTGGGCTATAGCACACTGATTTGGCCCAAAAATTTCCCGTTCATGCCGTTTATCCCGTTTGTCCACCCAAATGGCCTAAAAAAATTAAATGAACCATACTGGGATAATCTCGAACCACCCTGGCATGCCTCTATCTATACTTTGGGACACAACACATCCTGACACTAGGACCACACCCAAAACTGTGGGCTATAGAACATCGATTTGGCCTAAAAATGCCCCATTTGCACCGTTTTGCACATTTATCCACCCAAATGGAGACGAAAAATTAAATGGACCACACTGGGATGATGCACAACCTCCCTGGCATGCCCTGATTGATTTTCTAGATACAACTTGCCCAAACCCCGAGCCCACCCCCGAAACCGTGGGCTATAGCACCCTAATTTTGCTTGAGAATGCCCCGCTCACGCCTTTTTTCCCATATGTCCTCCCGAATGGCAACAAAAAATTAAAAGGACCATACTGGGATGATCCTATACCTCCCTGGCATGCCACGATTGATTTTTGGCATACAACACACTCGGACCCCGGGCCCTCCCCCAAAATTGTAGGCTATAGCACACCGATTTAGCCCAAAAAGCACCGTTTGCATCGTTTCACCCATTTAACCACACAAATGGTCACGAAAAATTAAAAGGACCACACTAGGACGATCCTCAACCCCCATGGCATGCCCCAGTCAATTTTTGGCTCACAGAACGCCCGAATCCCGGGACCACCCCCAAAACCGTGGGATATAGAACACCGATTTGTCCGGAAAATGCCCCATTTGTGCCGTTTTGCCTATTTATCCACCCAAATGGCCACAAATAAATTAAACGAACCACAATAGGATGATCCCCAACCTCCCTGGCATGCCTTGATCAATTTTTGACCCACAACAAGTTCGAACCCCGGGCCCACCCATGAAACCGTGGGCTATAGCACACCGATTTGGCCCAAAAATTTCCCGTTCATGCCGTTTCTCCCGTTGTCTACCAAAATGGCCACAAAAAATTAAATGGACCATACTAGGATGATCCCCAACTCCCCGGTATGCCTCGATCAATTTTTAGCCCACTGCACGTCAGACCCCAGGCCCACCCCCGAAACCGTGGGCTATAACACACTCATTTGGATGGAAAATGCCCTGTTCACACCGTTTCGCCTGTTTGTCCACCCAAATGGCCACATAAAATAAACGAACCATAGTAGGATGATCCCCAATATTCCTGGCATGCCATGATCAATTTTTGGCCCATAGCACGCTCGTACCTCGGGCCCACTCCCGAAAACATGGTCTATAGCACACTGATTTAGCCCAAAAATACCTCGTTCATGATGTTTTGCCCTATTGTCCACTAAAATGGCCACAAAAAATTTAAAAGACCATATTGGGACGATCTCCAACCTCCCTGGCATGCCCCGATCAATTTTTGGCCAACAGCACGCCCGGACCCTAGGTCCACCCCCAAAACCGTGGGCTATAGCACACAGATTTTGCCTAAAAATGTCCCGTTTGTGCCGTTTTGCCTGTTTGTCCACCCAAATGGCCACGAAAAATTAAAAGGACCATACTGGGACAATCCCCAACCTCCCTGGCATGCCCTGGTGGATTTTTGGCCTACAGCACGCTCGAACCCCGGGCCCACACCTGAAACGCCAGGATATAGCACACCAATTTGGCCCATAAATGCTCGGTTGACGCCGTTTCACCCGTTTGTCCACCCAAATGGCAATAAAAAAATAAACGGACTATACTGAGATAATTTCCAACCTCCCTGGAAAGCCTCAGTGGATTTTTGGCCCACAGCACAGTAGAACCCTGGGCCCACCCCCAAAACCGTGGTCTATAGCACACCGATTTGGCTCGAAAATATCCCGTTCGTGCCATTTTGCCCGTTTGTCCATCCAAATGGCCACAGAAAATTAAACGTACCACACTGAGATGATTCCCAATCTCCCTGGCATGCCCCGATTGAATTTTAGCCCACAGCATGCCCGGTCCCTGGGCCCACCCCCAAAACTGTGGGCTTTAGCACACCAATTTGGCCCAAAAATACACCTTTCATGCCGTTTCACTCGTTTTTTACCCAAATGGTCATGAAAAATTAAATGGTCCATACTGAGATAATCCTCACATCTGTGGCATATCCTAAATAATTTTTAGGCCAAACCACGCCCAGATCCAGGGCCCACCCCAGAAATTGTGGGCTATAGCACACTGATTTAGCCTGAAAATGCCCAGTTTGCATCGTTTTGCCCATTTGTCCACCCAAATGGCCACAAAAAATTAAATGGACCACACTAGGATGATCTTAAACCTCCCTAGAACGCCCCAGTCAATTTTTGGCCCACAGCGTGCCCGGAACCGTGGTGCACCCCCGAAACAGTAGGAGAAAGCACACCGATTTGGCTCGAAAATGCCCAGTTCATGCCGTTTTGCCCGTTTGTCCACCCAAATGGCCACAAAAAATTAAACAGACTGCACTGGGATGATCCTAATCTTCCCTGGCATGCCCCGGTCGATTTTTTCCCACAGCATGCCTGGAACCCAGGAACACCCCTAAAATCGTGCGCTATAGCACACCGATTTGGCCTGAAAATTCCCTATTCTCGTTGTTTCAACCATTTGTCCACCCAAATAGCCATGATAAAAATAAATGGACCACACTGGGATGATCCCCAACCTCCCTGACATACCTCGATTAATTTTTGGCCCATAGCATGCTCGAAACCCGGGCCAACTCCCAAAATCGTGGGCTATAGCACATCGATTAAGCCAGAAAATACCCCATTCACGTTGTTTCACCCATTTGTCTACCCAAATAGCCATGAAAAATTAAACGGACCATACTGAGATGATCCCCAACCTCCCTGGCATACCTCGATTATTTTCAACCCACAGTACGCCCGAACCTCAGGCCCACCCCCAAATTCGTGGGCCATAGCACACCTATTTGGCCAGAAAATGCCCTGTTTACAGTGTTTCACCCATTTGACCGCCCAAATTGCCATGAAAATTTAAACATACCACACTGGGATGATCCCCAACTTCCCTGGCATGCCCTGGTCGATTTTCACCCTACAGCACACCCGTACCCTGGGCCCACCCCCATAATTGTAGACTATAGCACATCGATTTGGCCCGAAAATGCCTCATTTGCACTATTTCACCCATTTGTCCACCCAAATGGACACAAAAAATTAAACAGACCACACTGGGATGATCTCTAACTTCCTTAGCATGCCTCGGTCGATTGTCGTCCCACAGCACACTAGAACCCCAAGCGAACCCCTGAAACTATGTGCTATAACACACCAATTTGGCCTAAAAATGCCCCGTTCATGCCGTTTAACTAGTTTGTCCACCCAAATAGCCACGAAAAAATAAATGAACCACACTAGGACTGATACAAGTACGACCACGAGGATGGATGTGTGAAAGTGTAATGAACCTGAGGCTTGGAGTGTGAAAGAAAAATGCAAAAGAGGACATAAAATACACACTAAAACCGAACCTACACTACACTCCATGGGCAACATTTTGAGGCTTTTTATTAAAGGGCCTTTTGGTCATTTTGTATTCTAGTTGTAACCTAGTATAAATAGAACATTGTAGGTCATTTTTGTCTTAGACTTTGCTGAATATGGATGTTGTATAACACTTAGAAAAATTTTCTCTATAAGGAGAGAAGACCACAAATCTGAAACTTGTAACTAGGGAAATCAACTTGAGTGTGGAATCACTCGTGTTTGATTCAAGCTTGAAAACATTGGATGCATTGGGAGATCGAAGTCACTCTTGTACCAACGTAAGAGATAGTTTTGTGTTGTGTGTATTATTAAAGGTCCAAGAGTGTAACAAGTCTTGGGTTGTTAATATTATTCCCTCATTTGGTCTATCTACCTATCTTTATCTTATTGCACTTTGTAGATTCATAGTGGACTATTTTTGTGACTTGTTGAATTCGAATTTTGTAACCATTATGTTCATATTTTTAATATTATATTTTGGCTATTTTGGTGTTAAAAATACACCTCTTTATCTTGTTATTGTGTTGTTGATAGCGAATCTGAGAGTGGTCTTCAAAAGGGTCCTCAAATCCTTAAGATTAGTGGACTGTTTTGGAGTTGTTTTGTGTTCTCTTGTATTTTCCCATATCATTTGGTATCAAAGCTTGGCTTGATCTTGTTCCTACAAGATCAATCTTGGGCTTTCTTGTTAGAAAATTCAAAAAAAAAAATTAGCAATCTGTCCGTGTTTATGTTCTTGGCCAAAATTGTGTTCTTGTTGTGTCTTGGCCGAGATTTGTTTATTGTATGTATAGATCTAGTAGTATTCTTGTTTATTTTGTTATTTTTAGTGTTAGTTTTCTTGACCCCTAACACCTTAAGTCTAGATCTAAACTTGAGCTTGAACTTGTTAAAAGTTGTTGTTATGAACATAAGCTTGGCCCATTGTTGTTGACCATTGTTGTGGTGGATTGTTTTGGCCGTGTGGTCTCTCCTTGATTATCTAAACTTGACCACATGATATTGTTGTTACTTTGTGGATTGAGAACCATTTTGTTGAAGTTGTAGTTGTCTTGGCCAAGTGTTGGAGATATTGTTATTGTGGATGTGAGTTGGCCGTTGGAATTGTTGTTGTTCTTGAAGATTGTTGTTATTGTTCTTGGTGTGGTTGTTGTTTTTCTTGAATTTCTTCACCTTCCTTCATATATTGTTAGAACATAAAGTGAATGTTAGATTCTAAAAGGTGAAGAAAAAAGGTGTATGTACTTGTTAGTCTTGAAAGAACCCGAGCCACCAAAAGACTTTATATCACTTCTCAGCCACTTTTTCATGATTTAAGGATCCATTTTTTAAGGAGAAGTACAAGAAAAAGTCAAGTCTTGAAAATTGAAAAAGCCCCCAAGACTTATTTTCCCTCCTAAAACAAATTCCACCAATCCAAATTAATTTTTGACCAAGGCTTGAACATTTGAGAATAACCACATGACAAAACCGAACCAATACATGG